>CM067320.1:3125658-3725658 GCA_034231615.1 Meghimatium bilineatum | reverse complement strand
CCTTTCTCTCCGCCTATTAGTCTGAAGAAAAGACCCAAAATAAATGAAGACATGGACCCGTAAGTGTTACTCCTTTGAACGTATAACACACACACTAGTTGTGGGAAGAGAATAACGTAGATGAAATCAGAGCACAGCAAAAACAGGTAGTAGATGGAGTTGACACTTAGTGCCATGGCGCAGGACATGGCAGTGACCGCTATCTGGAATACTCTCATGACCCAGACTTGTGAGGTTTCCGATGGCTGAGAAATAGAGTTGCAATTAATATTAATTAAATTACGAAATCCATTGTAAATTAGCAATTATCATTCTAGTAATTATTAATTTAATATATAAATTAGCAAACGCCATTCTAGTTTTATTGAGTAAATTGACTATCATTATTTTAGTAATTATTACTGTGTTGTGTAAATTAGCAATTACTATTCGACCATGTGCTACCGAGGCCTGATAGGGGATCTAAGACTAGTTATAATGTTGCATGTCATGCATGTGGTAAAAGGGGACTAAGGATTTTTGGGGGTGGAATTACCTGTCCCATCGAATAGAGAGCCAAAAAAGAGTCAGAAGCCATACTGAAGTCGGATTTGTCAGGCGGACATACGCAAATATCACAGTCATGCTGTAAACTATGAGTGAAGGCATTACACTCTACGGACTATGTCCTGCTAATATGCAGGAGTTTGAGAATGCGCGCGCACAGAAAAACAAAAATTATTCTATTTATTATTATTTGTACTGTATTCTGCTACTGATATACGTCCATAGTTGCATCGCCTGTTGATATAGTGTGTATGTACTGTGTACGCACTGTGTATTGCTGTGTATGTAGTATATAGTGCGTATGTATGGCGCATATCGAGATGGCAGGAATTGAGTAAGGATAGCCGGGTCCGTAGAGAACACCTAACAAAGATTTCAAAAAGAGCAGTGAACCAACATAGAACGGGGACTATATCAGTCGTTATATCCTGAGAGATTTGGTGCAGTGGAGATCTAAGCACCTATAGACATGTCCGGTATGCGAAGACGTGCCAAGGCCAGAAAACCAATGATCACTCAATCCTGAGACGTTTATAACACATTCAGCGAAATGTCAAAATATAGAAATTATATTTCATTTGACGTTACAATTAGTTGTTTCGTTAAATGTGTGTGTGCTGGCTTAACGGGAAAGCACCTTGCAGACTTTTTATATGTCAGTAATTGGAGATTGCTGTTTGCGTGTGCATGAGAATATTTGGATATTGCAGTTTTGTGTTTGCTAAATTGGTCTACAGATTAAAAATATAAATTCCATGCTAATGCAGAAATTATTGTGTATTATTGTAGCTTAAATGGCACACTAATGAAGCTAATACTGTATTATTGTAAGTTAAGTACCCGAGATTTGACAATCCTGGTATATATCACAGCATAAACATTCCTAGCAAACATGACACTAGCACTTAAGATTGCGGCGTCCGTTGAAGACATAACAGCAGCAGCCACTGCTCCAAGTCCGATGAAGGTCACAGCTGTTGGGCATAAATCACGCATGACCAAGGCAAGTGTCAACGTCCTGTCTTCCGGCAGAATTTTGGGCTGTCCATATTCCGTCATATTCCAATCTGTCAGTTACAGAAAACAAGAGAACCGTTAATGACACTGATGTTTAATGACACTGATGTTTAATGACAGTGATGTTTAATGACAGTGATGGCATTGATGCTCAATGAAACTGATGTTTTATGTCACTAACGTTTACCATCAATATGCGATTTTTATATAAACTCTATTTATTGTATCTATTTCTGGACTTTTCTGTGCTTCTGGTGTAGTGTGTGTCAGGTGTAGTGTGTGTCAGGTGTAGTGTGTGTTAGGTGTAGTGTGTGTTAGGTGTAGTGTGTGTCAGGTGTAGTGTGTGGCAGGATTGATGACGATCGGTTTTCGTGCTATGACATGTTTGGTCACTTGATGTACAGTAATATTGTGAAGCTTCAGAATGTTTGTACCTCATTCGATCCACCTTTTTCGTATTCTTCTTTGTATCTTCTTGCTTCAATTTAAATGTTGTATAATCTTGCCGCTGGTCAATAAGGATTCATCATTAATTGGATTGATCGAATTATTTCATTCTCTGTTTTCCAATAAATTTGACCACTGATGTTGCTCCAACAGTTTTTGTAATCTCTTTATTTCTCACATGATCTCTTCTTGTTCTGTTTGATGTTTTTCTTAAACATCTCATTTTACAAGTAGTGAGCTTTCTTTCTCTCTTGTTCTTTAGTTAGTGTCTATGTCTGACAATGATAACACAATGTTGGAATAAAGACTGAATTATTGATTTGCCTTGTGATTTTCATCGCCACATATTTATGTTTTATAATTGGTGTCAGCTCATAATTTACGCAGTTTTCTCTTGTATTGAGATCTCGATATCTATGTCAATTCTTCTATCGTCTGTAAAAAATGCCATCAAAACATTGAAATTCCAATGCAACTTAAAAGTTTGTAAAGTATGATATATCTAGAGCAGTGTTTCCCAACCTTTTTATCACCCGGGCCCTCCTACGTCTTTCTAAAATTCTGAAGTTCCTCCCATGTAGCATGTACGTTTTTTTCATACTCAAAAATTCAATTTTCCGCTACAATTTAGGGAATACTTGCCTCCTGAATCCCCCCCCCCCTCCCGAACGATCAATATGCCCCCTGTGGGGCGTGGGCAACACGTTGGGAATCACTGATATAGTGTCTATACAGATCTAGACTGATCATATTATGTTTTCAAAACAATTCTAGATTTAATATTGTGTACATAAATTATATTTAACATATACGAAAGAAATGTTACTTCTAATATAAAAAAGTACTTAATTTCAAATTAATATCACGAGACTAATGAATATTTCTAAATACATTGGAATGCCTACAGTTTCACAAAATCATGAGGAAATCCTTTGGAAACTCGAATATATTCGGCATGAAATTATGAGATAGGAGCAACTATTGACTTGTTCGGAGTGCCATGATGATGAACTGATGACTAACTAATATATATATATATATATATATACTAAAGGTATATATTGTTGAAAATAAGAAAAATGCAGTTTAATAGTCATAGAAGTAAGATGTATTTAAATTACGAATCATCAATGAATTCAGCATTCGATGGTGATCGAGGACGAATGACTTAACACCGGTGTCTCGAAACATTGAATTCTCTGAGGTTTTGGGTTCAGACCATCGTTGGGATAAGAACTTATTTTTCGAAGTTATTATACAAATGCTTCATGTACACGTGGTGGCGACGGCTTTGACACATCAGCAATTATTTTTACTGCCTATATGTAACATTCTTACACACCACGACAGGATCACTTGTTGGAACTAACTTTTAAAAAACAATGATTTATCAGTTTGTGTGTGGTTCAGATTTCTTATGCTAGATACATGTCCATCTGAGTGTAGCTTGTAGCTAATACTCGTTCTGTCTACATCCGCCACTGATTGTAGCCTATACTCTTGCTAGACTCATTCACCCCTAATTCTAGTTTATAATCTTGCTAGCGAAGACTCTTTCTGAATTGTTAACTGATGTGACACCGGGACTCGTGGAATATTATCTTACAAGATTGGATGTGTAAGGGAGGTTTATGGGTGAATGTTTAGTCTCTGAAAAAGAAGGGGGGGGGTGCATTCCAGATAGCCAGTATTTCGAAATGACTACGTCCTTTTATGAGTGTAACACATACTTTTGGGCCAACGGTATCTCACTATTCTTCTGTCAGATTTGCTGACCGACCTGCAGCGATGACACATCTAGTATTCCACATAACTTAGGAGTCTGCCGCAAATGGACAGTTGTGCAATATCCACTAGCCTGTTTTCCTTCGTCATTACTTTTAGATTTTTAGATAAAATACAAAATTTAAGAATTGGAGACAAAATGTGTCAATGATGGTTTTTTTTCACAGATGACGGGTTGTCAGCGTATACCTCCAACTTTCCTTAGTCGCTTTCTACAACACGTCTGGAAAGAATAAAGTAGCCCGATTATTTTCATCATGAACTAGAATTCCTAGAAATGCTCAATGGGTCTGCTCGAAGACTGTCTGCGAGCATGCCTGCATACTCCGTGACTCGATGATCATGATTGTGAAACGTCAGGCGGGATACATTAGGGAATAGTGGCTGGATGCAGTGAAGTATTCCTGTATGCGTAAAGTGACTTTCATTTTTGTGCCAGGACATGCGGGAGTCCGGGGTAATGAGAGAGCAGATAGTTTGGCCGCACACGCTGCTACTGCGGATGTTGGTGGAGCGATGGATCGAGCAGATATTGTGAACGCCCTACCGGAAAATGCACGAGCAAATGACTGTATAAGTGACGATGAGTCAAGCAAAATGAATTATAAGTGACGATTTTATAAGTGACGATGACTCTTGTTCCATGACTAGAATAAAGGAATCTGGTTTGAAATGTGGTGTAGCTAGAACGGAGCGGTTTCGTGGGCAAGAAAGAATGATGGTCAATCAACTGCGTACTGGGACCGTCAGTCAGCGTGTAATGACGGCTACATTCAAGGAGAGATCTGAGCACCTATGGACTTGTCCGGAGTGCAGTGACGATGATCCAACGACTACCTAACTAACTAGAATTCCAAGACAGGATTACCGCACAGGCGTTGTTGTGGGATAAAGATACAATGGTACAATGTGTGTAAGTATGAGAGATATGAGAGAAAGAGAAAGAGAGAGAGAGAGAGGAGAGAAGAAATGTGTAGGAGAAAGCTGCAATGGTACAATGTGTGTATGTGAGAGAGATAAGAGAGAGAGAGAGAAGAGAGAAAGAAGAGAGAATAGTGTGTTTGATTGAGATCATTTATTGATCATGCATGAATTGAGACAGAAAATGACGATTACAAAATAAGAAATATTATTCAAATGTACTGGTACTTACCCGTACTTGCTGCCACTGCACCCATTAAAACAGCAGGCACCGCCATTATAACACAGCAAAAGCCGGAGATGTAAAGGAGAGCTTTGGCGATGAAGGTTGATTTGGAGGACAATACCCTTTGCCATAGTTCCTGTTTTAATGAAACATCTAGTGAGACTTGACAAGCATTGGTGCTAGATTATATAATGAAACATCTAGTGAGACTTGACAAACATTGGTGCTAGATTATATAATGAAACATCTAGTGAGACTTGACAAGCATTGATGTTAGATTATTTAAAGAAACATCTAGTAAGACTTGACAAGCATTGATGTTAGATTATTTAAAGAAACATCAAGTAAGACTTGACAATCATTGATGTTAGATTATTTAAAGAAACATCTAGTGAGACTTGACAAGCATTGATATTAGATTATTTAATGTGTATTTGAACGATTGCTGCCTTTCAGTAATGTTCACATTGCAAGAAATTCCATGCCATTATTTTTCAATAATTAGTTTATATGTGGACGTGATGTCTATCTGGACGTGATATCTATGTGTACGTGATGTCTGTATTGACGTGATGTCTATGTGGACGTGATGTATATGTGGACGTGATGTCTATGTGGACGTGATGTCTATGTGTACGTGATGTCTATATGGACGTGATATCTATGTGAATATAACACCCTCATGGTTATAGAATATACTATCCTCATTACAAACTCCATCTGTGATCACAAACCTCCTTTGTAGTCACAAACTCCCTTTGCAATCACAAACTCCCTCTGTAATCACAAACTACCTATGTGTTCACAAACTCCCTAAGTGTTCACACACTCTCTCTGTGATCACAAACTCCCTATGTGTTCACAAACTGCATATGTGTTCACACACTCCATCTGTGATCACAAACTCCCTATGTAATCACAAACTCCCTCTGTAATCACAAACTCCCTATTTAATCACAAACTCCCTCTGTAATCACAAACTCCTTATTTAATCACAAACTCCCTCTGTAATCACACACTCCCTCTGTAATCACAAACTCCCTATGTAATCACAAACTCCCTCTGTAATCACAAACTGCTCTGAACAAACCTCATCAAACCTGTAGTTCCTATCTCCCAAATGTCTTCCGAGAAAACTATACATATGCCTATTTATATCACAAGTGTCTCGGCCAAGGACAGATATGCCTTCTATTGCTCAATGCCCGGACTGGAAAGATGTATTTAATGTGATGCCCATGCAGTGTTCCCTTTCTCTGAGCGTATGTTAACCCTCAACAACAGATAATAACAAGAAATATGGAACAAGGAGCTGCAGAATCAGCTCTATCTGTCAGCCTATCAGGGTGCTACCAACCTAAACCAGATGTGCTCTATCTGTCAGCCTATCAGGGTGCTCCCAAAATAAACCAGCTGTACTCTATCTGTCAGCCTATCGGTATGTTCAGAAACCTAACCTATCTGCCAACATTTCTTACACTGAGACTAAATACACATTTTAAAAATTGTGCCTACACCAAAAACTGAAATAAAAATGTGGGATCATTTCCTATACGGCAATCTTACCAAGACTTCTGGCAGTTGATATATACATTTGTATATTCGGTCGAGGAATGTTCTAGAAGATCACGAAGGAAAGTTGGGAGAGACAAGAAGAAAATACAACAAAAGTTAGTTCTACAGGAATTGTTTTGGAATCAAGCGCATTCAACCATTTAAGAAACATCGGGAAATCAAACAATAAATAGGTAATTATAGCAAAAGTATAACAGTTTAAATCTAATGTAATAACCATAATAACATCATGGCTACGAATGTTGAAAAATACTAAAAGTAGTAAAGAAATTAAATGAATTTGAAAATAAATGTCTTAATAAACTTAAATATTTGGTTGGGAAGAATTCATGTCAAACATGCAAGTAAGAAGATACCAAACACCAATATTTTTCTACAATAAGAGTAATACGCTAGACTTGCCTGACATGCACTTAGAATGAACGAAATTAGTCAGCCATAACAAGCATAAAAAATGGGTAACAGATGGCAAAAGAAAATGTGAAAGACAAAGAGAGATTCTTCGCAGAACAATCATCAACTAGGAAGTGACTATCGGTATCAGCAACACACGTAGCATCATATCGCTCGAACTGGAGCGCTTTGGTTTCTGCCCTATTCACCGTATTCGATGCTGAAGGAACATAACTAGATAGATATATATATATAGATATATATATATATATATATATATATATAGATAGATAGATAGATAGATAGATAGATAGATAGATAGATAGATAGATAGATAGATAGATAGATAGATAGATAGATAGATAGATAGATAGATAGATAGATAGATAGATAGATAGAATATGCAACATAATGTATCCATGCAGTAATCAACAATGAATTACCTCACAAAACATCAGATTTTCAATGTGTGAGGAGCAGAAAGAAAGCGAAGGTGACATCTCTTGGTCTCAGTAAATCTTATGTTAATCTCTACTAGAAAGATGTAATAGTATTTTGAAACCCACCTGCCACGGAATTCCACCAAAAATAAGGAGCAACATGTTGTCAATGTAGTTCCCAATAGAGATGTTTTCTAGATGACCAAACCATCGTTCAGAGCTGTTGGTTGCTATAGAAGTAGTTGCTTCATTCATCATCGCAAATGGTACACAAAGCCACTGAAGTTAACGCACAACAGAAATAGAGAATATGAATTCAATGGAAAAAAAGTACACATAACAGTAAATACAATTCTGCACCAAGAATATATGGAATAACAAATTGTAGTGCATATCACGGAGCTTGAATTGTGCGTGGATGTGTTCGTGTTCATACGAGTACATGTATGTGCCGTATAATCAAATAAAATCGTCATCAACACCCCCCTCCCCCGCGCCCGTCCAGCAACAGCCTTGAATGGTTGGCTAAACTACTTAAAGCTTATCTTAAGGAGAATGTTCCCCTCCATCAGTACACAGGGTTGCCGGTGGCGAAGGTGGAGGATCGAATTGTTCGACAACAGCTTCAAAGACGGAGACCCGAAAGGCACATAACCGGGCCAAGGGCGAACTAGAGACACGTTGGTAAGAGGCCAGAACCATTCAGAAAGCAATAACAAACTACTGAATATAACTGCCAAGAAATCATTAAAGTCTACATAGAAGAAACTAAAAGATCTGACGGTGAGGCCCCCAGGACAGGCAGATCAAACACGCGAACTGGGGAAGTGGAGGACGACATAACCAGTACGAGTATATGTGATGGCGGTCAAAATCCTGACTGTGATATTGTGGAAAGTCCTGTGTAATCAGTTTTAAGAAAAGAATTAGAATTGCTACATGGAACGTCCTCAGCATGTACCCTAGAAAACAGCCCTAATGTAGAAAGTGAAATGAGACGATTGGACATAGTCATTCTCGAGATATGTGAGCATAGATGGGCTGGCCAAGGACACATCACAACCACGACTGGTTTGAAGTTCAGTGCCTCAATTAATATATTCAGGTAAAGAGAAAAGTGGACTAAAAAATGAGAATCGGTAAATTAGTATCAAAAGATATCGTCAGAACACTTTTAGGATACAGCAGGATCAACGATCGCATAATGACAATAAGACTAAACAGAAGATCTACACACATCACCATCATCCAAACATATGCATCAACATCAGCAGCAGCAGCAGAAGAAGAAATAAAGACATTTTATGACGATCTACAAGAAACAATAGATAAAACACTAAAACAAGACTTTAAAATAATAATGGGGGGGGGGGGGGGGGGTTAAATTCAAATGTTGTACCACGAAGCGCATGAGAGTAGACATTCAGTAGGGACTTTCGCTATCAGCCAAAGGAACGAGAGACGAGAACAACTAGTAGATTTTTGCATAGACACTAACTTGACAATCACGAACACTTTATTCCAACAACATCCTAGACGTTCATGTGGACATCACCAGATGGTAAGATTAAAAATCAAATAGATTACGTTTTAGTTACATTTTATTTGTTACAAGCCATGTTTTAGAGTCAGATTCACATTTCTTATTAGTAGTTAACAGCCTAGCCTTGTTTGCTTAGGACAATATTGGATACTGAAAATTTTCATACCGGGCGGAGATAGTTAAGAAAGAAATTGTTAATTTTATTATTCCCCTATTTTTGTGACTTTCTCTAGTTTACATATCAGTTGCAATTTAATAAAATTAAAATTGTCTTAACGTTTCTACATTTATTGTCAAATCCGTGGTTGGTTCTTCCCCCATACAGCTGTCTTTTGTATGTTTATTGTGAAATTCTTTGTTGGTTCTTCCTCTATCCAGATCTGTCATGCCATTCGTAAGATACGCATGCACTTGCCTACGTGATTACAGCATGCAACACAAATTATTTCTAGGTCAGCCGTAGCAATATGTTTGATGCGGTCATGCATATAATAGAAGACGTTTAAGTAAGAGTTATAAATCAACAACGCGATTTTAATTCTATAATTCTATAGACTTGACAAGGCCTATATATTTCATTGACAAATAACTGTCAGGGCCTATACATATCGTCACCCATCTCCGCGTAATAATTTCAGTACACATACAATTGTGACACAACGGACGATCGTAAAGATTGATGTATCAAAAAATATGTATTTTTGTGACTTTATAAGTGGGGCCTGAACAAGTGTTGCATGACAGATAAAACACGAAGTGTTGCAGTTAAAAAAAACAACAACATGAAAGATAAAATTGACGTTTATGGCAAACGATCTTGTCAATCAAAAAATGGATGGTCCAGTAAAATTATGTGCAACCATTGATGAGGTCACTTGCGTAGATGCAGTATCCCATACTACCAAATGTATAGGTCAAGCTGAGATTCAATACCGTCTCCACACTGAAGGTTGGATGCAACGTACCTCTAATATCTTTTGTCTATTTCCTTAGTAGTGCAATCTGCTAGACTGTATCATGTCGATCTCGTGATGTGTCCCTCCCACTTGTATCTATGCCTAACTCTTGCTCACCTTCTCTCAAATCAAAATTCCTACAGTCAAGCACTGTCTTCAACAAGGTGTCATATCTTTAAATATGTCAAACATATTTTATGTGTTTAATTTATATTTTCTTTAGTAGTAGTTTTTGTGTGTCCTACGCAGTTTTCTCAAAACTTCTTTATTAATTTTCTTCATTTACAATGAAGTTACGATGAAGTTACGATAAAGTTACGATGAAGTTACGATGAAGTTACGATAAAGTTACGATGAAGTTACGATGAAGTTACGATGAAGTTACGATAAAGTTACGATGAAGTTACGATGAAGTTACGATGAAGTTACGATAAAGTTACGATGAAGTTACGATAAAGTTACGATGAAGTTACGATAAAGTTACGATAAAGTTACGATGAAGTTACGATAAAGTTACGATGAAGTTACGATAAAGTTACGATGAAGTTACGATGAAGTTACGATGAAGTTACGATAAAGTTACGATAAAGTTATTCTTATGTTCTTAAATTACCATAAATTATTCTTATTTTTTTCACTTATCATGAAATTACTATGCAGTTATTATTATTTTCATCGCTTACCGTGAAGTAATTCTTATTTTCTTCACTATCCGTGAAGTTATTCTTATTTCCTTCACTAACCGTGAAGTTATTCTTATTTTCTTCACTATCCGTGAAGTTATTCTTATTTCCTTCACTAACCGTGAAGCTATTCTTACTTTCTTCACTTACCATGTAGCTATTCTTATTTATCGATTGTCCCACGTCTCAAAAACGTTAATTCAATCTTCTAGTTGTGTTTTGGCCAATGCAGGCAAGCTTGCCCGGGACAGAGAGGCGTCCAGAGTATCCATGACGAAGACAACGTTCTGGAAAGAATATGTCACTTACTATATATAGCTGTGTTTTTGTTGTCCATGATTCTGAACCATACATTCATGTAGAACAGTGCAGAGTTGTATAGTTTTCATTTTTAGTTTGTTTGTCATCTGTTTGTATGTTGGTGTTTTCCAACAGTTATTTAAAGTACTTTTAGCGGTATGTGTATGGCTACCTTCAGTAGTACACTATTTGTCTAAAGTATCATGTATTAGAAGAAGACAGTTTTGTGAAAACGTCGATGTTGACATGCATGTGTATGTTATGTAATAGTAAGCCTCATTTTGTGTTGTATCGTTTCACAGTTTGCAGCAGAAGGTGTACTGCAACTTTAGGTAAGGCTAAGGTGAATCATGTAATACCGTAGGGGTGTGATACATACGCTACCTCGCAATACTACCCCGCAGCGTGTCCTTATTATTCTGTAATAATGTAGTAATAGTGTAAGCCAATTATGTTATGTGTTTGATTTTTTGTTATAATCTCTAGAAAAAAAGACCAGTTAAGCTTTTGTTTCCTAGGTAAAAAGGGTGATTGCATCAGAGTGTCCTTTTATATTCAGAACGTGTTAGCTATCAGCAATATCTAATAATTTGTGTAGTTCTCTTTTGAACGTGGTCTCTATATCTTTATCTAGAAGGTAATGATGATGATGTAATCCCTTTACCTGTGAGCAGGTAACCATTTGGGGAGCGCGGTAGTCTAGTTGATAGTGAACCTGCTTGCCATCATCGGGTTACAGCGTGCCAGGTTCGAAACCACGTCCGGACAAAATTTAAAAAAACGGTTTGTGATTTCTCACTTGACACGTCCACTTCTCCAGTCAACTCAGCTGTAAATGAGTACATGACGCATGAGTTAGGGGAGGTAAAGACAGCAAGGAAGGGAACTGGTCACCCGACTCAATAGTTGCTGCGGTTCAGTACATGAAGAGTTTTCTTCATCCCCGACGGCAGGTTGCTGCCATAGACATACCTTTACCTCACCTCAGCTAAAGTGACACCTAAAATATGTGTAAGATCTGACATCTCATAGACAGTAGTGCAGTGGGTAAGAGAAAAGGATGGGTTATGGATGTAGGGTTAGTTCTCGAAAGGACGTCTACCGGAGAGGCAGTATTCCATGATCCAGTGTTTCATTATCATAATGTTCTCTCAGGAGTGTAAACTGTTCTGTCAACCAGTTCAACGTTCCTCTGTCAGATTTGTTGTCACACGTGCAGTGATGGTGCATCTAGATTACTCTGACATCGAAGAGTTTATCAAAAAATGACAAAATGTACAATTTACTATGGCCTGCATAATAATATCATCCTCAAATACCACGTGACATGCCTGCATTATCTAAAATCATCCTTGGAGACCATCTGACAGACATGCGTCATATCATCATCATTGGAGACCATTTCACAGAAGAGAAAACATTTAAAAAGTGAAACAAGACATTCAGTGACAATGATGCTTTTTTTCATATGTGGCATATTTCCAGTCAAAATCACAACATTCCTTAATTACCTAATACAACGTGCCTGGAGCTAAGATAGTGACCATGTTCTTTGATTCCTGAACTAGAAGTCTAGGCGGTAATTGTAACGTGGGCGGTATGTGGAGATATAAAGAATAACCAAATGTCAAGAGGATATCCGTCAAAGATGGACAGTACTGCAGTCAAAAATATGAGAAGTCACTTTTATTCTTATACGCACGTGTGGCATCAGACGGTAAGACTTCAGCGAGCATATACAAGGTTTTATTAAAGATTGTATATTCTCCCCCACCGCCTACAATACCTAATCTAATATACGTAATTATAAATATCCTATGCACATAATTAATATGAACGTATAGTTGAATATTTAAATGTACACTGACCAGGCCTACGAATATGCAAATGAGTTGAACCACGTCAGTGTAAGCAACCGAGTAAAGTCCGCCTACAATAGTGTACAACAAAGCGATGACTGCAGATACGATGATAGCGATCTCTAGACTTATCCCTAGGATGACTTTCAGAGTGGCTCCTGAAACAATAGTTTGCAGTTAGGCTGAAATAGTTCTTCATGCAAAACAAGATGAAAATTTAGTAGATTGTATTTGAATAGAAAAAATAATTATAGAAATTAAATGAAATTAAATTAACTGCATAATTATAATATTTAGCTAGTGTTAGATCTATGCTGGTATACTGTCTGGAAAGCAAACCGGAGTATACGTGTGCAGTTGAAGTCTGCCGTGAGCATAGTGGTAAGATATTCAACGGTTCCTCACTTAAATCAAAATCCCAAATACAAGTGATTTTCGCATCCATGAAAACTGCCTCGAAGGAAAAAATAATTTCCTAGTAAGCGCATCATCTTGTCAGCAGAGTAGAAATGCATGCAGAAGAGAGTAACTAGAAAGTTACGGGTAGATTAAAAAAATTAATAGCGGTCATCCGTTGTCCGACCTGTCGAAAGACATTTGTTACCAGAATTGGCATTATTAGCCATTTACATATTCATAGGCATAGACATAAATGTAACTGAATGTCAAAAATGGATGTAACAAATGGTCAACATCAGTTGTGATGGTGGAACAACGACGACAACAACGACATCAACAACAAGGCTTGAAGTCGATATCAGAGGTAAGTATAGTGGTAGGGGTAGAGCTATAGTCTTTCATGAGAACAGTAGTAGTTGTGCTATTGAAGTCTGTCGCGAACCTAGGTAAAGGTGTGTAGTTGAAGTCTGTCGCGAACATAGGGAAAGGTGTGTAGTTGAAGTCTGTCGCGAACATAGGGAAAGGTGTGTAGTTGAAGTCTGTCGCGAACATAGGGAAAGGTGTGTAGTTGAAGTCTGTCGCGAACATAGGGAAAGGTGTGTAGTTGAAGTCTGTCGCGAACATAGGGAAAGGTGTGTAGTTGAAGTCTGTCGCGAACATAGGGAAAGGTGTGTAGTTGAAGTCTGTCGCGAACATAGGGAAAGGTGTGTAGTTGAAGTCTGTCGCGAACATAGGGAAAGGTGTGTAGTTGAAGTCTGTCGTGAACATAGGGTAAGGTGTGTAGTTGAAGTCTGTCGCGAACATAGGGAAAGGTGTGTAGTTGAAGTCTGTCGCGAACATAGGGAAAGGTGTGTAGTTGAAGTCTGTCGCGAACATAGGGAAAGGTGTGTAGTTGAAGTCTGTCGCGAACCTAGGGAAAGGCGTTTAGTTGAAGTCTTTCGTGAGCATAATAGTTGATGTTGGGATCAAATCTTAATTTCAAATAAAAGGGTAACAGAAGCATCCCAGATCTAACGAAAATTAAAACCTAAAAATTTTTACCAGAATTTATTCTCAGTGTCTTAGACTAAATCAAAGTAGAGCAGAGCTATTGCCAGCTTGTACATCAACGAAAACACATTGCATGAAAGTCTAGCATAGCTACAGAAAACATCAACTGGCATATGATGTACACGTGTCAAAACTAGCATGAGATGTACAAGTGTCAAAACTAGCATGGGAAGTAAAAGTGTCAAACTAGTATGGGATGTACAAGTGTCAAAACTAGCATGAGATGTACAAGTGTCAAAACTAGCATGGAGTGTACAAGTGTCAAACTAACATGGTATGTACACGTGTCAAAACTAGCATGAGATGTATAAGTGTCAAACTAACAAGGTATGTACAAATGTCAAAACTGGCAACTCTGGCTAGACGAATAATACAAAAAAAAAAAAAAAAAAAAAAAAAAAAAAATGCTTACATTGTTCTTATCCCCGGATGTGGTGGTGATTGGATTGCCAGAACCTCGACGTCCATTACATTTTTATAGTTAAGACTTCTAATTCAACCTAATTGAATTAACTTTTTTATTACAGGTAGTAAAACTCCAATAATATGTATTTAAAAAAAATCAACCCTAATAAATGACATGTGGTGCTCCCGTAATGACATGTGGTGTTCGTGTAATGACATATACTGCCCGTGCCTTGTGGGTAAAAAGTTCTCGCTGCCACTAATGATCATGAGTGTTAAGGATAGTGTACGGTGTAATTAAGAGGATTGAAAGGTAAAGTACGTCCCATGGCAGCAACCTGCCGTCCGGGATGAAGATAACTCTTCATGTACTAAGCCACAGCAACAATTAGGTGGGGTGGTCAGTTCCCTTCACTGTTGTCTTTACGTCCGCTAACTCATGCGTCAGGTACTCATTTACAGCTGAGTCGACTGAGGGGTGGTCATGCCAAGTGAGAAATGACAACCTGATTTTTTTGTTGTCCTGACGTGGCTTAGAACCTGTCACGCTGTAACAGCCAGCTCACTATCAGCTAGACTACCGTGCTCCCCAGAATATTATATAGCCAAAATTATCAATATGTATATATTTCATATTATGTTATGGCGCTCGCACACTCAGTAGTACATGTGGGAAGTGCTCGCACGCTCAATAACATGGTTGAATATCTATATTTAGCTCTGCCATGTGTACACGAACGTGGCGTTCGTGTGTACGAAATAGTGTCGCTCTTTTTCGTTGTATTGTATGGTGATTGTGTTTTTGAGAGAGGTATATATGGCGAAACTTCAAATAACATTTGTCAGTGTTATTATGAGTGTTTCCAGTGATTAGCAATACGCCATTACCCTGTTCCCAAGTTTATCTGTTGGATTTCAGTTTTGCTGCAGGGAAATTACATATTATCGATCTAAATTATTATAACAGATGTCTCTTCATAGTCATTTACTGTAACAGATGTCTTGTCATAGTCAAGTAGACACCACGGATGGTGTTATCATCCACCAAATACAATAACAATGTATACGGGGATAAATGTTATGGTTAAATGTTATCGATATAACCTAAGGAACACATACTTCAATCTTAGGATGAACAGTTCGTGTATCGACGAGAAGCTTTAATCTCCTATTTAACAAAGAAATGGTTAAATGTAAATTACCTAGAGAAGCTAGTATAGATGCTGACCAGAATATTTCTCCAGTCAGAGCAGGAAGGTAGAGTAGACAGCTCATGATGTCTCCATACTTCCAATGGAATGGATCTAACATGGTCGTGAATCCACTAACCCTCATCTTATCGGCGAAGAACATCCCGCCTGGAAATATTCAAGACAGAGATTAGAATTTAACTTTTCAATTATATTGTCAATAATGATGATTCGTGATACTCTGAGTTGAAAGAAAATGAATTTTGTTCAGAGTAAAATAAATTAACCCATAACATTTTACCGTAGGTGTCTGAGATGTTAGCGACATCACATTTCAGTGGATCTCATATATGGGGGCAGTAGCCACCTCCTCTCTCTCACAATATTTACTTCCCAGAATGATCCGTTACCCAGTTAAGGCTTGGTCGACCAGGGAGACGCTGCGTTCATGAAAAAACACTTTAGTCTCAACTGGGGAATGAACCAAGACCCACTTATATCCGACGCTAGTGCGCTAACCACTTCGATACATCCCCCCCCCTCCTGTGCTCATAGAGACAAGTGTGAATCAATTGATCTGTTCGTGAAAAACATTTCATGTCTCACCAAATATGAACAGAGCCGACGCTTGAATCTGTAGCGCCGATGGTTTACATCTGTAGCGCCGATGGTTTACATCTGGGCTTGTCTCTGATAATTTCTTTATAGTTGGAACGTGTATGATCTTAAATTTCAAATACTGTTTTGTGGACATCGTCATTACCAAACAAGTATTGTTTTATAATATTCCTGTGACGACAGTTGAAGAAAGAAAGATATTCTTATACAATATAATTTATACATCTCAACATCTTATAATTTTCCATGAAAACTGCTGTTGGTTGTCAGGATGTAGTACATAGAAAAGGAAATTGTTGTGGATGGCTCAATTCTTTGCTGCAATATCTTCATCTTTGGATCCGACGTATCCACCTTCAGCACGACCTCGGAGTCACTGAACTACGATTTGGGTCAACTATCTCCACCCTCAGGTCTCATTAGTCGTTTGCTACAAATTGTATTGAATAATAAATACCATCTCTCAAGCAGCAGCTATACAAGATATCTCAATCAGCAGCTAGACAAGATCTCTCAATCAGCAGCTAGACAAGATCTCTCAATCAGCAGCTAGACAAGATATCTCAATCAGCAGCTAGACAAGATCTCTCAATCAGCAGCTAGACAAGATATCTCAATCAGCATCTAGACAAGATATCTCAATCAGCATCTAGACAAGATATCTCAATCAGCATCTAGACAAGATATCTCAATCAGCAGCTAGACAAGATATCTCAATCAGCATCTAGACAAGATATCTCAATCAGCAGCTAGACAAGATATCTCAATCAGCATCTAGACAAGATTTCTCAATCAGCAGCTAGACAAGATCTCTCAATCAGCAGCTAGACAAGATATCTCAATCAGCAGCTAGACAAGATATCTCAATCAGCAGCTAGACAAGATATCTCAATCAGCAGCTAGACAAGATCTCTCAATCAGCATCTAGACAAGATATCTCAATCAGCAGCTAGACAAGATCTCTCAATCAGCAGCTAGACAAGATCTCTCAATCAGCAGCTAGACAAGATATCTCAATCAGCAGCTAGACAAGATATCTCAATCAGCAGCTAGACAAGATGTCGGATTCACAATTCTTCAGACTAACGGGAATTGAACCAATCCGTTCAACGGCACCAAATCGCCTAGCAACTCTCGTACACGCTTTTTTCCGTACTGACCAACCTATCGCATCTCCAAAAAGATGCGATTTTGTCAAGACATTCAAACTGTGCACTCAAGTCACAGAGAACGGACCAATCAATACACTGACTATTACAACAACAAACATCCCGTACAGGTATTATCCATGTTTACAAGAAGACATATTTGCCCTTGTAGGACTAATACAAATGTTATATGTTATTTGTTTGTTGTTACTGAGAACACTTCAATTTCTGTACGGAATGTTTGTTTCTGTTGTCATAATCATTGTCTCAATTGGTCCGTTCTCTGTGACTTGAGTGCACAGTTTGAATGTCTTGACAAAATCTCATCGTTTTTGGAGATGCGGCTGGTCAAGTACGGAAAAACGCGTGTACGATAGTTGCTAGGCGATTTGGTGCCGTTGAACGGACTGGTTCAATTCCCATTAGTCTGAAGAACTTTTAAATTATCCTCTGGCTTCCCACTTGATTTTACAGGATATCTGATTCAGCAACAAGCCACGATCTCTCATTCAGCTCAATGTCGATGGTAATGCATGCTGGCGTCTCATATAGCTTTCTAGGTAAATACAGTACTCACGCCTAGAAAGTTAGCCGATAACTTAGATACTAAAAAGGACCTTCACTTGGTGCACCCTGGAAAAAGAATGAGTCGAGGCTCGTACGAAACAATGTGGTTAGCACTTTATGTATGTTCTCTGGATAGTGTAGGCCGAGATTAAATGAATGCTGCTATTGAAGACAAAGAACTTTGGAGGAATCTTTCTTGCAACTTATACAAAGAAGAACACTGAAGTCTGATGTGTCGGGTCATTGGCGCAGAAATCGCCGCAATGATGTAAAACATGATAAAACTTTCCACTCTCCCTATTACGCCTTGCTAATCTGCAGGAGTTTTAGAACGAACGTAGAAGAAGAACACGTGTCATCACATAGTGTC
This sequence comes from Meghimatium bilineatum, assembly GCA_034231615.1. Classification (NCBI taxonomy): domain Eukaryota; kingdom Metazoa; phylum Mollusca; class Gastropoda; order Stylommatophora; family Philomycidae; genus Meghimatium; species Meghimatium bilineatum. The sequence continues at coordinate 3,707,220 of CM067320.1, read as the reverse complement.
TCATAATTGTTCAGCTGATTAGTCATTGGTTGAAAGGATACTGACTACCTAGCGTATACTACAGCGCCTGCTCAGTGGTGATGGTGCCATTCCTCTGGTGTGCCAGAGCATGAGACCTGGTAGCATACTTTCTGGAAACTTGATGAACCATGAGTCTCACTTGTATTTAAAACCTCGAATAACGAGTGGATCTGAAACTCAGCTATGCTGGTCGGCGGGCGAATGACTTAACATTACACTACTCGCGGCTCCATAAACTAGCTATTAGACCTACGCATTAATCATCATTAAGTGCCGTCTCCGCAACGAAGGTGTTCTGCAACAGACCTCCGATATCTCCTGTCTCTTGTCTTGGTGAAGCATTCTGCTAGACGGTAACCTGTCCGACTCGTGATGTTACTCTCCCACTTGTATCTCTACTTACCTTTCGCTCGTCTCCCCTCGACTTTACTCTCAGGTAAGTTCTTCAAAACTAGGTACCATCACATTTAATATGTCGTAAACATTTTATTTGTTTGATTGTTATTTCCGTTAATGGTCCTTTCTTCACACAAAGTTTTGTTAGAGAATTTTGCATACCAACACGGATAGTTGAACCAGGCTATGATATGGGTAACGTTCTTCACACTAACAGGAATAGTTTAGTCAGGTTTTGATTGGGGAGGGGGGAATTATGTATACCAAAACGAATAGTTAAACCAGGATTTGATAGGAGGGAACATTTTTCACATTAAAAAGAATAGTTTATTCAGGTATTGATTGTGACAACGTACTTCACACGAATACGAATAGTGATGTCAGACTTTGATTGTGACAACGTACTTCATGCTAAAGAAATGTTCAGTCAGGCGGTAATGTGGCATATGGTATTCATATATTTGAAGGATAGTTTGTCAAAGTTCATTATACTAGAATTTATGGTAGAAAAATCAGTGATGTACAATATTTTATGTCATGAATTCAATTGAAAAAATAATATAATATATGTAATAATTTTTGTAAAACAACTGTAAACACAAATAAATACTTTACATATTAAATTATACCAGTAAGAAATATATTACCAATGATCAAACTTATACTGTATCCCAAAGGTGCTTGACACCAAACAAGTCCGTCAAAGGCAATAGCTTCTGTAGTTCCGTTAATATAACCGCCACCAACCCAAGTTGCTGAAAATAGTCATGACAACACAATGGGACCAGGACTTACAAGTTATTAATTGCTTATCTAGGGAATTGTATGTTTTTTCTGTTGATACCCTTGTTGTGAGGTTGCAGCTGGTGAAGGAAATATGAGTGATGGTGTATAGCTGGTGAATGAAATATTGTGTCTAACTGCCGAGCAATATGTCCTGGCTAGCTGCTGAATGATATGTCCTGGCTAGCTGCTGAATGATATGTCCTGGCTATCTGCTGAATGATATGTCCTGGCTATCTGCTGAATGATATGTCCTGGCTAGCTGCTGAATGATATGTCCTGGCTAGCTGCTGAATGATATGTCCTGGCTAGCTGCTGAATGATATACCGGGATTGGCTGCTATATGAGAGATGAGTATTCGTGGCTAGGTGGTAAATGAGAGGACACAAATTGCTGATGGATGAGAAGTGAGAAATCATGGACAGTTGCGGCACGAGAAGAAGTTGCTTAGTGAGACCGGCTTAGATATATAATTGGAGATTGTGACTAGTTTCTGAATGATAGATTGTAGCTAGATGGTGAATGGGATATCATTGCATATTTGCTAAATGAGAGATTGTGGTAAACTGCTGAATGAGATCATTGTATAGTGCTGAATGAGAGATTGTGATAAACTGCTGAATGAATGATTGTAGCAAACTGCCAAATGAGAGATTGTGGTAAACTGCTGAATGAGAGATTGTGATAAACTGCTGAATGAGAGATTGTGGCAAACTGCTGAATGAGAGATTGTGGTAAACTGCTGAATGAGAGATTGTGGCAAACTGCTGAATGAGAGATTTTGGAAATTGATGAATGAGATATCATTGCATATTGCTGAATGAGAGATTGTGGTAAACTGCTGAATGAGAGATTGTGGCAAACTGCTGAATGAGAGATTGTGGTAAATTTCTGAATGAGAGATTGTGGTAAACTGCTGAATGAGAGATTGTGGTAAACTGCCGAATGAGATATTGTACAAACTGCTGAATGAGAGATTGTGGTAAACTGCTGAATGAGAGATTGTGGCAAACTGCTGAATGAAAGATTGTGGTAAACCGCTGAATGAGCGGTGTGACAAACTGCTTAATGAGAGATTGTGACAAACTAGTGACTGAGAGTGTGGCAAACTGCTGAATGATAGGTTGTGGCAAACTGGTGAATGAAAGATTGTAGCAAACTGGTGAATGAGAGATCGTGAAAAAATTGCTGAATGAGACATTGTGGTAAATTAGTGATTGACAGATCGTGGGAAACTGGTGAATGAGAGATTGTGACAATCTGATGAATGATAGGTTGTGGCAAACTGGTGAATGAGAGATCGTAGCTAGCTTCTGAATGAGATATCGTAGCTAGCTTCTGAATGAGATATCGTAGCTAGCTGCTGGATGAGATATCGTAGCTAGCTGCTGAATAAGAGATGAGAGTTGGTCACCTGATAATATGAGCTGTGAAACAATGAGTGTATTTATGAATCAGAGATATCCAGATATATGCAGAGATATCCAGAGATATCCAGAGATATTGCGGAGTTACATTTTTAGCAGAATGCAGTATGAGATTAATGCGCCATACATTGAACAACGGTTACTGAATGTGAACCGATGTTTCTGTTTCCCTAGCAAATCTATAGGTGTTTAGTCTTCTTGTAGAAAATTCCCAAGGGTTTGCACGATAACTACACACTTGGCTTGTTGGTTAAACACATCATCGTCGCAAATATACAAAATATCCGGTTGTAACCAACTGAACGACATGGTAGTTTAGTTGCGACACAAGATAGTTTGTAACATACGAAGTTTAAATTCAGCTTTTAATTCAGGGACAAGTGGAAACACTGCGAGCATTAAACGCCTGACTGATTACTCCCAGCAGATGTCTATTTCTATGCCCGCCATGGGCTGACTTCACTCACATTCTAGGCGTGCAATCCAATACATATTCTACCAGCATTATGCCTGACTTTAGATGCTGTTAATATTGATTCATTGACAGGTGAATAAATTGTCAACTTTTTAATGAATAATGAGGCAGTCAAAATACCAGTATGAATATTGTCTTCCAATATCTGGGGTAGTTCGTAGATATACTGCACTGGACACGTAGGCGTTAGTGGTCATAAAAGAGAAAACGGTGTAGTTCGTGTATATACTGCAATGAACACGTGGGAGTTCGTGGTCATAAAAGAGAAAATGTGATTGAATCAAAGACACATGTAGCTGGTGAAATTATCTTCATCAAAACCATAACCTTCATTGTCGTAAAAGGGGGGGGGGGCATTCTGGAAACTTCAACACGAAATCTCTCAATGCATCTCTGTTCTCAGTTTCTTGTATAAGTGTGAAGAATGTTATATCTGTTCAGTCTTTAATATTATCAATTCATGATTTCCTACATCCTTTCTTCTTCGTCCACCCTCAACTGTTCCCTGTACGATAGTTTTGGAAAGAGAATCATGCCCCATCGCTTCGTCAAGTCAAACAAGTATATTATGTCCCATCGCTTCGTCAAGTCACACAAGTTTATCATGTCCCATCACTTTGTCAAGTCACACATGTTTATCATGCCCATCACTTTGTCAAGTCACACAAGTATATCATGTCCCATCACTTTGTCAAGTCACACAAGTATATCATGTCCCATCACTTTGTCAAGTCACACAAGTATATCATGTCCCATCACTTTGTCAAGTCACACAAGTATATCATGTCCCATCGCTTCGTCAAGTCACACAAGTTTATCATGTCCCATCACTTTGTCAAGTCACACAAGTTTATCATGTCCCATCACTTTGTCAAGTCACACAAGTTTATCATGTCCCATCACTTTGTCAAGTCACACATGTTTATCATGTCCCATCGCTTCGTCAAGTCACACAAGTTTATCATGTCCCATCACTTCGTCAAGTCACACAAGTTTATCATGTCCCATCACTTTGTCAAGTCACACAAGTATATCATGTCCCATCACTTTGTCAAGTCACACAAGTTTATCATGCCCCATCACTTCGTCAAGTCACACATGTTTACGACGCTACATCACTGATAAGGGATTAATTCTATGTACTCACTAACAAAACAGAAATTCAACACGCGAAACTTGGAACAGGCTAATGATGTTTTATTAATCACTGGAAACACATAATGACACTCATTAATCGACGTTTCGACTGAAAGGCCTTTTTCAAGAACACATTTGCAAAATAATAGATGAGTAATAACGACACTATCACGTTCACGTGAAATAGTTAAATATCGATATAATCCAGAAGAACAAAAATAAACAGAAAATAGACAAAACACATCCAAATATCCATGTAATAAACAAACAGTAAAATAAGGGACCACCAGGATATCATGCATAGTGCTGACGGGCATTGATACCAAAGTGCTATATTGAACCAAAGTAATTATATATATATATATATATATATATATATATATATATATATATATATATATATATATATATATATATATATATATATATATATATATATATATATATATATATATAAACAATAGATATCGCTCGTGTGTTGCCGGGCCAGAAACGGGAGCAAAGAATAGCAACACTGTTTACCTTCCACGCATGTCGTAAAAGTAGACTAAGGAGGTTATGAGATGGAGTTGGCTGTCCCATCCCATAGAGGGTCAGTGACCCAAAGCCATGCAAGTCGGATGTGTCAGGCCGAAAGGCGCAGATATCGCAGCAATGCTGTAAACCATGACACAACGCATTCCATTCTCTGGACTACATCCTGCTAATCTGCAGGAGTTTGAGAACGAACGCAGAAGGAGAAGAATAATAGATATAGTGGTGATTGTCAGACGCATATCGAATCCTGTCATCAGATAAACACGACGTAACGGACATGACATGAACATCATGGGCACCTCGATGGTCCGTGTCAATGAAGTGGTCAGCAACTGATGCATCAATCTGGTTCTTGATGCTGTAAACATTTTTGTAGAATCGGTCTACGAGCCTGCCATGAGATTAGTCAGTTACTCGCTGATAACTGCTACATTTACTACTACTAATATCACAATCACTATCACAACTTTTATATCACTACATGGCCACACACACAAAAAAACACAACAAAACAAAACAAAACAATAACAACATAGTACAGTGGAATCCCTTTATAACAATCTGCTACGAACCGATAACATATGTATGTAAGACCAGAAATTTACTTTATAAAGTACAAGCAATATAGAATAAATATAATTGAGGATAGCAAACAATGTTGTTATATAGGGAACTTTGCTATAAAAGGATGCGCTATAGGTGGATTCCCAGTATAATAATAAGTATTAGTAATTATTATTATAATTATTATCTTCTTCTTCAGCAATCATTTTCAAACTCCCGCTGGATCTCCTTTGTATCAGGACCATGATCCATTCTAGATTTCCAGTAGGATGTAGTCCAGAGAATGGAATTGCGTTGTGTCGCCGTTTTATTTGCACCAATGGCCCGAAACATCCGTATTCGGTGGGATAATTATTATAATAGTAATAATAATTATTTATAACTATTTGAATTACCTGTAGTTGTGAATATTCCAACGAACATTCCTAGTGACCGATTTGCTAACCAAACATCTTCTGTACTCAAGTTAGCAGCCACTCTAGACTTACGCGCTGCCCATATTCCAATGACCAGTATAATAATATAGAATATTATGATTGACACAAGTCCTGGGATGTTGACTGCCATGTTTGTTTTCTGCTACTTTGGTTCCACAAAATTAGTGAAAAGTAGCATATCGGCAAATTAATCTTCTTGTTAGATTAAAGACGAAGTAAGCATTATCCTGGAAGAAGAGAACAAATGTTTCGACTTAGAGCAAAAATGTGGAAACATTAATAATACAAATATAATAATAAATCAATCAATGATTTCTTGTAATATTATAATCATAATGCATAAATACGGGGTTTGATCCAGGATCTCTCAGATGGCACCTACTAAATGCAAATTTTCCATTCATAATATTTACTAAGAAGTTGACATGGTTCAAATCCTGTTTGATATATTATAATTTGACATCCAAAAAATATGAGGTTAGTAAGTGTCGTTTGTTTACGAATTAGCAACTTCATGGCAAGAATAATGGAAACAACTGTAAAAAACTTAAAAACAACAGAGATGTAGCATAGCTACACACAGATGAGGTATTTGGTACAACTGTGTGTGTGTTATAGTTATGCGTCAGAACATCATCACTGCAAACTTGACACGTCCATAGTTGCTCCGATCTCTAACTGAGTGTCCGCCATTACACTTTAGCAGGCAGTACAGGTCTACTGCTGGTTGACCATCATTCTTCTGTGAGCTCTAAAAAAATCACTTCTAGCAACACCGCGTTTCAAACACTGATATTTAATCCTGGACATTGACAAATGAATTATCATCCACACTAATCTCACTCTTGCGTGCTATATCTCTAGTGGAGTTCATAACGTCAGCTCGATCTGTTGCCCCATCGCCCTGTGCCACAATCGAGCATGTCGCTAGTTGATCTGCTCTTTCATTACCTCGAACTCCCACATATCCTGAAACGAAGATAAATGTAACTACTTTCAACCGTGCGTTTTCAAGGACTCAATCCACTGTTCGCGAACGAGACCCACTTGTATCTTCCTAATAATACTCATAGACACACTCAAGATTCAGACCTGCGTTACCTTCTGTGTACATACCCACTCAAATGCCCTGGTCACCGACATAATCTCCATTGTGATGCTACTCCTAGTCACAGCAATGGCTCCACTCTACGTCCTGATCGTTTTACCTGCGCACTGAGCTGTGAAGGCCCACGCACTGCGAACATGTCACAAATACAAATCCATCAGTGTATATAATCACATCCCCTTCTTTGGTATTCTCACTGACAAAAGCCTGCACCTCTTGCTCCACAGCCATGGGACACCATTCTTTGCATTCCCTGCTAAGTGTTATTACTACTCTCAAACAAGTTTCGAAATATGTTGGTAGATCTATCTATTCAGCACCTGCTGCCACATCTTGCAATCTGCACACGCTTTGTATGAAATTCTCAGCACGTACCATCCACGACCTCCCTCTCAAATGTCTGCTACTTTTAACTTTCTGTATTTCGGAATGCAATGGATGTTCCTTATCTGCATGTATTTGAAGGTACGCCCGTGCACGGCACTTCTGTAATCTGTGCTCTGCCATAGGACAGTCTAGTAGGTACCGCACATCTCTTGTCGATGTGTCTCGATTTCGATGTGTCTCGATTTCTGCCCTGCCTATACACCAGGATGTCATCGGCGTACGACATCTTTCAACCAGGACCTGTGATTTGATTGCTAGCGATATGTACTGTGTATACGTTGAAAAGCACAAGAGATAGAGGCGATCTCTGTGGCAGACCCGGGTTAATAACCGTTGGTGCCGATACCCAGTTACCACACATAAGAACTACTTTCCTGTACAGCAGGGACGTACCAACACACTGCACGACAAAAGGATTTACTTCACGATTTAACAGTTGGTACATCAAGAATTAAAAGGAGAATAGGAATGGCTAAAAGTACCTTCAATGACATGAGGAAAATATTAACATCTAAACAAATTACAAACAAGTTAAAAATGAGAATTATAAAATGCTACATCTATTCCATATTATTGTATGGCTCAGAAACATGGAAACTAAATAAACAATTAGAAGACAAAATTGATGCCTTTGAGATGTGGGTATATAGAAGAATAGGGAGAACATCATGGAAAGAGAAGAAAACAAATAAAGAGGTGCTAAAACACTTAATGAAGAAAGAACTACTAAGAGAAATAAAGATCAGGCAAATAAAATACTTTGGACACATTAAAAGACATGACACCCTATTGAAGACCTTACTTGAGGGTAAAGTCAAAGGGAAGCGAGCAAGAAGTAGGCAGAGATACAAGTGGGAGAGTAACATTACACGATGGACAGGTTACAGTCTAGCAGAGTGCACCACCAAGACAAGAGACAGGAGATGTTGGAGATACGTTGCAGCCAACCTTCGTTGCGGAGACGGCACTTGATGATGATGATGACATCAAGAATATTCAAGGACACCCTAGTGTAAACATCCTCAAAATCTATTGCAACCGCAAATGTCTCCATGCGCGAATCACACCATTAAGAAATATGACTGCATTCTGCCATGTCTTCATTCCTGGGCGAGACCCACCTAACAAATTTGGTAAACACTTATTTCTCTCAAGATGACACGATATCCTCCAGGCCACAATTGTTTCCAAAAAGCTTCCCTATCGTATTCTGCATAGTTATTATTCTCTAGCCTTGTATCCTGGTGTGATACTTGCCAGGTTTGGGTAGTGGAACTAAATATCCGTGCAACCAGTCTTCTTTCACTGTGCCCTTTAGAAGGCTATTATTGATCATGTCCGCCAACTCTCCCAACTTCTCATCCGTTCTCCGACTAATGTCATCGTATCTAATGACATCTGTTCCAGGTGTTGTGTTGTTTTGCACTTTCAGCTTCTTCCTGAATTTTTCAACTGTGATTATCATATGTTTTTTCATGCCCAAGTTCTTGCACGTGTCTGTAATCTTTGTCTTGATTTCTTGATATGCCTCCACATTTCTCTGACCACCTTGTACGGTGTAGCGTGCCAGCAACGCCGCAACATTAGTCTCACCCGTCTTCTGCTAGGCCGTATCATCGCTATGGAAATCGGCAATAGTCGTGCGTATTGTCAGACCATTTATTGATTTGTATAAGCGCAAGAACAATTTTAGTGACTTTTCACGTGTGATCTCTTGGCACAATTCGTCACATTGTGTCGCCTTTGCTGACTTTGCAATCTCTTTGAATGTTTGAACTATGCTATGTTTCTTCTGTTTCTAATGTGCGACCTCTATGGGATGAGAATCCACATCTTTCCCTGCCCTCTGGCATAGTACTATTGCTTTCCGTTTCTCGTTGACCTCTCCGTTCCACCAGGGAGAAAGGGGGGCTTATCCCAAACCTAATTTCCCAAGTTTTGAGTCCTACGTTTGTCTTATCGATTTCTGCTCACATCATCCGTTCATCCACTTAAAAGACGTAACTCTTGGCCTCATCTGTTTAGTTTTGTCATTCTTCACAAGTACAACACATGGCAGGTAGTCACCACTATGATGTCCCAACATATTCCACTTGTAGATAGCCATAAAAGCCGTTGACACCAATGCCAAGTCGATAGCTGAGTATGTTGTTTAATCAAGTAAATTCAAGTAGTAAGCATGAGGATAAATGAAAATAAATTTTAAGACTGAACGGGAATTGAACCAGTATTTCACAGGTTGATGAATGTCGTGACAAGATCACATCTTTCTTTGAAGTAACATTGCCCTGTCTCTATGTTATTTATGTTTACAAGAAGACCCTTAGGCCCTTACACTACAAATACAGATGTGCTATTTTTGTTTTCCTGAGGATACTTCAATACTTGTACAGATGTTCGTTGTTGTTACAATTGCCATTGTCTCGATTTGCCCGTTTTCAGTGACTTGAGTACACAGTTTGAATGTCTTGACGAGATCATATTTTATTTTGGGGATCTGGTTGGTGAAGTACGGGAAACCAGTTTATTTGAGTTGAAAATATGTACTCACTGCGCATAACTGAAATCCAACAGGTAAAGCGTGAAACTGGGTAATGAAGTTGTGCTAATAACAATAATAATAATTTATGTGAATTGCAAGGCGATTCGGTGCAACTAAAACGGATCTTGTTAAAATCATGTCAGCTGTAGCACGTATGGCTTAATGACGTGTAATCCATGCTTTACAACAGGAAGGCGATTGAAGAATAAATTGTGTTTCTCCATCAGATGTAGGAAAATTGTCACCACAGTCACATCTGTTGCATCTACTTTGCAACCATTTGATAGTATCAATTATCTGAATGTGTGTCTATTCATAGATCTCTCTAGATAACTAGCGAAACTCGAACCTGGCATGTTCAGTCAAATCTATTATAATGTATACCTTCGTGTCGGTGTCGTGCTTCAAAAGTGACTCTTTTTGATTTTTGTCGTTGTTTTCATTGACTATAAGCACAAAGTATATATATACACACACACATCTGTGCGTCGTGTCAATAAGTTTGGAGATGGGTGTCGCAGCTAACTATCGTAGTAGAGTTATCTAGAACAGCGGGGCATGTGAAACAACTAGATCCAGAATGAAGATACATGTCCAGGTTGCCCCTGCTGCCCTAAACTCTGGAACCTCAATCACCTCAGCAATTATCGTGTCATGCTCTCGGTAGATTCTGCGAAATCTAAAATCGCAGATATGGATATAAGTAGATGACGTCTATAGCTGCATCAAACCTCCACACCATCACATGGTCTTTCAGCTCAGGACACGCCGGTGTTTGTTATAATGAGAGAGCAGACAGACTATCATCGCAGGCACCAATAGACGGGGGGGGGGTTGACAACGGATAAGGGGGATGTACTGAAAGTGATTGATGCTGAGCTCCTACTGGATGCGATAAAATGTAACAAGGAGCCTGAGATGTGAAGAATGTAACATGGAGCCTGAGATGTGAAGAATGTAACATGGAGCCTGAGATGTGAACAATGTAACATGGAGCCTGAGATGTGAACAATGTAACATGGAGCCTGAGATGTGAACAATGTAACATGGAGCCTGAGATGTGAAGAATGTAACATGGAGCCTGAGATGTGAACAATGTAACATGGAGCCTGAGATGTGAACAATGTAACATGGAGCCTGAGATGTGAACAATGTAACATGGAGCCTGAGATGTGAATAATGTAACATGGAGCCTGAGATGTGAACAATGTAACATGGAGCCTGAGATGTGAACAATGTAACATGGAGCCTGAGATGTGAACAATGTAACATGGAGCCTGAGATGTGAACAATGTAACATGGAGCCTGAGATGTGAACAATGTAACATGGAGCCTGAGATGTGAACAATGTAACATGGAGCCTGAGATGTGAACAATGTAACATGGAGCCTGAGATGTGAAGAATTCTGCATTAAGTGTGTTAGTAGTAGAGCTGGACGTCTGCAGGAAGGTACAAGAAACATGTTTACCCAGCAGACCACAGCAACCATCAGTATGCCCACCATTCGGCATCTTCTATTGGAGACTGAGCACCAATGCTTGTGTCCGGAGTGCGCTGATGGCGATTCATAACCAATAACCAAGTATTAACGAAATGATCAATTAATGAGGTCACTATTGAAGTGTACTGACTAATTAAAAACGTGAATATTGAGGTGTACTCTAAGCGTGGTCACTGTTCTTTTTTTAATGTATGAAAAAGCGAATCTCTCATGTTCTGAAATAGCGTCTTTCATACATTAGCGTAGAAAACCTGTATTCTTGCAAAGACATTACTACTTTGTGCTGCTAAATAGCGTCTTTCATACATTTAGCGTAGAAAACCTGTATTCTTGCAAAGACATTACTACTTTGTGCTGCCGGGAACGAAAAGAGAGAAAAGAACTGTTTACCGTCTATGCAGGTCATAAGTGTAGACTAAAGCGAATTTTGGGGTTGAGTCGTTCCCATACAGTGTCGAAGTGTCCGAAAAGTCACCCTAAAGTGGGATGTGTCAGCCCGAAAGGGACGTAAATACAGCCAAGCTGTAAACTATGACACAAGGGTATTTTCCTCTCCGGATTGCATCATCAATGCAGGATTCCGAGAGCAAACGGAGTAGAAGAAAACACTAACAATGCTTGAAATATCTTCTACATTTCCTAGTCTCTCGCTCCTTCATATCGTCACTATGCGCCGCGGACATACTTTCATCTTTAGTCTAGCAATACCGTGCAGTACCGTGCTGACGAATATTCTCATCCCAATGTGTCAACTTCAACTCTTCAACGTTCAACTTAGAAAATCAAAACACGAGACTAACACTAGAAATCACTACACGTAGGAAATCACGAACATAATCAAAATACGACATTAGCACTTGAAATCCCAACTATATATACGAGATCATGTAGGAAAACAAAACACGATACTAGCAATAGAAATCACGTTGAAAATCACATAGGCAATCATGTATAACAAAACACTAAGACTAGAAATCACCACTACACGCAAGAAATCACGTAGAAATTCAAAACATGACATTAGCATTAGAAATCACGGCTACACGTAGGAAATCACATATGAAAACACGCAGGAGGTCAAAACACAACACTAGCACTAGAAATCACGACTACACGTAGGAAATCACGTAGGAAATCACGTAGGAAAACAAAATACTAGCACTAGAAATATATAACAGAAGGATGACAAACTCTACCTTCCTACACCCCACCCACAAGTCGCTTAATGATATCAGTCACTGGATGTCACAATCAAATACTTTTTAAATTTGATGTCTCTAAAAACCGCTTGAAAATTAAAGGAATTAACAATGCAAATAATTGACTGACCCTTTTTAAGATACTCCCACCTGCCTACTGAAGATATTTATATCTTCTGTCAGTTCAATAAATTTAGAAGAGCTATTTTTGTAGATTGTTCTCTTACAGTTACTAACTCAATGAATGTGCCCTAAACATCGCACAAGTTAATGTTCACACAATGAATCCACACATAAATTAATATAATCCAAGAATTAACAACAACGGTAACGGGACTATATATTAGTGCGAATAAAAACTATTTGTGAATATGGAAAATTTAATTATATAAATTATATAGCAATTATATAGAAATAATAAATAATATAGAAATTATACAGATATTATATAAACATTACATAGAAATATATAAATTATAGAAATGACATAGACATTAGTAATATAGACATAGATATATTGAAATTATATAGACAATGTAGAAATTATATACAAATTCTATAGAATTTATAGAAAATATATAGAAATTACATGTGATGGGCATTGAACATGTGTTTGTTACCGTTGAATATGTTATTGAACCAGTCGCCTGTGTGTTGCCAGGCCCCGACATGGAGCACAGAATAATGCCACTGTTACCTGCCAGTAGTGTAGCAAGAAGCGACTGAGGAGTTTTTGATACTGGAGTTGGATGCGCCAACCTAAAGCGAATCAAAGTGAAACCTAGGCCATGCTGAAATCGGATATGGCAGACCTAAAGGTGCAGATCCCATTAGAGAAAGAATTCCGCTGTGTGGACTGCAGTCTGCTAACCTGCAGGAGATGAAGAAGGATCTCAGAAGTCAAACACATATATTCTGTATGTCGAATATCCATTTCGCACACCAGACATGTCCATAGGTGCTCGGTTCTGCGCTTCAGTAAATCTCTCAGGGTATAACGTCTGATAGCTCCAGTTTTGTGCTGGTTCACTGCTCTTTTTGAAATCGTTGTGTGTTCTCTACTCGCCACGCCTATCCTCACTCCCAATTCGCGCATTCTCCATGTTAGATACATTAATCTACACGTGTAATACACTTTAATCATACGTTACTCTATGTGTATTACACGTTAATCATACGTTAATTTACAAGTATATTACACGTTAATAATAGGTTAATATACAAGTATATTACACGTTAATCATACGTTAATCTACAAGTATATTACACATTAATCTTACGTTAATCTACAAGTGTACTACACTTTAATCATACATAATTGATTCTTTGGTCTAGTTAAAAGGTGCCAATAAAAGAAATGTAACACGTTTAGTTGAACTGTTGTATTAGACTAGGTCACAAGTAATAGCCTAATGTAAGTATGAAAAATTCAATTTGACATAGATGTCTATACCTGTACAATTATGACAACAGACAAAACAAAGATCAAACCAATAATCAAAATAGACAATATAGAACTAGAATGTGTAAATAAATTCGAATATCTGGGAGCAACTATAAACATTTCCTGAGATTATTCAGTCGACAGTAGAAGAAGAATCGCAATCGCAGCACTCAAAGTAATACAAATGAGAAAGCTGTGGTAAGTGGTAATAATGACACTAAATTAACACTTTTAAGATCATGTGTTTTCCCAGTGGCAACATATGGATCCGAGACATGCACTTTAAACAAGACAATATCCGAAAGAACAAATTCACTTGAAATGAAGTGCTACAGAAAAATCCTACAAATATCATGGACAGAGAAAAATAAGAACATTAAAGTTTTGAAATTACTGAAAGTAAACGAAGGGTGGCTTCTAAATACCATCATAAGAAGGAAGCTACAGTATTTTGTACACTCACAGCGACATGATGGTATCGAAATGCTGATTCTAGAGAGCAGAGTGCCAGACAAGAGAAGTAGAGGAACATGAAACAGACGATTGACCAGCGACATCGAAGAATGTATGCACATGTCTCTGGCCAATGCAGGACTGCTTGCACAGGACAGAAAGGTGTTCAGAGTATCCACAATAAAGACAACGTTCTGGAAAGAATATTCCACGTGATATATACCTGTTCATTACAAACTCCAAATGTGAAATACCGATAGAATTAAATTTTAACCTAATTGTAACACTTAAAAGTAGTATTCATTATGTGATGTATAGTTAAACATAAAAATTGGGAGTTGAAAAATGAAGTCGACCTTTCTTAGCAGCGGCGCAGAAGCATGGCTGGCATATCATCAGGGAACGAAAGGACAAAGACCTTTAACTCTAAATACATATCTATTGCGTAAATATAAGTTCACTCCCCTACTTACGTTACATGTTGAGTCTCTATCTCCACATTCCATATTTATTTCAGCCAAGCGAAACCGTTTATATACGTTACTCTATTGACAATAAAAACTGTTGGAAACCTATTAAAACATACACAATTACAAATATATTTATCATATAAGATCAAGAACATACCTCTATAAACACACACACACACACACACACACGCACGCACATAGACACAACCACAGACACACACACACAGGTACACACACACGCACGCACACATACAGACACACACACACACACATACATACATACCTAGACAGGGCGCCTATAACAATTGTCTATTAATGTTTTATATCTGTTATACATGGCTGAGAAACATGGACAGTGAACAAACACATAAAAAGGTTCTAATATTTTGAAAGAAGAAAAAAATAGAGAGGTTCTAACACTTTTTATAAATAAAAGAAATATTACAGGAAATTAAGATCAAATAAATACATTTTATAGACATATTAAAATACATGACACCTCGTTGGGGACCTTACTTGAGGGCAAATTGGAGGGGAGGCTAGCAATAGGTAAGCAGAGATAAAAGTAGGGATACATCACGAGATGGACAGTTTAGCAGAGTGCACCACCACAGCAAGAGACAGGGATCTTAGAGGTCAGTTCTTGCCAACCTTCTTTGCACAGACGGAATGATGATGATGAATGTCTTGGTGCACTGAAGTTATATGCAATTTATATGCTCAATATAAACAGTGCAAGAAATTGTGCAATGGAGATGTGGAAGATAACAGCAATATAAACAGTGCAAGAAAATGTGCAATCGAGATGTGGGGGGTGTACAACAATATAAACAGTGCAAGAAAATGTGCCATCGAGATGTGGGGGGTGTACAACAATATAAACAGTGCAAGAAATTGTGCAATCGAGATCTGGAGGAGAACAGCAATATAAACAGTGCAAGAAAATGTGCAATCGAGATGTGGGGGAGAACTACAATATAAACAGTGCAAGAAAATGTGCAATCGAGATGTGGAGGAGACCAGCAATATAAACAGTGCAAGAAAATATGCAATCGAGATGTGGGGGAGAACTACAATATAAACAGTGCAAGAAATTGTGTAATCGAGATCTGGAGGAGAACAGCAATATAAACAGTGCAAGAAAATATGCAATCGAGATGTGGGGGAGAACTACAATATAAACAGTGCAAGAAATTGTGTAATCGAGATCTAGAGGAGAGAAGAAATAGCGATGTCCAAATTAAAACAACTGACAAAACTGCGGCACGGTGCAAACACTGGAACTAAGGTATATATTCTTACGTACATATATGTTACAAAAAGCGACGCACGGCTGTGAAACACGGACAATAAATATTTATACAGTCAAGAACATAGAGAATTTCGAAATAAAGTGCTATAGGAGAATCCTATATGATGAGCAGACATAAAGAGCAACCAAGACGATCTAAGAAAAAACAACTTTCAAGAAGGCTGGCTTTTAACCACAATATTAAGAAAGATGATAGCATTTTTTCGGCCACGTGAATGGACACGATGGCATGGAGAGATTGGCGCTGGAGTGAGCGATAGAAGGCATTAGGAAAATGTCGACCAAGACGTCGTTTGCCAAGAGATATTCTAGAATGTACATGTTGCTAGCGGAAGCGAGACAACCTGCCAGAGACCGGGGAGATTTCAAGAGATTCATAATGAAGACTACGTTCTGGAAAGAATGTGTCACATCGCGCGCACTCGCACACACACACACACACACACACACACAGACTATGACATCATTTAAATATGTGTGTCTCCATTGTACATGTTACAGTATCACTCAACAGAATACTGCTAGCTGCAGAGATATAATGTATTCACTGATCAAGAAATAGGGTTGTGTGCTATGAGCCACTTTACCCAAAACCCGAGTGTCATGAGCAGTAGTGTTTTTTCATATATATTGTACCGTTTCAATGACGTCTCAGTATTCTGTACTAAATGTACTTAAAATGTTTCAAGTACGGTACACGTTATGTAATGAGAAAACAACTTGTAAGCAATATATCACATACAATCTTATCTTTTATTTTGTATGCGATCACTAAAAATAGTCGATTCATTCTCACTGAAGTAAGGCGGTCGTTGTGAATATAGTAGATTCAGCGCAGGGTTTACCTGTAAACTAAACATGCTATAGCTTAGGGCCCCCGCTGTCTTGGGGGGGTGGGGGCAAATTTTTAATTAAATCACTATCTGTATACTTCTTAATTGCTAAATCTCAAATAGCTTAGGGCCCCATATCTCAAATAGCTTAGGACCCCATATCTCAAATAGCTTAGGGCCCATATCTCAAATAGCTTAGGGCCCCATATCTCAAATAGCTTAGGGCCCCATATCTCAAATAGCTTAGGGCCCCATATCTCAAATAGCTTAGGGCCCCATATCTCAAATAGCTTAGGGCCCCATATCTCAAATAGCTTAGGGCCCCATATCTCAAATAGCTTAGGGCCCCATATCTCAAAAAGCTTAGGGCCCCATATCTCAAATAGCTTAGGGCCCCATATCTCAAATAGCTTAGGGCCTTATCAAGTCTAATTCCGGCACTCCATATCGAGATAATACGAAGTAATAAAGGTTCTTCAATATACTAATTTTAATACTTTTGTTTTCAATTTTGCATTTCATTGTATCCTACCTCGTCCCTGTGTTGCCGGGGCCTGCGAGGGGAGCAAAGAGCAGAAATACTGTTTTTCTTCCATGCATGTCGTAAGAGGCGAACAAGAAGGTTATGAGATGGAGTTGGCCGTCTAATTTCGTCAGTGACTATAAGCCACGCTGAAGTCGGATGTATCAGGCTGAAAATAGCAGATATCGCATCAATGATGTAAACCATGACACAGTGCTTTCCGTTTTCCGTACTATATCCTGCTAATCTGCAGGAGTTTGAGATATTCCGTTCTCCAGACTACATCCTGCTAATCTGCAGGAGTTTGAGATATTCCGTTTTCCGTACTACATCCTGCTAATCTGCAGGAGTTTGAGATATTCCGTTCTCCGTACTACATCCTGCTAATCTGCAGGAGTTTGAGATATTCCGTTTTCCGTACTACATCCTGCTAATCTGCAGGAGTTTGAGATATTCCGTTTTCCGTACTACATCCTGCTAATCTGCAGGAGTTTGAGAACGAACGAAGAAATACTAAAGAAAAAAAACTAGTTCTCTAGTTTATGTTCTGTTATATAATCACATTTAGGTGGTTATCGATCTGCATTGAATTGGTCTGAGAGTCCCTATCAGCCCCCCAGAAGCATCCAGGGTGATGGAAGGGGGAGACTCTCAGTGCGTTGTGCGCAGAATGATGTATTCGGCGGTTTATGTGTCTTTAGAGCTAGTTAGTTTCGCTAATTAATATATAATTTGTTCCGTTCAAATGTGACTACTGATTCCCGTAATGGAGATACATTTTACATTTCATTTTATATTGTTTGCAGACTAGGTTCAAACATCACCCTCCCCTGCCCGCCCACTCTCTTGACACTAGAAATATGCAACAAGATAGTTCACATCAGAAAACGTGTACAGTGATTAACAAAAACAGAAATCCCCCCTCCCCCAATCTCGCCTCTCTCTAATAATGATACTTGAATTCTAATGAATCATCACGTTAGACCAAATACCAGAATCATCAAATTAGACCAAATACCAGAATCATCAAATTAGACCAAATACCAGAATCATCAAATTAGATCAAATACCAGAATCGTCAAATTAGACCAAATACCAGAATCGTCAAATTAGACCAAATACCAGAATCGTCAAATTAGACCAAATACCAGAATCAATACAAAGCAGATTCAGCCTTCCTGCCTGATGTTTTTGGTTATTGATACGATTATGCTGGTCACTGTTTCTATACATTGTGTCTACTGGAATTCTTCTGCCAACTTCGACCAATCAAATGCATTGGATAATAAAAAAACATGACTGAAAAAGGCTGATTATGTTTAGTTTTCACTTTAATCCTTTACGTCTTGCAGCGTCAGGTCGTCAGGGGTAGAAGAGTTCGCTAGAGATGTCCTTTCTGTATGCTTCATATATTTTTATTTTCGTGATCTCTTTTATTTATGTATTCCATCTTTTGTATGTCAGACTCTGGTGTTGTATCCATTGTGTCTGTATAATATTAATGTATGTCAGACTCTGGTGTTGTATCCATCGTGTCTGTATAATATTAATGTATGTCAGACTCTGGTGTTGTATCCATCGTGTCTGTATAATATTAATGTATGTCAGACTCTGGTGTTGTATCCATCGTGTCTGTATAATATTAATGTATGTCAGACGCTGGTGTTGTATCCATCGTGTCTGTATAATATTAATGTATGTCAGACTCTGGTGTTGTATCCATCGTGTCTGTATAATATTAATGTATGTCAGACTCTGGCGTTGTATCCATCGTGTCTGTATAATATTAATGTATGTCAGACTCTGGCGTTGTATCCATCGTGTCTGTATAATATTAATGTATGTCAGACTCTGGCGTTGTATCCATCGTGTCTGTATAATATTAATGCATGTCAGACTCTGGTGTTGTATCCATCGTGTCTGTATAATATTAATGTATGTCAGACTCTGGTGTTGTATCCATCGTGTCTGTATAATATTAATGTATGTCAGACTCTGGTGTTGTATCCATCGTGTCATTATAATGTTAATGTATGTCAGACTCTGGTGTTGTATCCATCGTGTTTGTATAATATTAATGCATGTCAGACTCTGGTGTTGTATCCATCGTGTCTGTATAATATTAATGTATGTCAGACTCTGGTGTTGTATCCATCGTGTCTGTATAATATTAATGTATGTCAGACTCTGGCGTTGTATCCATCCTGTCTGTATAATATTAATGTATGTCAGACTCTGGCGTTGTATCCATCGTGTCTGTATAATATTAATGTATGTCAGACTCTGGCGTTGTATCCATCGTGTCTGTATATAATTAATGCGGATTCTGCTTTGTTTTGATTCTGTTTTGATGTCTTATTTGGCTACTATTCTCGCATGAATGATATAAGTTGTCTTTATTTTTAAGAAACCTCTTCGTTACTTAGCGATTGTGTATCTATGTCGTGGCTCACCTTTCTACTTCTTCATTGATCTTCATGCCTGGCGTCTAACAATGAATATTAGAGATGTTTTAATTAATCATCGTCCTATAACAATATTAGAGATGTTTTAATTAATCATCGTCCTATAACAATATTATGGTACAAAAAATATATTTGAACAGAAAAAAACATATATTTTTCATCGTTATGCGAACGATTTTCCTTGATTTGATTCTTGCAAAATCAGTCCGAGACTTCATAATTTTTCAGCGAGATATCAGTATAAGGGAAACATTATTAACACAGTGTTATTGCAATTGTTTACACATCTTCCCTCTTTCCCACTTTTTCTTAGCTGTTAACAGTTCTCGGACCTGCCCGTACTTAATTATGTTAAAATTTTAACTTCTCCACCCAAAAAACATTGCGTAACCAGAATGAATACCCAACAAAATCAAATATGTTAAAACATTATTAGAATTATTTTTTCTTCCTTCTTCTTCAGCGTTCATTCTCCAGCTCCTGCTGAATCTCCCTAGTAACAGGAGCATGGTCTTACTAGATTTCCAGTAGTCCAGAGAATGAAAATGCGTTGTATCTCCGTTTAATTTGCACCATTGGCCAGACACAGCCGTCTTTGGCGGATTTTTATCTTTCTTCCAAAAACCAAACACTTTAACTGCTGTATAAAATAATAAAATAGACTATTATTGATGTCAACTTTTGTCAACCTCACCAACATTATTTTCAACATTTATCAACATCATCCACACTATTTTCAACATTTATCAACATCATCCACACTATTTTTAACATTTGTCAACCTCATCCACACTATTTTCAACATTTGTCAACCTCATCCACACTATTTTCAACATTTGTCAACCTCACCCACACTATTTTCAACATTTTTCAACGTCACCCACACTATTTTCAACATTTGTCAACCTCATCCACACTATTTTCAACATTTGTCAACCTCACCCACACTATTTTCAACATTTGTCAACGTCACCCACACTATTTTCAACATTTGTCAACCTCATCCACACTATTTTCAACATTTGTCAACCTCACCCACACTATTTTCAACATTTGTCAACGTCACCCACACTATTTTCCACAACTGCCAAACGTTTCAAGAACCCACACCGCCTCCCACCCTCGCCTATTTGTTTAAGTAATATACGGACTAAGACACTGACGTTATTTCATTGAACCGTATAAATCCTCCTTCTACAAGTTTTCAATGTAACAATATATATTTGTAATTAAAAAAAAAGGCTGCTTGGTTGAACCGCTCCAAATGATTTCTTGTGTATGAAGAATATGCCCACATTAAAGGAACATAAAATATGTTATTCATAAAATGAAATATGTACATTCGTTTCTGATATCCTTGATCAAGGTATCTCAAAAATAATATGGTGAATATTTCTGTTATCAGTGCCACATTTAGTGGGAACACTGTAAACTGTTTAAGGTATCCAAAAAAAAATAATGTGATGAATAATCCTATTATCTCTGCCACATTTAGTGGGAACACTGTAACATGTTCAGATATATTCAAGCTATTCCAAAAAATGTGAAGAATAGTGTATAATGATTGTCACAATCAATGACGTTGTAATATAACATTAAAGTCTTGTTGTGTCGCCAGTAAATAGACTCGTGAGAACACACCGCGAGTCATCCTTCAAAAGTGACGCTACTTGACTTTTTTGTGTTAAGTCACTTTTGAGTATACGTTGTTTTGACAGCCAATGAAATTCACGGAAAAAGTCAAACTTTCAAAGAAGGATTTCACATGAGTTAACAAGACAGCATACAAGTGATTCGGCCATCTGCATTATGAGTAAGAGGTTGCATGTGTTTAGAGATCGATGAGGTCGTTTTACGAATGGATATTTGGAAACAATTTGTTATCGTATAAAGATTCCGCAGAAGACGGATGTGTCAGACCTTTTACGCAAACAAAACGGCGACACAGCGCATTTCCATTCTCTGGATTACATCCTGCTGGGAATCTAATAGGATACAGTTCCTGCTAAAAGAGAGATCCAGCGGGAGTTTGAGAATGAACGCTGAAGAAAAAGACGTATAAAACTGGGAGGTGATGTGTTATAAATAATACTGTCATATTCGTTGGAATGTCATATTTTGACGATGTCAAAACCATCGTCTGACAAAGATACTTCTCTGAGGTGAGTGGCATAAAGGCCTTACGTTCTCGATGTGGCCCAATGGAAACGCTACAAAGAGTCCATAAAGACATCACTGAAATACTTTTAAACATACCAAGGTACATGGGAAGCACTTGCACAAAATAGATCTGCATGACACTCTACCTTCATAAACGGCACAATATTATCTTGTGAAAAGATGAGAAGTGCAGCAGGAGAAGTGGAGAGTAGCTAGAGGGCCACAGACAGACCAGAGACCATCTTCATCAATCATCCCATTCCTGAACTATCCACCGATATTTGTTGCAAGAATATGGCTTATTAGTCATTAAACCACTCACAGTCAAAGACAAACTGTTGCGGTGATATCAAGAGTGGATATAACAATTAGTCGTCGTCATCATGTGATGAACGAACAGAAGCAACAATAACATTAACGACAACATTAACTCTCACCAGACATCGTTCTCTTTTAGTTAGAGATGATGAGTGCACAGGGCACATTTGAGCACACTCGGGCAAACATGAGTACACTCGGGCAAACATGAGTACACATGGACAAACATGAGCATACACGGGCAAACATGATTACAGACAGAAAAACTTGTGTAAAATAATGACAATCCTCTAAATCGTTTTAGACATGTGTTATAACCGGTAGATACGATCATGAGACAATCTCACTTCCACACTCTTGAGACTAACGGGAATTGAACCAGTCCGTTCTACGGCACCAAATCGCCTAGCAACAATTGCACACGCGTTTTTCAGTACTTGACTAACCGCATCTAAAAAAAAGATGCGATTTCATCAAGCCATTCAAATCGTGCACACAAAGTCACCCGAACGGACCAATCGAGACAAGGACTATTACAACAACAACAAACATCCCGTACAGGTATTGAAATATCCTCAGTAACAACAAACACATAACATAATATCCGTATTAGTTATACAAGGGCCGATAGGTCTTCTTGTAAACATGGATAACATATATAGACAATACAAAAGGGCCTATCGGCCCTTGTATAACTAATACGGATATTATGTTATGTGTTTGTTGTTACTGAGGATATTTCAATACCTGTACGGGATGTTTGTTGTTGTTGTAATAGTCCTTGTCTCGATTGGTCCGTTCGGGTGACTTTGTGTGCACGATTTGAATGGCTTGATGAAATCGCATCTTTTTTTGAGATGCGGTTAGTCAAGTACTGAAAAACGCGTGTGCAATTGTTGCTAGGCGATTTGGTGCCGTAGAACGGACTGGTTCAATTCCCGTTAGATTCACTTCCACACTCCATGTTTCTCAAAGTTGCTAAATAAACTAATTCATTCCACAAATGTATGTTTATGGTGGCATTGAACTTTTCTTGTCAGTATTAACTTGTGTGTGCGTGTGGGTGCTCTCCTGTGTGTGCTATAAACGAGTGCATGTGTGAGAGTATTCAAGGAATCCATACATCCTAGAAAAAACCTTTCTGTCAAAATGACTTTCGCTTTTTATTTTAAATCCTTCGACTGATAATTATTATTTGTGAAGATAAATACTCTATGCGCTCAATACTTCATGTTGTCCAGTGCTGTCCTTAACTATTGTCCAGTGCTGTCCTTAACTATTGTCCAGTGCTGTCCTTAACTATTGTCCAGTGCTGTCCTTAACTATTGTCCAGTACTGTCCTTAACTATTGTCCAGTACTGTCCTTAACTATTGTCCAGTACTGTCCTTAACTATTGTCCAGTACTGTCCTTAACTATTGTCCAGTACTGTCCTTAACTATTGTCCAGTACTGTCCTTAACTATTGTCCAGTACTGTCCTTAACTATTGCCCAGTGCTGTCCTTAACTATTGTCCAGTGCTGTCCTTAACTATTGTCCAGTGCTGTCCTTAACTATTGTCCAGTGCTGTCCTTAACTATTGTCCAGTGCTGTCCTTAACTATTGTCCAGTGCTGTCCTTAACTATTGTCCAGTGCTGTCCTTAACTATTGTCCAGTGCTGTCCTTAACTATTGTCCAGTGTTGTCCTTACATATTGTCCAGTGCTGTCCTTAACTATTGTCCAGTGCTGTCCTTAACTATTGTCCAGTACTGTCCTTAACTATTGTCCAGTGCTGTCCTTAACTATTGTCCAGTGCTGTCCTTAACTATTGTCCAGTGCTGTCCTTACATATTGTCCAGTGCCGTCCTTAACTATTGTCCAGTGCTGTCCTTAACTATTGTCCTATGTATGCCAATAATGAACCATTTCTTAATGTTGTCAACCAGCGTTTTCTCATATCATTTCTTCTCCTTCAACCCTTAACTGTTAATGAATTTTACCGTGTCTCGTGAATATAATAGGACAGGACAAGAAAATACTTAGATGGGACTATAATTAAGCCAGTCAGTAAAATCAATCAAATCGAATTTCTTCATATCGTTAGTAACTTTTGAGAAACCTTGTGAACCAAATGTATACCTTTGCCAAAACAGTGCTAGCACTTTGGAGTATACTTGTGTATAATAGGGTTATGATATTCGTGTGTTTATGTAGCAACAGTGATGGTCTGTCCTCTGTTCGTCTACACAAACCATATATATGTCTATTTAAAGTATATTTATGTCATTCATCCAAGACATCTATCTGTCTGTCTATCCAAATAAAATGTGTGTGTCCGTTTATCTAAATTATATTTTCTATCTGCATGCTTGTCTACCATTTATCTACCTACCTACCGATCAATCTATCTACTGAACGACCAACCATCAACTCATCCACACATACGCCCATCTTTCCTTTCATCAATCTGATCCTACGTTGATCAATATAACATACGTTGATCAATATAACATACGTTAATCCATCTGATCTTACGTCCATCTATCTGATATTACGTCCATCTATCTGATATTACGTCCATCTATCTGATATTACGTCCATCTATCTGATATTACGTCCATCTATCTGATATTACGTCCATCTATCTGATATTACGTCCACCTATCTGATATTACGTCCATCTATCTGATCTTATGTCCATCTATCTAATCCGACGTTCACCCATCAAATGTTACGTTGACCCATCTGATTCGACATTCAACCATCCATTGATTTATCATCCATTAATTCGATGATCCTTTCGATGATAGCTGTGAAGGCATGTCGTGTTTATGCTGTTGGTCATCTATTGTGAATGACTCCCAAAGATTTTCTCATGCCCGTATAAGAATCACATCATGCCCGTATGAGAATCACATCATGCCCGTATGAGAATCACATCATGTCCGTATGAGAATAACCACATGTCCGTATGAGAATCACATCATGCCCGTATGAGAATAACCACATGTCCGTATGAGAATCACATCATGCCCGTATGAGAATAACCACATGTCCGTATGAGAATCATATCATGCCCGTATGATAATCACATCATGCCCGTATGAAAATAACCACATGTACGTATGGGAATCACATCATGCCCGTATGAGAATCACATCATGCCCGTATGAGAATAACCACATGTCCGTATGAGAATCATATCATGCCCGTATGATAATCACATCATGCCCGTATGAGAATAACCACATGTCCGTATGAGAATCACATCATGCCCGTATGATAATCACATCATGCCCGTATTAGAATAACCACATGTCCGTATGAGAATCACATCATGCCCGTATGATAATCACAATATGCCCGTATGAGAATAACCACATATCCGTATGAGAATCACATCATGCCCGTATGAGAATAACCACATGTCCGTATGAGAATCACATCATGCCCGTATGAGAATCACATCATGCCAGTATGAGAATCACATCATGCCAGTATGAGAATGACATCATGCCCGTATAAGAATCACATCATGCCCGTATCAGAATCACATCATGCCGTATGAGAATCACATCATGCCAGTATGAGAATCACATCATGCCAGTATGAGAATCACATCATGCCGTATGAGAATCACATCATGCCAGTATGAGAATAACATCATGCCAGTATGAGAATCACATCATGCCAGTATGAGAATCACATCATGCCCGTATGAGAATCACATCATGCCCGTATGAGAATCACATCATGTCAGTATGAGAATCACATCATGCCCGTATGAGAATCACATCATGCACGTATGAGAATCACATCATGCCAGTATGAGAATCACATAATGCCCGTATGAAAATCACCACATGTCTGTATGAGAATCCCTTGCTACTTATAGAAACTGTTATGGTTTCACGCCGTGAATTGTTTTTCCCGGTTAGACTAGATTAAAGGAAATCTACCATAAAATTCCATCCATAATATGTACTCACTGCAGCAAAACTGAAATCCACCTTGCCAAATTTGGAACAGAGTAATGGAGTTGTGATATTCACTTGAAATAGACATAATAGCACATACATTGTCTTTTCGATCAAAATACCTTCATCTCGAATACATGCACACACACACACACACACACACACACACACACACACACACACACACACACACACACACACACACACACACACACACACACACACACACACACACACACACACACAAAAGCAACGAGTAAGATCGACACTATTGACTTTCACAAAGAAAGAGCTAAATTTATACATACCCGAAAAAGTTAAAACTAAAAGGTGAAGGTAAAATAACAGAAATAGAAATTATACAGAAGGCATGGGGTGCAAAGGGAACGCATTGCTCTAGGCGGACCCAGGGTTAGCAGGTAACCAAGATCCCAAATGTACCTCCACGCGGTGCACCCTGGAAACAGAAATACAGCAGCTCGAGCTGATTCTGGCCAAATAATTTGGGGATCGTGTCCGAGAATGTGGGGGTAGCAGATGGAAAGAGATTTGCCTGCACAAGAGACAGACAATATCTCCGACACCACCAGCATCACCACATATAGCGACACTGTCGACATACAGTGAAGCTAGTCAGTCCAGTCCGAACATTGGAGGGGCGGCCAATGTAAAATGCACGTAAAGGTTGATGCATGGCGAGAGACATAGATTTCATACCGAGTACAATGAAACAATGAAAGGGCAGAACAGCGCTAGAGGGCAGCGCGAACTGCAAATAGAAAGTGAAAAGTCCCTAGGAAAGGGGAACTACAAGCTCCGTCAGCTCGAGACGAGCTTCTAGTTACCTGTGTTCCTTACAGGCAGAGACCCAGACCCATTCCTTGGCGTTTGGTAAAGCAAGAAGACCTAATCCAACTCTAATGTCGAGCCTTCCTAAACCGGAAATATGCTCGCGAAGGGAAAGGGTTCCGTACTCGATGCGCTCAGGCACAAAAGGGACACTGATTTAGCCCTGGCCCAACTCTACTATCAGGTTTTCCTACACCGGAAATACACTTGAAGAGAGAAAGGGTTCAGTACCTGATGGGCTCAGGCGCTATTGGGACAAGGACGCTCAGCTCGAGAACGCCTTGCTCTCAAACGCGTGGTGTGAGACTCGAACTTGGACAAGGGGTACACGATGTCGGTGAATGACACTTCGGCTAAGAGGGCGAAAGAGCCAGGGTCCAACTCCTCTGTTGAGTTCTTCCCCTTAAGGAACCAGGCTCACGGATGAGAAACGGTTCAGTACCCAATGGGCACAGGCACAGCACGTCCAATTACACGAGGCGAGTTCATAGACAGTGGAACACCTCGTGCGAGTCAGACGAGAGCAAAAATCGTCTGGGCGAAGAGTCGCCACTACGCGTGCCTGGAGACAGATATAGAGGCTGTCACAGGCTAAGGGTAGCCCACCAGAATTGTCAAGGCATGCTGAAATCGGATGTGCTATGCCTACAAGGCGCATAACGGTGGCACAACGTAATCACACTCCCGGCGGAAATCGCACGGATATCCGTGATGGTTACAATGGAGCGAACGAAAAACAAACAAACATACAGAAGGCATCAAAGTAACGGTGAAATAAGACATACAGAGACATCATGGAAAAACATGATATCGATTGGACTGAATGGCAGTCATGTTGAAAGTTTAAATCGTTTCAATGTTCTACATTATATCTATACCTTGCTCTCCAATATGAATGTCTATATTGCCGTTTTTACTCATCGTCTTTATGTCAATATATTTGTGATAATATGTTTTTGTTCGAAACGTCGATTTATGTGTGTTATCTATGTGTGGGATATATGTGTATCTTTCCAGTGATAAACATGACTTTTTCTTCTAATTCTTCTCGTTCTCAATATTAAAATGTATTCTGCTAAATTTTTAAAAACCCTCTGTGTTGCCATACATATTTCTGTGGATGTTTGTCCTGTGGGCCAATGTTCGTCCCTGATTTGTTTAAATGTAATGCAGTCTTAGAGAATACAAGAACAAGACTTCATTTAGTGTTACACGTGTAACAAATACATCGACGATCATTTATCCTGGTGTTTGCGCGATCCACAAAATATCCCGATAAATGTGTGCTTGAACTTTGAACTCATTTTTAAATAGATAATTATATTTACGCTGGAGTTGACAGTCTCAAGGACAAACGCTATTGACCACGCCACGAAAAAACGATTTTTATATTTGCCGGTGATGCTAAAATCTGGGACAGTTGACATTGTTATGAAGTTGATTGTCGGAGGAACATAGCAGGTGACAAAGATGGTGGAAATCAAGGTTATCATTTTCACAACTTTCTTGTCTTTAAGTGTTCCTGTTTCCTGTTTAGATGTTGCCATGGCTACAGACTCTTTCCGCCATTTTCGTGTTTTGTTTAACTTGACGACAAGAATGATTGTACAAATGGCGACTGTGATGAGTAAAATAATAGGCAAAGCTACGCTGTGAATAAAAAATGTTATCGAGTCAACTATCTCTCTATTGTCTGTGAACGTGAGACCAAGTACAGAGCTGTTCTGTAAGTCGTTGAACTGCCATTGAAGTCTGTTGACAAAATAAAAGGGAGTGAATAGAATAATCATCGAAGCAAAAATGAACACGTTAATTGCCCTTGTTCTGGAATGTGTAATAACGTTCTTGACTTTGAGAGGCATAGCAATGCACAGACATCTCTCCAAAGTGATAAATGCTGTGATGAAACTCGTAATTCTGAAATAACAAATAACAATTTAACATCGTTGCATAAACATTAGTAGATATCTGTCTATATCTAAGTATACACTGTGACCCTTGTTTGCCTAGCAGCGTCACGGGTAGAAGAGATCTCTGGTAAATGTCTCCTTGTGTTCTGTTTGTAAGCTTGTTCCAGTGGCTTCTTTGATTTATATACATCGTTTTTTATACGGTATACCTCTGGCAATATAGCCATTATTTTAATGTGTCATGGGCATCAGTGGCATGATGTTAGTAGTCTGGAAGTGTGTGGAAACCAATTGATCTGTTGTCTTTTGATGTGTTCCAATCCTGTAATGTTTTGGTTATCTTTCTGATGTTATCGTTGCTATTACCGTTTCTATTACAGTTATATTATATGTAACAGTAATATAACTGTATAATAATAATATAACAATAAGACGCATAATCCGTCGGGGTCGAAGGAGTCTCAGATTATAGGGGTCTCAGATTATAGGGGACTCAGATTGAACGGGTCTCAGATTGAAGAGGTCTCAGATCGTAGGGGTCTGATATTGTAAGGGTCTCAGATTGTAGGGGTCTCAGATTGTAGGGGTCTCAGATTGTAGGGGTCTCAGATTGTAGGGGTCTCATATTGTAGGGGTGTCACAATATAGGGATGTCACATTGGTGATATCAGCACAGAAAAAAAACCCAATAAAACACATCTGTCTGCAGCCATTGGGTCGATTATAGAAAAATCGCACAAAAACCATACCTTGATTGTGCCAATTCACGATTTTCTTAACCGTCTCTTCTCCTTCGAACCTCAACTGTTCCTTGCAAATACGTTTATACGTTTTAGAAAATGGGTATCGGTAGATTGGCTTAGAATAACAGCTGTGTGTTTACTGTTTGACGATAAGCATCGTGTCGAAAATAATTGAGACTACAGGGAGCACATTTCTGCCAATTAAATTGTTATATAAATGTACACCATACCGGAAATACCACATTATAAATATTTTTTCCCAGTAACATACTTTTTTAAAAACAAACATAGAAGTATTAAAATAATTATGCAAAATATACTTATTGGCATAGATTGTTGGAATTTCGCTAGCATGTTGACTCACTGTGCAAGACGCAATGGTATCACCTTAATCATTGCATTAGAATCAGGATAAAATGGAGAACGATCAGTATTTTTCTCCCGGCATAGCTACAATTCAAGACTGGGAAACTGAGTTTGTGAAACTATCTTTCTGTATTTTATTTTGATTGTGTTTGTTTATTTGGTTTGTGTTTGTTTCTTAAGAAATATCTCAGATGAACTGTAACGTAGAGAAAGTTTTTGTCCCTTTGTTTTCTGTTATTTTTTTTAAAAACTTAATTTTATTATTTGTTAGTTATTTGTTAAACCAGTAATCATAGTAAAGTAGTCTAGTTATTGAGTCTACCTGTCTAATTACCTTACCTGTTAACACGCACCTAGTTATCGCGTCTATTAGTCTCATTACCTTACCTATTAAAACACACCTAGTTATCACGTCTATTAGTCTCATTACTTTACCTGTTAAAACACACGTGAGGCCAACCTCCTGTGACATACATGACGTCTAGATATACAATTGGTAGGTCCACATTTTGAAAAAGAGGATTGTAGCAGGTGCTTGTCCATAACATAGTGACAGAACACAAAAGGTCAGCTATAGACAGGCCTGCATGAGAAACACAGAAAGATTAAATGCAACTAATGGCCGAGAGGTTAGAGCTCTGGTCTCACTCAAACTGTGACATTTTTTATCATCACTCAAACAGTGTCAATTTATAGGATGCTTATACTGACCGGTATTTGAAGAAACATACATATATTCTCAAATCTTTCTCGAAAAGCTGGTTGGTTGGTTGCTGATCCAGCGGTCCATGGGCTAATGCCATTTGACCCAATGCCATTAAATGACATTATATTGCTGGGAAGTCTGTAGATTTTCGACCCACCCCAGGACAGAGCCAGAGAATAACTATCACACCCCCAGGAAGGTAATTTTCAACCTATGCACTGCTCCTATCCACTGTAGCCAAGATATGGTTCACTGTGCTCATTCCCCGCCACCAATTGACTACTGGTTATGCCGAACATCTCTATTGCTCCAGGCTTGCAACCAAATGTTCAAGTCAAAAGGATTGTCACGTCATGAGTCAATGTGATTCTATGATGGGTCTCAGCCATTGGAAAAAACAGTGCTGTCAGCTTCCTCCTCCCCAGTGCTGCACAGCACATCTCTGGCCCCCCCCAACCACAGAGGGTGCATAATATATTCAAGTAAACTTGAAACATATTTCAATAACAGCATAATAAGCTTATTTGTATAGATGATGTGCCATGAAGCTTCTATAAGAAGATAACCTCAATATAACGGCATTTCATCTACTAAGGTTTTCTGTTGCATGGGTGGTTTGTCTAGTGGGCCATTGGTGAGACCCACATAGGCAACCACATGCGTTCTCGAAAAGCTAAAGTCTAGGGTCTAGTTGCATATGAATATATTGACTGTAGTGAAATGAGAAATTATTTGCGTTGGTTTGTATTCTAGCAGTTCTAGCAGGGAGCCGCGACGCCCTATAAGCACATACCCTTCACGCATTCAGGTAACAGACAGTTTAGACACTCGTACAAAACACTTGGCTAACGCAAACTTAACAAGGCCTAATATAATCAACATAGACTTCGTTCTTAGACTGAAAGGCTGCTGCCTCGTCAAGAGGCTTTAATGCCCCATTTAACAATCAAACACAAATTCCCTAACGCAGTAGAAATCTATCAATCTATCTATCTATACGCTGTGATCTGTGTTTGCCTTGCGGCGTCAGGGGTGGATGAGTTCTCTGGAGATGGCCCTCTTGTGTGTTGTTTGTAAGCTTGTTCCTGTGGCTTCTTTGATTTCTGTGATCCATCTTTTACATGGTCTGCCTCTGACTTTATAACCGTTATGTCTGTGTCATGGCCATTTGTGGTATGCTATATGTTGGTAATCTGGAAGCGTGTGAAAAGCACTTGATCTGTTGTCTTTTGATGTATTCCAATACAGGTATTTTTCTGGTTATCTGTCTGACGTTCTCGTTTCTAATTCTATCTCTTAATGACACTCCGACTATTCTTCGTGCACATGTCATTTCTGATGTCACTACTTTTCTTTTGTCTTGTGCTGTCATTGTCCAGGATTGGCCTTGTAGCACGGCGATGGGATAATAAAAGTCTTGTACAATGCAACTTTAGTGTCTATGTTTACATTTTTGTTCTTGAAAATACGTGCATCTGTCCTAGGATCTGGTATGTTTTGTTGCATCTATTTTGTATCTCTTTACTAGTTTCCCTTCGCTCGATATAATGCTTCCTAAGTAAGTGAACTCATTTACTTGTTTAAAGTGTTTATCATCGATGGAGATAGTGATATTTTTTCTTTCTTTGCTATTGCCATTATTTCCGATATTTTCAATATTAATCTTCATGTTGAATTTTTGACATGTTGTGTGGAGTCTGTTCATATGTTCTTGTAATTGTTCTTTTGATGTCGCTTTTAGTACTTGGTCGTTTACAAAGAGAAGTTCGTTCAATGTGTCTTTTATGTTGTCTTCTTCGTTGATACTTGTTATTATTAAAAATATATCTTACCATCATCTTCGTTAGTAATGTTATCATTAGAAATCTATCTATCTTCTTCGTGGTTCTTGTTATCATTAGAAATCTATATATCTATCTTTTTTCTTGGTACTTGTTATCATTAGAAATCTTTCTATATGTCTTCTTCTTTGGTACTTTTTATCATTAGAAATTGACTCAAGGTAATGAAATTGTGACCACTTATAGTAACAATATCCTATCTCTGTTGAGTAGATTTGGATTCTGTTAGATTTTATTACAGTAACCAAGGAAAATCACGACAGTAAGCACGAAGGTGAATGGGATGTTTTCACATCCCGGTTATGATAGAGATCTTTTAGTCAAAACATGAATTCCGTGTATGTGTTACACGTGAATGCGCAATCACCACAATGTTTCATGTCTTTAATGATGTTTGTTATCAGAAATTAAAGTGTACGATTATTTGTGTTTTCATTTTTGTTATTTTTTGGGAGCGATTTATCGTAATTTCAGAACCATACCACAACAGCATGGTTAGCCTGTTTCGCCGCATGGATATCCTGTTTACCCAATGTATATCCTTTTCAACCGCATAGATATACTGTTTTATCCCATGGATATCCTGTAAAATCCCCTTAACACAACCAAACAATAGTGACAACAAATCTTATACAAGGACATTTGTCACCAGGTTACTCACGTGAACAGGACATTTGTCACCAGGTTACTCACCTGAACAGGACTTTCGGTTTTGTCAAAATGTTATAGGATGTACAGAGCTTCCTGCTCACAGCTAAAAGGAATGCATCACTACCATCACCATCATCAGACCAATCAGACCGAAATAATATGCCGGAACAAGTCATAATACAAACACACACTCACACGCACGCAAGCACACACGCACGCATACACACACACAAACAAAGAAGTGCTGATTAAAGAACAAATACAAATTACAATAATGTTGAAGCTGTCAATAAAATGAATATCTCAATACAAATATACATACCTAACAAACTGATGTTGATACTGTCTTTAAATCGCTGTCTGACAAACACCAAGATGTTGGCGATGTTTGTTACTGTACCGAACAGACTAATGATCCCACAGAGAATCACGTAATTTGTCAGTTGTATCACTCGCCTCATGTCATCTGTTATGAAATCTTGAAAGGTATCCTCTGTTATGCTAGTTTCAGTTATGGCAGAATGTTCCATAATACAGCGGAATCCCTCTATAGCGCATTCTTTTATAACAAATTTTCCAATTGAACAACACTTTTCAAATATTCAAATTATATTGTCTTCTTTATTGTCTGTACTGTGTATAGCGAACTTCTATTACTAGATGTCTTTCGTCTGCCGGTCACATTTGTTATAGTAGGATGTCACTGAAATATATAAAACACATTTGTTATAGTGGGATGTCACTGAAATATAAAACACATTTGTTATAGTGAGATGTCACTGAAATATAAAATAAATGTATAACTTCTGGAAGTGAGAAATAATGTTATATTCTTGTTGTGTTTTACCAGATCAGCTGCGCATTGATTATCTGTGTTATTCCTCTTTTGTTTTTTTGTTACATACAACAATTTTGAAACGCAACTCATATGGAAACTGAAAGGCAAATAATACATGTAAACTTCATACCAACTGTCTACTGAATGTCAGACATGGTGACTAACTAAAGAAAAAGATAAAAAGCTGACTACTTGTGAAATTATATGTCTATTCAAAGCAGCGAATAGAACAAGAATAAAAATCATGCGAGGAATGTAGAGATTACAAGAACTGTTGGAACAACATCTGTGGTCAAATATATCAAAGAACAGAAACTGAAATTGTTCGTTCACTTAATGAGAATGAACCATTATTGGTCAGCAGAGAAGCTATACAACATACAAATGGTAATAGCAAGATAAAGAGGAAAAACAATAATGAGGATTGAAGGAGTTTCGAGCAAAATACTTGGAGCTAAAGCTACAACATGTATTTAAGACTGTAACTGTAAGGAGAAATGATACACATAACGATTAACCCAGCCTATAATGTGGGATGACACTTTGACATGATAATTGTTGGCAGTGTGCATGTAATACCCGTGTTTATGTAATAGACATTCAATCTGTATCATTTGTTAAGTAGAATGTAGCCGTGGAGGCTTGACTTGTAAGTTCGTTAACATCAGCGGTTATTATTTGGCAATAATTGTATCGTAATGTACTAAGAAAATAACCCCTAAAAAAATGCAACAATATACAATGTTTATATAGTTTTCTTACATTTGTACAATACATATAATCAATCTAGGATTCATGTAATTACTCCATCATAATACCGCTACATGGGTTCATGTACGGAGAATACATTTTTAGCATAACATTTGTAGGGTTCATTTTTTTTCCAAAAGACATAAATTGTACATTTCTATTCGATACAGTGCTGTTTTTGTACTTACAATAGTATAGTTGACCTGCTAATATACCGTATTATTCAAAGAATGTTTCTGGTTTATATGAATGTTCTTCTTCATGCTTAAAGTGTTCACATTTTCTGCTACATTCTTCCGGCACACATTCACGTTGTGTTAGCTTTTATCCCAGTTTTAATGTATTTGTGTCTGTTTTGAGACCTTAATTATATCATGTGGAAACAAGTCTTTTGTTCTTTAACGTCGATGCTTTATTAGTTTCATTTCCCCCCCCCCCCCCAGCACTCAACCTTTCACTTAATTATTTGTGTCTAGATAACTCCTGCCTCATTCAAAACCATCTTGTTTCAGAAGTTTTACCCTAATGTTTCTCTTCAGCGATCATGTTTCAGAACACATAATGACGCATGAGGTTGATGATTTCCTATTTTCCTTAACTCAATACCAATGTTACACAGTCATAAGTATAGCTTATTGCCCCGGAGAGTTGTGTTCTAGCTCCCTTGAAACAAGATTGTATTTACAATTTACAACAGACATTATATGGGGATGTTTACAAGTTCGCATTACGTTCTATCTCTATTTCTATCTATATACCCATAATCTGTCAGGCCCGTAAAGGGTACCACATTGGATGCATCAACTCTCACACAGTCCTCCAGCGATTTCTATCTTCACCGATGCGGATACGTGACGTCAAAAAAGTCTAGACCTGTTGGATAATTAATATGTCTGTCCATGCTTTTATTTGACTTCTTCTGCTCCTTACACCTACAACCGTTACATTGTATGTGACGAGGAATCATGTCGGCATACATGTCCAGAGTGTGCACATGTATTTGTCAATTCACAATTGAAATAAATGGTTCTTGTGAAACTGTATATGCCTACATCTGTATTTTATTTCTTACATACAATTTTGTCACATGCTCTCTCTATATGAGATTGGTATAATTTCTATGTAACATGTGTATTAAAAGGCCTGTAATCGTCTCTCCAGGCCCGCAGTAAGTGCTGAAATTTCTCAACCATATAACACAATAGAAAACACTATTCTGCTTCTATGCTGATATGTGTGTCATATTTTTTTCTATGAAATCACTTATGTGTCATAACAAATAATTTAAAAATTTTTTTATCGTTACATTAACTGAATAATTGAATTGGATATTTATAGATATGCATTTATAGCATATTAAGAAAGCAGCTATTCTGAAATTATTTGACTCAAGTGCTATCCAGAAGGCATGTGTAATTGGTGAATCTGTGAAATAGACCAATATTTTAATTACATCTAACAACGCCCGTGGCAACATTATTATAATTGATCTGAACCAACATGACGTGCCTGCCACCGCCGTGAGCCATTGGTTGTTTAGACTCGCGCACCGTACATAAATATCCGGTGTGGTAATGAAGGGAATGAGAGTTGAAATTAGCGGTAATTTTTTTTTTTACAAGTAGAATGTGTCCGATATTGAAGTAGCAAATTGTGATGTCAATTATTGAAGTGATACAGTTGGTGCTGTCGAGGTACTTTTGCAACATGAAACATGAACATAATCGTGATACTGCAACAGCGTACAGTAATCATATTTGTTGAAATTGTTATCCAACAAGGCATTATTATCAAGAGATGTGTAATGTTAAGGAATGTTTATTTTCTTGACTAGTAGAAAGTGCGTGTAATAACATCCAACAAATTATTGTGTGTTAGTTGACTGTAGAGACCCGTGTTTCATAATTTAGTTTATAGAAGTCGTTCAAATTATATTTAGTTGTTTTGTTTCGCTTTATTAAACGTATTCATTATCTTGTAATTAATTTATTACAAATTAATTTGCACGCACAGAGTCTAGGTCGCAACCAGTGGCGAAGTCACACCTAGCAACAGAACACAAACAAAATAGAATCAGCCTGTGATGTTATTATTGTTATGAATTTCGTTAGTCGCTGTTTACGCTAGCAAAACATGGACTGTGTATAGACGTCATCTGAGGAAACTCTATCACTTTCACACAACTTGTCTCAGAAAAGTTGTGAAAATCAGATAGCAAGACAAGATTCCAGATACCATTGTCCTTTACAAATCTGGTATCTCCAGCATTGACACTATTCTGATACAGACACAGATTCGTTGGGCAGGTCATGTGGTACGTATGCCAGACCAACGCCTACCAAAGATACTTCTCTATGGTGAGCTGGAGAAGGGTAAACGATCTCTAGCTGGCCAAAAGAAGCGATGCAAGGACTCGTTAAAGACCTCATTGAAAGCGTTTGAAATAGACCTAGACACATGGGAAGAGCTTGCACAAATTAGATCTACATGGCGCCCTACAGTCAATAAGACCGCATCATCTTGTGAAAAGAGGAGAAATGCTGCAGCCAACAGAGGAGAGTAGCTAGAAAGTCATGGATAGACCAAAATTCGCATACAGTGATCATTCCATTTCCGAAATGTCCAAGAACATTTACAGCTCGAATAGAGCTCATTAGCCATCTACGAACTATTATGCTTTGTCATAATTCTATTTGAATTTTCATGTGTGGATGTAAAAATGGTCATCATCACTTGTGTTGGACGAACAAACACTTATATAATATATTTCGCACAAGTGTCGTATGCTAATGCAAAACAACTAAATACACAGGAAACATGTACCGCACAGGATTGAATGAATTCTATTGGTAGACACTTCTAGAGACAAAAGCCACTCTCTAGAAATAGAATAATTTCTCGTACAAACAATATTGTGTAATTTTTATTACAAACAACGACATTATGACATAATTATTTTTGCTATTCATAACATTTGGATAAACCAAAAATATTTTGATTATTGAGATATTTAATGCAGTATTAATATTTTTAGCACGTCAACATTGTTATCTGAAAGGTCCGAATGTACAATGATCTACGTCGGCTTTTGGCAGGTATAATCTTGATCCTGCAAGGCGCGCTATATACCACTTCGCCTCATAGATGGGCATACACATGTTCATCTCATAGCATCGTGGATTACTCTATCTGCATATGATTTCTCATCCAGCTGTCCATGCGCCCATACTCTTTGACCCACCACTGAGCGGACACCTGTCAATCAATACTTGTCTCACTCCCTCCTCTAGATATCCCTCAGCGTCGTGTGACTAACCACACACAGTACGTCACGCACTACAGAACCGCGAGATATATTATATATATATATATAAAACACAATGCCAGTTAGTTGTATGTGGATATAATTTTGTTCAGTCATATCTCTGTTTGTCTTGTTTCACTGATAATTAGATTTGTTTTGTTGATTTTCTGTTTTTCTTGTTTTACCTCTTGTCTTCTAGTTTTAACTTTTCAGCGCTATATCCATATCTATCTTTGCCAATTGAATGTCAATATTGTTGTTTTTGCTCATCGTCTTTTGTTGTGAATGCAGTCATGATAACGGCTGTGTAGTAGAAACGTCGATTTTTGTGTGTTATTTTTTGTGTTTCCAGTGATTAGCATAACTTCATTATCCTGCCCCAAGCTTTACGTATTGACTTCTATATCCCTCATGTTTAACCATCCTCTTCTTGGTATGATGTTCATATGCATAAATGTGTGAGCGTTTTTTCCATATCGTTCATAAACGTCCATCAGATCTAAATATGCATTTATGCATCTGTAGCAGGATGTAGACGCGGGATCTAGATTAACAGCAAGTTGTAGGCCCAGTAACTAGATTAACAGCAAGTTGTAGGCCCAGTAACTAGATTAACAGCAGGTTGTAGGCCCAGTAACTAGATTAACAGCAGGTTGTAGGCCTGGGAACTAGATTAACAGCAGGTTGTAGGCCTGGGAACTAGATTAACAGCAGGTTGTAGGCCCGAGAACTAGAGTGCCAGCAGGATGTAGGCCCGGGAACTAGATTAACAGCAGGTTGTAGGCCTGGGAACTAGATTAACAGCAGGTTGTAGGCCCGAGAACTAGAGTGCCAGCAGGATGTAGGCCCGGGAACTAGAGTACCACCAGGTTGTAGACCAGGGAACTTGAGTGTCAGCAGTATGTAGTCCCGGGAACTAGATTACCAGCAGTATGTAGTTTCGGGATCTGAATACCGATGTTCACCGTTTTATTTTTGCCCCAATATCATGACACACCCAACGTCGGTGGTGCGTGTATAGGTAGCCTCTCTGTATGTCTGTGAAATTGCATCATCTTCATCACTATCATCAAAATCAACATCCTCATATTCAATACATATATTGTCTGTTGTCTGTCCCCAGGTGAATGATGGTTGATCGTATTCACACATGCCGTTAGAATTAGGGGTGGGAGCTTAAGCTATCGTTCCAAGGCCAGATGTGTCGCCGGCGTTACATTTAGTCCATGTTTGTTCAACGCTAATGTTTTCTATCCACAGTTTTCTTGGTCTACTTTTGGCATTATCCCGGACATTCTTATGTACGCTCTTGTTGATATTTGGTTTGGCTTCATTCTCATAAGGGGACCGAACCATTTTACTTTCTGTCTCTCAATATGTTCAATACATGATATTATACCAACTCTTTTCCTAATCTCTTCATTTTTTATTATATATAGTTTAGTAACGAATGGAGCTTTTCTCAGACACTTCATTTCTCATGTAAGGATATATATATATATATATATATATATATATATATATATATATATATATATATATATATATATATATATATATATATATATATATATGAAATGCTGTTCCTCCTTCGCAAGCAAAGATGAGCATGACATGAAAAACAATAAATGTGATGAACAAGTAGAAAAGCAACAAAACAAATCATTTGTGATTATCTAATTTGGTTGTGAGTTCGTAGGTGACTGATGAGTCCGATTTGAGCCAGGAATGTTCTATTCCAGTGCATGCAGGACTGTAGAAGGTTCGAGGTAGGAGAGCTTTCGGATAAGGATATATATATATATATATATTAACGTAGAGAAAGTCTACGGCGTTAATCAAAATCACAACAAACATTTTTACACCAGTTTTACATTTTTTTGGTGAATTTTGCTGTCCAACGGTAGCAAGTTTCATGATTTAGTGATCAACGAACTTCACGGCAATAATTAAAAAACATAGAACAACATGCTATCGATATGACTGAATGGCAGTGATGCCCAATGGTTAAATCGTTTCAAACTGCTGGATTATATCTATACTTTGCTCTCTGCCATGTGAACGTCAATAATACCGTTCTTACTCGCCGTCTTTTGTGTACATGTATTTGTGATAATATTTGTTTGTTCGAAACGTAGATCTGCGTGTGTGTCATTATGTGTTCTTCTAATGTTTAGCATGATTTCTTCTTCTTTCGTTCACAGTTTAATAAGTCTACACAGCGAGCCCGGTTCTTAAAATACATTCTGCTATATTTGAAAAACCCCTCAGACGGTATCATATAATACATATTTCTGTGGATGTTTGTCTTGTTGGCTAATGTTCTTCCCTTAACTTGTGTACTGTAATGTAGTCTTAATGAATATGTGAACAAGACTGCATTACCGTTTTGCAAGTTTAACAAATTAATTAAGGATCATTTTTCCAGGTATTTATGCGATCCACAAAATATCTCTACAAATGTATGCTTGAACTTTGAACTCATTTTAAAATAGATAATTATATTAACGCTGGAGTTGATAGTCTCAAGGACAAACGCTATTGACCACGCCACGAAAAAACGATTTTTATATTTTCCGCTGATGCTAAAATCTGGGACAGTTGACATTGTTATGAAGATTATTGTTGGGGGAACATAGCAGGTGACAAAGATGGTGGAAATCAAGGTTATCATTTTCACAACTTTCTTGTCTTTAAGTGTTCCTGTTTCCTGTTTAGAAGTTGCCATGGCTACTGACTCTTTCCGCCATTTTCGTGTTTTGTTTAACTTGACGACAAGAATGATTGTACAAATGGCTACTGTGATGAGTAAAATAATGGACAAAGCTACGCTGTGAATAAAAAATGTTATCGAGTCAACTATCTCTCTATTGTCTGTGAACGTGAGACCAAGTACAGAGCTGTTCTGTAAGTCGTTGAACTGCCATTGAAGTTGGTTGACAAAATGAAAGGGAGAGAATAGAATAATCATCGAAAAAAAAATGGACACGATAATTGCTCTTGTTCTGGAATGTGTAATAACGTTCTTGACTTTGAGAGGCATAGCAATGCACAGACATCTCTCCAAAGTGATAAATGCTGTGATGAAACTCGTAATTCTGAAATAACAAATAACAATTTAACATCGTTCCATACACATTAATATAACTGTATAGAAATAATATTTAATAACAATAATATTAATAATCCGTCGGGGGGGGGGGGGTGACGGGGTTTCATAATGTGGGATTTCATATTGGAGACATCAGAAAAAATCCCCATAATACACATCTGCCCGCAACAATTGGATCGAGTATAGAAAAGGCGCGCCTAAAACCATACCGTGATATTGTCCATTCACTATTTTCTAAACCGTCTCTTCTCCTTTAACCCTCAACATTTTCTTGCAAAATAAGTTTTATAACTGAATAGTGGTTGAATAACAGCTGTGTTTTTACTACTGGACAATAAACAAAGTGTCGAAGAGGAGTTGGGCTTTGTCGAGCAAATATCTGCAAATTGAATTGTTATATCCCGCCAAAGACGGATGTTTCGTGCCATGTGGCGTAAATAAAACGGGGTCACAACTCATTTCGATTCTCTGGACTACATCGTGCTGGAAATCTAGTAGGACAATGATCCTGCTAACGGAGATCCTGCGGGAGTGTGAAAATGAAATGCGGGAGTATATAAATGTATATCATACTTGAAATACCAAATCATGAAATATTTTTTTCCCAGTAGCATACGTTTACAAAACCACAACAAAAAATTTTGAATAAAATACAATAAACTAAATGTATTACATGGCTGTTCAAATTTCGCCAGCAACTCACTGTGCTAGAGTAATTGGTGTCACTCGAATTATTGTATTAGAAACAGCAAAAAATGGAGAAATATTATCTATCTCCATGTGTAACTACAGTTCAATACAGGAAAATTGATTTTGTGAAACCATCTTTCCAAATTTTATTTTGATCGTGTGTGTGTTTATGACATTTGTGTTTGTTTCTTAAGAAAGGTCTCAGTTGAACCGTAATGTAGAGAAAGTATTTGTCCCATCGTTTTCTGTAATTATTTTCTGTTTTTTTACCGGCAACAATTGTAAATTATTCTAGTTATCGTGTTTATTATTCTCATTGCCTTACCTGTTAAAACACACGTGAGGCCAACCTCCTGTAACATACATGACGTCTAGATATACAATTGGTAGGTCCAAATTTTGAAACAGAGGATTGTAGCAGGTACTTGTCCAGAACATAGTGACAGAACACACAAGGTCAGCTATAGCCAGGCCTGTACGACAAACAAAGAGAAACAAACAGATCAAATGCAACTAATGGTCGATATGGATAGATCTTTTGTCTCGCTCAAACAGTGACAGTTTCTAGCATCACTCAAACAGTGACAGTTTCTAGCATCACTCAAACAGTGACAGTTTCTAGCATCACTCAAACAGTGACAGTTTATAGCATCACTCAAACAGTGACAGTTTATAGCATCACTCAAACAGTGACAGTTTATAGCATCATTCAAACAGTGACAGTTTCTAGCACCACTCAAACAGTGACACTTTCTAGCACCACTCAAACAGTAACAGTTTATAGCATCACTCAAACAGTGACAGTTTCTAGCATCACTCAAACAGTGACAGTTTCTAGCATCACTCAAACAGTGACAGTTTCTAGCATCATTCAAACAGTGACAGTTTATAGCATCACTCAAACAGTGACAGTTTATAGCATCACTCAAACAGTGACAGTTTATAGCATCACTCAAACAGTGACAGTTTATAGCATCACTCAAACAGTGACAGTTTATAGCATCACTCAAACAGTGACAGTTTATAGCATCACTCAAACAGCGACAGTTTATAGCATGCTTATAATGACTGATACTTCTTGAAGAAGCATACATCTGTTATGAAATTTTTCTCAAATAGTTAGTCTATGTTCTAGTTGTAAATGTGAATATATTGAATGTGACAGGATGCACATCTATTTGGGCCGGTTTGGATTCATTCAAAGTGCTAGCATGTATCCAAGACTACCTTATAAGCACATACCATTCGTGTATTCAGGTAACAGAGAGTTTATAAACTGGTACGAAACACTTGGCTAACGCAAAGTTAATAAGGTTTGATATAACCAACAAAGACTTCATTCTTAGATTGAAAGGCTGGTGCCTCAGCAAGAGGCTTTAAAACCCTATTTAATAAACAAACACACATTCGCTAAAACATTAGAAATCGAGCCCCAGGTAATGAAACTGAGAGCACACATAGTAACTATATACTATTTCTTATGGGTACATCTCGATTCTGTCAGATTTCATTACCACGGTGACCACAGAAAATCTCGACAATGATCACTAACGTCAAGATTGTTAATGTATTTTTTGTACATCCCTATCATGATAGAGACCCTATGGTCAGAACATTAATCCCGTGTATGTGTTACACGTGAGATCGCAATCACCAAAATATTTCATTTATTTAATGATGTTTGTTATCAGAAATTAAATTATACGATTACTTGTGACTTTCTTGTTATTGTTTATTTGTGTGTTTTCTTTCTTGTTGTTGTTTATCTGTGTGTTTTCTTTCTTGTTGTTGTTTATTTGTGTGTTTTCTTTCTTGTTGTTGTTTATTTGTGTGTTTTCTTTCTTGTTGTTGTTTATTTGTGTGTTTTCTTTCTTGTTGTTGTTTATCTGTGTGTTTTCTCGTAATTTCAGAACCTACCACGAGAGCACGCATAAACTGCTTTACCAAACTGAAACTGTTCTTAGTAGAATCATGACCATATACAGAAGGTTTCACAACTTTCTGAGACTGCGAACCTCGGCCACATGTATTCGATAATGCTCGTGAGCACTTTCTAACTTGCATGCTTCGAAAACATGTCCTTGCCAGAACAACAAGGAGTACGAAAACACCAATTTGAGAACTCCTGGTCTACAATATAAGATATATGGACTTATGGAAGATGCCCTCTTCTGAAATTACTCATTTGACTATTTCCTTGATTGTCATTACTGTCATACACACAGTATAATCGCGGTGACCAATGACAAACACGGAAATAGCTAAATGAGTAAAACTGGTTTTACTGG
This sequence comes from Meghimatium bilineatum, assembly GCA_034231615.1. Taxonomy (NCBI): domain Eukaryota; kingdom Metazoa; phylum Mollusca; class Gastropoda; order Stylommatophora; family Philomycidae; genus Meghimatium; species Meghimatium bilineatum. The sequence continues at coordinate 3,662,721 of CM067320.1, read as the reverse complement.
AATATCTTCCTTCGGAGACTAAACATGCATCAATAAAATTCCCTTAACAGCACCAAAAATTTAAGACAACAAATCTTATACAAGTGCATATGTTGACAGGTTGCTCACCTCAGTAAGACCTTTGTTTTTGCTAGAATGTTTATGGGCTGTACATATCTACCTGCTCACATCTAAAGGGATTGCATCACCTTCACCACTATCATCAAAATCAACATCCTTATATTCAATACATATATTGTCTGTGGTCTGTCCCCAGGTGAAAGATGGTTGATCGTATTCACACTTGCCGTTAGACGTAGGGGTGGGAGCTTGAGCTGTCGTTCCAAAGCCAGATGTGTCGCCGTAGTTGCATTTAGTCCATGTTTGTTCAAGGTTATCTTGATTTTTTATATCTAACATTTTCTTGATCTACCTTTGGCTTTACGCTCGGATATTCTTTTGTTATATGTTCTTACTTGTATGTGATTTGGGTTCATTCTCATAAGTTGACCAAACAATTTTACATTCTGTCCTTATATATGTTCAATACAAGATGTTAGACCAACTGTTGTCCTATTTTCTTCTGTTCTTATTTTATCTAGTTTAGTAAGTAATGCAGCTTTTCTCAGATTCTTTATTTCACATGCAACATAAACAACAATATAAATATGGTGACCAAGTACTAGCACGAACAAGCCATACTATATATACACACACAAACAAACAAAGAAGTGCTGATTAAAGAACAAATACAAATTACAATAATGTTGAAGCTGTCAATAAAATGAATATCTCAATACAAATATACATACCTAACAAACTGATGTTGATACTGTCTTTAAATCGCTGTCTGACAAACACCAAGATGTTGGCGATGTTTGTTACTGTACCGAACAGACTAATGATCCCACAGAGAATCACGTAATTTGTCAGTTGTATCACTCGCCTCATGTCGTCTGTTATGAAATCTTGAAAGGTTTCCTCTGTTATACTAGTTTCAGTTATGGCAGAATGTTCCATAATACAGCGGAATCCCTCTATAGCGCATTCTTTTATAAAAAAATTCCCAATTGAACAACACTTTTCCAATATTCAAATTATATTGTCTTCTTTATTGTTTGTACTGTGTATAGCGAACATCTATTACTAGATGTCTTTCGTCTGCCGGACACATTTGTTATAGTGGGATGTCACTGAAATATAAAACACATTTGTTATAGTGGGATGTCACTGAAATATCATCTGCGGATTGGTTTTCTGTTAGATTCCAATGTGAGTGTTTTTTGTTTTGTTTTTTGTTTTTTTTTGTTGCTTACAACAATATCGAAACACAAGTCGATCCCGTTGGAAACTAAACGGAAAACTTCGTACCAACATTTTCTAATGAATGTCAGACATGGACACTAACAAGAAAGAAAGCTTACTACGTGTGAAACGAGACGTCTAAGGAAAGCAGCAAATAGAACAAGAAGACAAAATGTTAGAAATGTAGAAATTACACGAACTGTTAGAAGAACATCTGTGCTCAAATATATTGAAAAACAGAGATTGAAATTATTAGACCACTTGATGAGAAAGTGCCCGTATTGGCCAGGGGCGAGAGCATATAACATAGCAATGGAAACAGCAAGATAAAGAGGAAGACCAATACGAAGAGGAATAGAAGGAGTTACCAACATTCCGAGACCTTAAAATATCACTAAATATCAAGCGACAAACGTGTCATATCCCGACTATCGATCGTCATTCAATCCTGCGACTCCTTATAACATAAACAGAGAAAGAATCGACACATAAAATGTACATGTAACTGATGACTCATTTGATATAGGCTAAGTCAGATTGATTCAGCGCAGTTGTTCTTTTTTTTAAAAGAAACAATAAATTTAAAAAAATTAATGAAGTATATTAAATATATCATCAGTCAGAATACGTATATTTTGCAAGTTGTATTAACTGAGTGTGTCAACGTTTCGAACTCAAGGCTTTGAGCTAAAGATACAACATGTATTTAAGACTGTGTAACTGCAAGGAGAAATGATACACAGAACGATAAACTAGCCTATAATGTGGGATGACACTTTGGCATTATAATTGTTGTCATTGTGTATACCACATCAATTCTGTATCATTTGTCAAACATAATGTAACCTCTCAAGCAGGCTTGACTTGTGAGTTTGTCAACATTGGCTGTTATAATTGGCAAATATTTTAGCGTACTGTACTTAGAAAAACAAACGGGCAATATTCAAAATTTATATAGTTTTCTTACATTTGTACAATACATATAATCAATCAAGGATTCATGTAATTACTCCATCATAACACCGCTACCTGTGTTCATATACGGAGAATACATTTTTAGCATACAATTTGTAGGGTTCATTTTTGTCCTAAAGACATAAATTATACATTTCTACTTCGTATAGTGATGTTATTTGAAATTACAATAGTATAGACGATTTGATGATACCCTAATATTCAAAAACTGTTTCTGGTTTACATGATTAAAGTTTGCACATTTTCTGTTACATTCTTCCGGCACACATTCACATTGTGTTAGCTTTTATCCCAGTTTTAATGTATTTGTATATGTTTTGAGACCTTAATTATATCATGTGGAAACAAGTCTTTTGTTCTTTAACGTCGGTGCTTTATTAGTTTCATTTTTACCCTCCTAGTACTCAACTTTTTCACTTAATTATTTGTGTCTAGATAACTCGTGCCTCATTCAAAACCATCTTGTCTCAGAAGTTTTACCCTAATGTTTCTCTTCAGCGATCATGTTTCAGAACACATAATGACGCATGTGGTTGATAATTTCCTATTTTCCTTAACTCAATACCAATGTTACACAGTCATAAGTATAGCTCATTGCCCCGGAGAGTTGTGTTCTAGCTCCATTGAAACAAGATTGTATTTACAATTTACAACAGACATTATATGGGGATGTTTGCGAGTTCGCATTACGTTCTATCTCTATTTCTATCTATATACCCATAATCTATCAGGCCCGTAAAGGGTACCACATTGGATGCATCAACTCTCACACAGTCCTCCAGCGATTTCTATCTTCATCGATGCGGATACGTGAGAAAAAGTCCAGACCTGTCAGGTAATTGATGTTGTTTGTCAATGCATTTATTTGTCTTCTTCAGCTCCTTACATTTTTAACCGTTTCATTGTTTTTGTCAAGGAATCATATCAGCATACATGTCCAGAGCGTACACATTACTGTTATATCACTATTGAAAGAAATAGTTCTTGTAAAAAAACTGTATAGATATGCATATATATTTTATTTCTTACTTACATAATTGTCGCATGTTCTCTACATGAGTTTGGTATAATTCTATGTAACATTTATATTGGAAGGCCTGTAATCGTTTCTCCATGTCCGCAGTTAGTCCTCAACGCTTACAATCATATAACGCAATAGACAGCTTTATTCTGCCTATATGCACGTTTGTATATTATATAATTTGTGAATGCTATCACTTATGTATCAAAAAACATTATTTAACCAGTTTTAAGCGTTACACAAACTCAATAAATTAATTGGATATTTATGTATACGTTTTTAGCACATTAAGAAGTCATGTATTCTGAAATTGACTTAAGTGGTATCGAGACGGCTAACAAACATCTATAATTGGTTAATATGTGAAATATACCACTGTTACGATTAAATCTAATAACGCACGCGGTGACATTGTCATAATTATTTCTGCACTAAGATGACGTGACTTTCATCACCGCGAGCCATTGGGTGTTTAGTCTCACGTACCGTACATAAATATCTGGTTTGGTATTGAAGGGAATGGGACTTGAAAATTAAGTGTAATTTTTTGGGATATTTAGAACGTGTCCGCCATTCAAGTAAAACATTGGTGATGTCAATTATTGAAGTGATACATTAGTGATGTCAATTATTGAAGTGATACATTGGTGATGTTTATTGAAGTGATACATTGGTGATGTTTATTGAAGTGATACATTGGTGATGTTTATTTAAGTGATACATTGGTGATATCGTTTATTGAAGTGATACATTGGTGATGTCGTTTATTGAAGTGATACATTGATGATGTTTATTTAAGTGATACATTGGTGATGTCGATGTCCTTTTGAACATAAAACAAAAACATAATCGAGATATTGCATCAATGTACATTAATCATGTTTGCTATAATTGTTAGCCAACAAGGCAATATTATCAAGCGATGTGTAATGTCAAGAAGTGTTATTTTTCTTAACGAATAGAAAGTGCGTGTAATAACATCCTACGTATAGCTGGGTCAAAGGGCATGAGCCCATGGACCGCTAGATCAGCAACCAACCTAATATTATTATGTGTTAGTTGGCTGTAGAGACCCATGTTTCATAATTTAGTTTATATAAGTCGAACAAATTTATATATAGCAAATTTGTTTTCTTTTATTAAAAATATTCATATTTTGTCAATAATTTATTAGAGGAAGTTACATAAAATAACTCTGTCCGAACTTGCTCGTGGTGTGAAAGCAAATAATTCAAATTTTACTGGGGCGATAATAAAAACAATGTGGTAGCCAGTGTGGTGATTCGGCTTGAAAAGGAAGCACAGAAAAAGAAGAATAGAGTGTTTACCTTCCATGCAAAGAGAAGGAAGCATAGAATGAATCTAGCAACAGTGTGTGCCTTCCATGCATGTCGTCAGAGATCAATAAGAATTTTATGTGGTGGAGTTACCTGTTCGATCGCATATAGGACCAAAGTGACGCAAATTCAATGCTGAAATCGGATGTGCCAGTTTACAAGGCGTAAAAATCGCGGCATAGCTGTAAACAATGAGACAACATATTCTATTCATATACTAAAAATTCTGATGAGATTGCAATGATACTTATGAAATTCTACATCTATTCTTCATTAACATATGGTTGAGAAACATGGACAATGAACACATAACTGGACGACAGAATTGATCTAATGAAATGTAGATATATTGCAGAACATGGAGAACTTCATGGAAAAAGAAAAAAAACGAGCAAAGAGGTTAAGATAAGACTACGTATGAACAAAGAGGTTAAGATAAGACTACGTATGAACAAAGAGGTTAAGATACGACTACGTATGAACAAAGAGGTTAAGATAAGACTACGTATGAACAAAGAACGATTAAAGGCAACACAAATCAAATAATAACATATTTTGAAAATAATAAAAAATATGGCTCTTTATTGAAGACCTTACTAAAGGGAACATTTGAGGAGATGTGAACAGAAGGTATTCAGGAATACATGTCAGAGGGTAAAATCACGAGGTAAACAGATTACAATAGACAGCCGAGTGCACCACCAAAGCAAGGGACATAAGATGGTCGAGATATGTTGCAGTCAACCTTTGTCGTAGTGACGACACATAATGATGATATATAGTCATCGTCTGCATAACTGCAGTATTTTATTTGCTGGTGACTGAATCACTAACATCAATTTTTAATACTAATCTTTACAGTTCATAAATAACCGCAGAAAACACATCTTCTTATCTTCAGAATGTCGCGAAAATAGCCAGTTAATCAGAGACATTCTGTCTGTAAGGATGTTTGAAGTCAGTTGCAGTCAAACTTCGTTGCGAGGACGGCACTTGACACTGATGTTATTGAGTGTACTAAAACGTGAGCAACCGATAAAAATAATGTCCTATACACGATATTCCAGTCTTAAGAATAAATGGTAATATTTTCTGTAGTTGACATACTTCTCATACCAGATGATAGTGCTATTGTTGTGATATAAGAAATATAATCTACGATTCATGGCAATGATGGGTGTGAATCATAAGACCGATCTGAGCCATAAGGAGTCGTCTACAGTATGTACATGAAACCATATGCCTGCCTGTACCATCTTATGCTGTTTTGTGTACACTTAGACGTGCAGCCCTTGATCTAACTGCTAAAACTTCATCCTTTGTCCTTATAGAATTCCTGAACTTTCTCCTCCATGCCTCCATGCGACACGACCCATGGCATCCTGTTTCAGTGATTCCATACAAATGCATCTATCATACATTTTGTGTTTGCACAAACCGTCAGATTTAATTTGAGTCGACCTTGAGATCTTTTCCCAGACTATTCTTCTAAATATAGTTGATGTAACGATGACGTATATCTTTTCTTTAACCACCTGACCATCAATAACACCAACTGAATGTGACCATCAATAACACCAACTGAATGTGACCATCAATAACACAAACTGAATGTGACCATCAATAACACCAACTGAATGTGACCATCAATAACACCAACTGAATGTGCCCATCAATAACACCAACTGAATGTGACCATCAATAACACCAACTGAATGTGCCCATCAATAACACCAACTGAATGTGACCATCAATAACACCAACTGAATGTGACCATCAATAACACCAACTGAATGTGACCATCAATAACACCAACTGAATGTGACCATCAATAACACCAACTGAATGTGACCATCAATAACACCTACTGAATGTGACCATCAATAACACCAACTGAATGTATTAGTTCCTTGCATAGACTATAACCAACTTTGTCTCCTCCATAGAGATAGACATTTCCTTCGTCCAGTTGCACTAGAAACCACAATAATTATATATATATATATATATATATATAATATATATATACAGATATATATATATATATATATACATACAGACTGCTCAATCAAAAGAAATACACAGATGAAAGTGTGTGGTGTTTTGCTGGCTACAGAAACATCGTGAATTTGGTTGAGAAATCTTGAGCCTATTCCACTGTCACATCGAGCAAGAGAATGTAGGGGGAGTTAAGCAGTACTTAATTGGTTGATTACTGATACACCGACGCACTCCGTAATACTCACATGTTCTCAATGCACGCTCAGCAAGTTAGAAACATGTATGCTCAGAAAGAAATGGGTTTGATTTATTGAACAACTCTATTGTTCAGAGGATTACATGGATATACTGCCCTGGTCATAGGAAATGTGAGCTGACTTATTGGCAGGCAATCCGGAGATAGATGGCACAATTCTGAGAAGACATAAAGCAGACTTGATTAAGACAGTCCTAAATTCATTGCAAAATGAAAATGAGGTTAAAATGAAGATCCGCCACAATGGGGATATCTAATTTCTAGAGGGGCCACACTTGAGATATCTGTTTCATATCGTGCCACACTGGAAATATCATAGTCGTCGAGGTCACACTACAGATATCTGGCTAATATTATTGCCAAACCGGAGAAATCAAGTCATAGGTTTGCCACACTGGAGACACTAACGCAGAAAGCTCTCCAATGGTCTCTGACCTCAGCCATTAGAAGAGTTAAAAATAATCATGCCCAGGCTACGTTTTATCGTTATCAATGCAGTAATTTTTTTGTGCGTCTCTTCTCCTTCAACCCTCGACTGTTCCTTTGCAAAAAAAGAATTTAGAAATTGAGTTGCGTCTTGTTGCATCTCCAAAACACAATACGTTTACGCTGGTTCACTACTGCCAAAAGTTATTCTTGATAACCTGTAAGTTTATTTATTTGCTGCTTGAAATATATATATATATTTGTATTGTGTTCTATATAGCTAATTCTTAGCAGATGTACGCAGCTTACTGAATTCTAAATAGTCTCAAAATACCGCTGGTTAGCAGAAAGTAATTCAGAAAACATTGTGCATTGTGTAACGATTGCACATTTTCTGATATACGTATGGGCTACCTTGTAGCTTGATAAATATCAATTTGGATAGAACTTTGATTCTAGCATTATATATATGGTACTGTATCTTTGTCTTAACATCTCATACAAAGATCCATAGAACATTCATTCTAGCAGATCCATACAACATTCATTCTAACGTTATATCTATGGGCCAGTAAGTTTGCCTTAACATTTCATACAAAGATCCATAGATCTTTGATTCTAGCGTTATATGTATGGGACAGTATGTTTGTCTCAGAATCACATAATCAGGACAATCGTGAAGTTTATTCTGCAGCCTGTGATTGATTTCCATATGTACACAAGAATGTCATGTTTGTAAACATGTACACAAGGCTGTGTTGCAAATTCTGAATGTTGTGTACATACGGATGAGTAGTCGGCTGTGTGTGTTTGTGATGTGGTTTGTACGTATTTTAGCAAAATGTGTGCACTCTGTTGTGTAGGTATGAGAGTAGGTTAGACATATATGTGTGGTGTGATTTGTAAGTTGTTTAGCTGGTTATGTGTGGTGTGTGGATCGTATGCCTGTTACTAAATTATGTGTGTGGGTGTAGTTTGAATGTCTTACAGAAGTATGAGATGTTCGAACAAACACAATGTTCCATAGAAACAGCACTAGAGCCATGGTTCTATGGATCTCTGTATAAGATGAGAAATACAGAAATGTTTATTGATGAGACACACTATTATAGATATAGATATTCTCAAGCCAAAGGAAGAAGAAGAAGCACAACCACACACAAATGAATAACATATACACCTGCAAGCTACAACTCAAACATAATGCACTAAAATGATTGCACATCACCACACACACACACACACACACACACACACACACACACACACACACACACACACACACACACACACACACACACACACACACACACACACACACACACACACACACACACACACACACACACAGGAATAACCTACTCACACACCTGAAAAACACACCTACCAGATAATTTACTAAATTACTAGCACACTACACACAAAAACACATATAAAACATACTCACACACCTAGAAACCACACCCCACACAAACTTCACTACAATTCTAGCAAACCACACCATATGGGCACCTGTTTTATCGTTTCCAACACTCCCCAGTCAAAGTGGGTCAACTCACCCACTTAGATCCCTAGCTTAAATGTACACACGAGAACCTAAGACAAACACCAGTAACATGCACACATACACCAGTTTACCTATCCATTCATTCTCCTGCAAACCTGGACTCGAAGCAGTTCTTAGACATATACCTGCATCTATTAGCTGCAACAGTATAAGATATTAGTATTTATCAAGTCAAGACACGTAGAGATTTAAAGCGATTGGGATACATAACAGGTGAACTCAAATAATAAGGTATGCTATGTTTTTTTTTAGAAATGTTTATTCTACTATGACTTGTTTGTGTCAACAATGATAATATATCAATATTATATCAAAAATCATTTTTTAATTGTTGCTATAACTTTCGTTTATATTGTCATAATTTCCATTGGTATTGCTATTTGCATCATCAAATTTATTGTTAGTGCTATATCTATCATCATCAACATAATCAGCATAATAAATCATCATCATAATTATCTTTACAATCGTAATTACCGTCATAGTCATAATTATCATCATAATCATCATCGCAATTGTCATCATCAACACTAATATCATCGTCTCAATAATCGATATCTCGTTCATTATCATCTTAACAATCATCATCACTAATGTCATACTCTCCATCACCACTAGTATAGATTGCATCATCCTTACAGTTATATGAATCATCGTTTTGCTTTCGAGTATCATCCTCAAAATCATCAAGAGAAGATCAAAACTTGAACATTTAGTAACCATCAAGAACATCATGTGGAGATGAGACAAATGAATACAAAAAGAGAAGTTGATAGATTATTTATCATTGTAGCATGAGAGAATCTCACGAACTGAACGTATTAACAAAATAAGAGACAGAGACTTGTGGAGAAACATCATCGCGTACGTTATTCAGAATTGCAATCGATTGATTGATAATTGTCAAGAAGGATTCTATTATTAATGTTATCATCCATCCAATAATAATAATTCTTCAAAAACATCAAAACAATAATTAGAATAATGACCACCCCCACCACAATCATTAACTTCGCAATAATCATTATCTCCATCATCCTGTTCCACGTGCTAGTCGTAGTCAACATTGCCACCACAAATCTCTGACGCTAACAGTTGACTTTCAAAATAAAATTGGTACAAGTTTTATTGGTAAAATTGGTACAGTACAAGTAGTCGCCACCACATGCTTAATTATTTCCCTTGTCTATGTTTGTCAATTGATGTTCATCATTTAGTAATTTAAATATTTATGTATTTAGCATCAGCGTATCGTATGTTCTTTATAATATGTCCTTATAATATTCGTTAAAGCGGTACTCCATCTCTGTCCTTGAGGTGTCGATACCCGGAAGCTAGAGGAGAGAAGGATCCGCTTTACATCTCCTGTTGGTAGGTTTACCCTACCCCGCTACACTAAATAAACAATTTAGCAAACACAATTTTAAATAATTGCTAGATAGCTATGTGCATGCAATCAATGATTGCAACAATACACAGGAACAAAAGATAGAAACACGACCTAACTAGATCAGAACAAAGAACACAAGAATATTCAAAGTATAACCAAAGAAAACATTCCGGTTGTAAACAGGCAGAAGTAAGAAACTAGCGATTGAAACAGTAACTGACAGGAAACTGATAAGAGATGTTAAAATCAAGGGCACTGAGTACTAGTGATAACACATTAGCCACTAGCTCACAGGGGCTTCTTCATAAGATAGTCACTAGCTCACAGTGGCTTCTTCATAAGATAGTCACTAGCATACAGGGGCTTCTTCATAAGATAGTCACTAGCCTACAGGGACTTCTTCATAAGATAGTCACTAGCCTACAGGGGCTTCTTCATAAGATAGTCACTAGCCCACAGGGGCTTCTTCATAAGATAGTCACTAGCCTACAGGGGCTTCTTCATAAGATAGTCACTAGCCCACAGGGGCTTCTTCATAAATTACTTCTTAATAACATTTTTTGAGTAATTTATTAACCCTCCCCCCCCCAACGACTTATCAAGAAAGTAGGAAACCTTCCTCCACCCACACACTTAATTATATCAAAATCCTACCAACCCCCTCCTTTCCACCGTTTCCTCTGAAAAGATATTTACAGAAAACGATATATTTAATTTCGAAATTTTATTTCACGATGACACAACTTAATTGGTATAAAGAAAACCGCTTTGTTCACGCAGCTTTTTTTAATCTTTCCCCCTTCTCCGCCGCCGTAATTCTTGACATATTTTTGGACAGCCCCAAACCAGTTATATACACAGATAAAGATAAAGTGAGCCATGACAGTGTTTTAGCACACGGTTTCCCATAAGTGTTCAGCTGCCTAGTCGTCAGTGGTTGACTAGACCATCGCCTAACTAGCGTCACTTACGACATATGCCGAGTAGCGATGCCACCATTGCTCTACTTTCGCAGTGAATGAGCCTTGGTAACCATGTTTCCATGTGGCAGTGTGAACTACGAAATTAATTTGTCTTTCAAGCCCTCAACAGACATTGAATTTGCAATCTGGGTATGATGGTGAGATGGCGAACAACTTAACATTATACTTCCCGTAGCAGATATATATATATACATATATGTATATGTGCACACTGCGAGGCCTATCATAAGAGAAGGATGCCCATTTTAAGATCCGATACGAAGTAAAGACACAGCTACCACGAGATATTATAAGTTAGGAAATCATTCGTATATCATTACCTTAAACAGTATGTAGAAGGTTGGACATTTCCTTGTTATTAATGCATCTGTCTCTCTCGATGATCCATGGTGATTGTGTCAGTACTTTCATGAAATACGATGGCAGTCAATTGGTGCAGTGTATGCAAAGCAGTAGCTGTAAGATGTATTCTTACATGTCACGTGGTTCTATGCATCTGGAGGGTTGTGGTCGACCTCAAGAACCCGATGTACTGGCTGCTGTTATGTTGCCTGCTTCCTCTAGCGTGTGAATCCTGCTACACAATCATTCAAAGACAAGGTGTTGAATTCTCCAGGTAGGCTACGTTGTCATCAATCACCACTATTATCATCATTAGCAGACACAATCTTTACTACGTACAGTTACCACCCCTAGTTGTTGTGTTGTTCGTCCATTATAAGTGATGATATCCATTTGTTACATCCACTTTTGAAAATTTAATTAGAGTTATGTTCTTGATTATGAGTTCAACTTCGTGTACAAGTGATACTAACAACCGTCCAACTACATATACCAGTTATACTACGAGGAGATAACTAGAACTGTTGAAACACCCACCATCTGTGGTGAAGCACCCACCATCTGTGGTCAAACACCCACCATCTGTGGTCAAACACCCACCATCTGTGGTCAAACACCCACCATCTGTGGTCAAACACCCACCATCTGTGGTCAAACACCCACCATCTGTGGTCAAACACCCACCATCTGTGGTCAAACATATGGAGTTAAGTTAATGAGAATTACTCCTTATTTAAAGCGGCGAGAACAGACATCATGAAAATAAAAATGGAAACATCATCATGCAGAGGAAGACCAAGAAAAATGTGGATTGAATGAGTTAACACATTCTGATAAGTCACAATATTATTGCGTATCAAGCGACCAGGCGTAACATAGTCAGAAAACTGAGTGTCATTCAATCATTCAACTCCCTACATCAGAAATAATTTTAAAAATCGCTAAATAGAGTAGATATAATATTAACAAGTTGCAATTCTTAAAAAAAGTAATTATGTATAATAATAATGTAAACATGTCCAGTATAGCCAGTTTTATTCAACTATCTGTGAATAGTTATAGTTTGCAAGCATATGCACAAATGTAGCAATATAGTGTCCATAAAGATCTTCAACATCGACATCACATTCTGGGGGATCTGTCGTTCAGAATCGCCCGGTTTGGAGCAGCACCACAAGAAAGGTGCTTGCATCGGTGGCATGACATCTCAAAGGCAGAGACACAACATGCTGCCTGAAATGATAAAACAACAAAACACAGACGCCCAAATCTGATTATACCTGTAACATGGGATTCTATTCCAGGAATGAACGTTTTTGGTCATCTCCGAACACACCAGATTAATGAAAACAAGACAAGCCTGAAACTGTTGTCATAATTCTCTGCGACAGATATCAGTTGACTTAGAACATGAGCGGCGATACATGTGTATTCAGAGATCAAAATAACCAGTGTCATGTCGTGATTAATCCACAATACAAGATATGTGGCTATATTGGAAAACGACCTTCTAATGTGACTAGTGCTTTTTCCGGTGATTTTCATTGACCGGCGTTATAAAGGATACAAAAATTGACCGATGATAATCACGGGGTCAACATATTCACTTGAGAAAGCTGTTTTGCTATAAGAGATTGAGTCTTATATTGACGTTTTGTCATCTGTAATCTCAGGGAAAATGTGATAGAAGTGAGAATGTGTAAATTATATCTTTTTTTTAATTATCTAGAACATCGAATTAGTTCTGCTAGAATAGGACACTAAAACACTAACCCCTCGTCTACAGAATACCACGTCTGAATGCTCTCACTCACCGCACACTGAATTTCTCAAGAAAAGAAAACATATTTGTGTACGGTAGCTGTAAAAACATCCCACAGTTATCAACAGAGCCGAGACCTTCGATATTACACCTCTCAGATGAATGTAAACATGCACTAGAAAGCTGACGTTTTATTTTGTGTATTTCTTTAGACGGCCTTGGTTATTTTTTTTGGTGGGCGACTCCAAGTATATAAATAGTGACCAATGAAAAAACACAATAATAAAAACGGCATGAATAAAGGCGTGTTTAATTTCTGTTGTGAAGTCTATACTGGATCCCAGTTAATCCGGTCATGACAGAGCAATTCCAGAAGATGGCGGGCTTATCTTAAAACTTCTGCATACGTACACCCTTCTGTCAGCTGGATATCTGCTAATAGGGAAATAAATTTGTAATATATAATCTATCATCCACCCTTTTCTCGACTGTTCGCTTATAAATAGGAAAACACTGTGTAAGGTATATAATAGATATAAGGAACGGGAAAAGATAGAGAAATGTTCATGATTATTTCCAAAAGGTAAACAAATGGTTTATTTTATATCTCAGGAAACGTCTGTATGTTGCCAGATTCGGAATAAAGCGAAGAAAAGCAGGAGTAAAACTTGTTATGTACGTCGTGAGATTATATCATATTTAAAAATGGCAAGGATATTCCTATTTTCGCGGAAAGAAGGAACTGCAAGCGATTATACGCTGCATTGAGAACAATATATGGCGCAGGAACACAGCTCTTGCTTAAGGATGATGAGTCATCTCCTCTGACAGAAAAACAGAGATCATGAATGGATGGGAACAAAATTTCTAAGCAATTTTAAATAAGCCATCAAACATCGTCTACATCGACGAAACAATAGATCGCAGGCCACAATTCAAAATAAAAGAAGAACTTGACATACCACTAACACATCAAGAAGTAAAGAATGCCATCGAACACATGCCACACGGAAAAGCTCCTGGTATGGATGTCATCCCAGCAGACATCTACAAAATAGGAGGAGAGGTGCTTGTCCAGATGCTCACCAAATAACTTTTTAACGTGCTGACTGAAAGTTTTCGTGCAGGCCACGGAACAGTGGACATGACCTTAGCTGCCCGTCAATAAATCTATATATAAGCCTGTCCAAGAATAAATCTCAGGAACACCAAAGGGAACTTTTCTCAACATATGTGTAGACCTAACAAATGCATTTGATACAGTGAACAGAGATCGGCTGTGAAAATACTCGTCAAATCTGGCTTCCTCAATAAAATTATCAAAATACTGTGAAATGTCCAAGAAGACATGATGGACGTTGTTATCAGTGATGGAGTGTCATCACCAGCCTTTCCTGTAACAAATGGGGTTAAGCAAGGATGCGTTCTTGCTTCAACCCTGTTCAACTGTATTCTGCCGTGCTGACAGACTCATGTAGATCACGTGACGTAGCAGGAACACACATAAATACAGAATAGACGGTAAACGTTTTAATCTTTGCAAAATCATGAGTGGTGCAGTAGCTGGAGAGAACCTCAGACATCAGCAGCTCAACAAAATCATGAGTGGTGCAGTAGCTGGAGAGAACCTCAGACATCAGCAACTCAACAAAATCATGAGTGGTGCAGTAGCTGGAGAGAACCTCAGACATCAGCAACTCAACAAAATCATGAGTGGTGCAGTAGCTGGAGAGAACCTCAGACATCAGCAACTCAACAAAATCATGAGTGGTGCAGTAGCTGCAGAGAACCTCAGACATCAGCAACTCAACAAAATCATGAGTGGTGCAGTAGCTGGAGAGAACCTCAGACATCAGCAACTCAACAAAATCATGAGTGGTGCAGTAGCTGGAGAGAACCTCAGACATCAGCAGCTCAACAAAATCATGAGTGGTGCAGTAGCTGCAGAGAACCTCAGACATCAGCAGCTCAACAAAATCATGAGTGGTGCAGTAGCTGCAGAGAACCTCAGACATCAGCAACTCAACAAAAGCGTGCAAGAAGACTGGCTAGAGCTGTGAATGTCCCACAGACTCCTCCTACACATGTTAAGAGTGTGGTAGACTGGTAGACAATTCCAAGCACGTACAGAACTCATTAGTCGCAGTAGTGCACACCTCAGACATCATCCTCATTCTAGTTTAAATGAATGGTGTTTGGTGACTACGACGTACAAACAGTATCCTAATAACACAGCGGAAGACTGATGTTGTGGGGCATGTGATGCAAATAAAACGACGAGGCAACGTATGTATTTTCTCTGGACTACATCACGCTGAAAATCTAGTAGGACCATTATCCTGTTACAAGCGAGAACTAGCGGGAGTTTGAGAATGAACTATGCGCTGAAAAAAGGGTATCCTAATATTATCGTGTACACGGTAGAAAGCTAAATTACTTCTGATAATAGCAAACATATTTCTAGTAACAATTTACGGATGTGAAACATTGCCAGTTAGTTAATATGTGATTTAAAAAAAAAATAATTCTGCCGTCAGGTTCATTGGGGCACCACATTGCGGACATAAACACACAATCCACTTGCGGTTTTCATATTCAACGATGCGGAGAAGCGCGAAAAAAATTCTCTCTTGTTTAGTGTTTGATGTTGTCTGCCCATGCTTATCTTTTACCTCCTCGGCTTCTTCAACCTTCTACCGATCCCTGTAGTGCAGTTAAGAAATAATGTCGGCATACATACACAAACCAAACAAGAAAAATAAAAGAAATACAAGTACAAATAATCGAATAATCCTTTCGTTTCTTCTTCTTCAGTGATCACTCTCAAACTCCCGCTGGATCTCACTTGTAGCAGGACAATGTTTCTACCAGAATCACAGCAGGATGGAGTCGAGAGACTGGGAATGCGTTATGCCTTCTAGTATTCGTGCCAAAGGACCGTCACATCCGTTTCCGGAGGATTTCTGTTTAATTATAGTCTTGGATGATGCAGTTACATTTACCCAGAATCTTGGGTAAACCTACATTCATTGGGTGAGCACCTGGGATATGGAAGGACATCGTCACTTGAATTAAAGATGTTTAATAATGTGGACGAAAACAGAAGAAGAAACACAACTGGAGAGAGAAATTATTGTTAAAAATTAATGTTAATACAGGAATAAATGATCGCCACACTCATAGCTAGTCTGTGTCGCTACGACTGGCATAGATTTGAACATGTTAACGGTGTTTGAGGTAATGTGGTAACACGTTTCTAACATTACGACTCGACGTCCCGTGTGTAGACACGGTTAACTGTTCCGCCTGGAGATGGCTCGTGTACCTCATATAATCCCACGTGTGTATAGTTAGGATTATGTAGGATCTTCTAGAGGATCACTGTAGCTGAGAGTTCATTGACAACTCTTTAGTTCCCTTGTACCAGGTATAATTGTACAGGTCAAAATAGAATTTCAGTTCTGTGGTTTATTACTGGAAACTGATGGGGAGGATAAACACGGGAATGATGTTTCATCAACTTCAGAAGTGTGGTTGTCTTATTGGTCATATGTAACATAAACATGAATATTAGAGTCACAATTGTAGTCGCCATGGAGGACAGATCCGTGTTTTGGAGATGGGGCTTAGTTCAGCCAACAGAGACTGAAAATTAAGACTTGCCAGACATTTCTAAAATTTAACAAGGCCACAGTCTGCCCTAGCAAGAATAGGTGCTAAAATTTAGCAAGGCCCCAGTCTGCCCTAGCAAGTATAGGTGCTAAAATGTAGCAAGGCCACAGTCTGCCCTAGCAAGTATAGGTGCTAAACACGAAGACAACCTGCCAGGAGTCGCACCGAAGTTATCAGTATGCAATACAACAACCCACTCAATGAGAATATGTTCAAGAGGCGAACGAAAGAAGAACAATGTGTAGTATCCTCTTCTACATTCACACTTGTCTATTTGTGTCAGGTTGTGCTATTATTTAATTCAGGTGTATACATTTGACCACCGTTCCGTTACCTGATCACAACACTGAATATATTAGTTACAAACCCCGAAGTTGGATGTGTCAGGCTATTTCGAGCATGAAAAAAAACGCTTGCGTTCTCCGGACTGCATCGTATTGGAAATTGTGAATGACAATTTTCCTGCTACAAAAATGATCCGATGGAAATTGGAGAATCAACTTAGAAAAAACAAAAATTCTACCAAGTCAATAAAAGGCGTATTCTTGCAATAATTGCAATCGGATGCATATTAGCATCTGTCTAAAGATTCAGATAATGCATAACTGCAATATGCCAAATGTCATTTTCTTTATATATGTACATCAACATCAGATGACATATTCTTTTCAGAACGTAGTCTTACCTACAGATCTCTTGAATTCTCCGCGATCTTGAGCCAGGTGTTTCTATATGTAGAGATAGCCATATTTATATATTTAGTCAATACTGCGGTCACAATCTTTACAATTACACGCTTTCATATATTTAGTCAATACTGCGGTCACAATCTTTACAATTACACGCTTTCATATATTTAGTCAATACTGCGGTCACAATCTTTACAATTACACGCTTTCATATATTTAGTCAATACTGCGGTCACAATCTTTACAATTACACGCTTTCTCAATATCCGGTCTTTCTATGCTATAGAAACAAAGTTGGCCTAGTTTATTTGACTATGTTGTTGTCCGTAGTATGTTGTTGTTCGTCCAGCACATGATGATGATGCAAATCTTTTACGTTCACTCTTGAAATAAATTTAGTTAGAATCATGTCCTTGACAATGAGAGTCATGTCCTTGACTATGAGAGGCATGTCCTTAACTATGAGTCATGTCCTTGACTATGAGAGTCATGTCCTTGACTATGAGAGTCATGTCCTTGACAATGAGAGTCATGTCCTTAACTATGAGTTCGTAGACTGTAAACAAGACATATTCTTGCCGCAAAAGTCCTTGGACAGTTCGGACATGGGATGACCATATAGATTGCTCATGTCCACCCGTGATAATCTGTAGTATATCTATATTTACATCTCCTGGCAATGGTAAAACGTTGCAAACGTGTGTGGTTTGACCAAGTGATGTGGCATGATTCACTTTACACAACTATCCTGGTTGGAACTTGTGAGGATAGGCGGTGAAGAAAAATAGGAGGACAAAAGAAAGTATGGTGTGGCAATATTAAAGATGTGGACTGGATTATACTCTTAACATTTACATAGGGAACTGAGAACAGATAGTCATTGCAACATTTTTGTGTTAATTTTTCCAGAGCGACACCCTTACAACCCAGATTGATACCCTTATACCCAGACTGACACCTTTACGGACGATAGTGACACCCTCACGATCCCGAGCGGTTCTATATATAAATGAATGTCTTGTACAGATATACTAATGCCTTCTACAAACATCTATAGGAGTCAGCAGTAACTAGACCTTGCAATTGATAGTCTAATGTCTGCATTTTTAACAACATGATACAATTTCTACATTAAATGTATCTCAGACTTTTAAAGTAATTTCAACCTTCAATTGTACCTAGAAATTCTCCATGGATAAATTTAACTTTATTCTCTCGTATTGTGTTTTATTTTTATCTCGTATTGTGTTTTATTTTTATCTCGTATTGTGTTTTATTTTTATCTCGGATTGTGTTTTATTTTTATCTCGGATTGTGTTTTATTTTTATCTCGTATTGTGTTTTATTTTTATCTGGGTTTGTGTTTTATTTTTCTCTCGGATTGTGTTTGATTGACATATTGAAAGTTTGAGAAATTGAAATATTGAAAGGTTGAAATATTTAATGGTTTAATGGTTAAAATATTTAAAGGTTGAAATATTTAATGGTTCAATCGTTAAAATATTGAAAGGTTGAAATATTGAGAGATTGAAATATAGAAAGGTGACTGGGTGAAATATTGAAAGGTTGAAATATTGCGAGATTGAAATATTGAAAGGTGAAGGGTTGAAATATTGAAAAGTAGAAGTATTGAAATGCGTAGAAGATCCACCTAACGATCTACCTACTCACATATTCTTACTTGATCCACTAAGGTTTACTGCTTGTTTTGTCTGCTACCTGGGAGCTGTCCTGCCAGGGATTTGGCTTCTCGAGCTGGACAAGACAGATCTCTACATTGAGGGCAAGCATCATCTTCTGGAACAAGGTGCTAATATCTCCGGCGAACATGCTCTGCCGGTGAGTACTACTTATATTGCATATTAATCAGTACAAATCTGTCTGTAGGTTAAAATATTATGGAATGCATACATAGTGGATATATCAGATACATAGTGGATATATCAAATACATAGTGGATATATCAGATATCAGTAGACAGAATATGAACCAGATCTACTCCTCTGACTTGTATTCCGTCTCGTAAATTGTGTCAATACATTTTCGAATGCGATAGAACCTCATCTCTAAATAAATGGTCAAGCAAAATAAGTTCAGCAGGTTACTAAAAAAAGCTAACTATAATTAAAAATAGTTTTAAAAAATATACAAAAAAATACACTAAAACAAAATGTCAATTTTACAAATATCGGTCCGATTGGGACCATTTTCAAGAAACTAATAACGTTTAAACTAAACACAACCACCCAAAATTGATAACTGAGTTCACCAGGGAATGTTTTCCTTACGCAGAAACAGTACCCAATCTGTTTTACTTATTTTCCATTACTGTTTGTTCGTTACTGCTACACCCTCTACTTTGTCGGACACCCTACGAACTTTTGATTATTTATATTATTCTCTAAATAAAAATGCGAGTTTGTTCAAGATGTCCAACTGAAATGCACTGAACTGAAATTCCCTGAACAGAAATGCCACTGAACTGAAATGCCCTGAACTGAAATGCCCTGAACTAAAATCCCCTGAACTGGATTAACCTGAACAGAAATGCCACTGAACTGAAATCCCTGTAACTGAAATACCCTGAACTGAAATGCCCTGAACTAAAATCCCCTGAACTGGATTAACCTGAACAGAAATGCCACTGAACTGAAATCCCTGTAACTGAAATACCCTGAACTGAAATGCCCTGAACTAAAATCCCCTGAACTGGATTAACCTGAACAGAAATGCCACTGAACTGAAATCCCTGAACTGAAATACCTGTAACTGACATCACCTGAACTGAAATACCTGTAACTGACATCACCTGAACTGAAATCTCCTAAACTGCAATCCCCTGAACAGAAATGCCGCTGAACTGAAATCCCTGTAACTGAAATACCCTGAACTAAAATTCCTTAACTGAAATCCCAGTAACTGAAATCCCCTGAACTGAAATCCCATATACTGCAATCCCCTGAACAGAAATGCCGCTGAACTGAAATTACCTGAACTGCAAACCATTGAACAGAAATGCCGCTAAACTGAAATCCCCTGAACAGAAGTGCCGCTGAAATGAAATCCACTGAACAGAAATTCTGCTGAACTGAAATCCCCTGATCTGAAATATCGCTGAACTAAAATCCCCTGAACTGAAATCCCTGAACTGAAATCACCTGAACTGAAATCCCTGAACTGAAATCGCCGGAACTGAAATCGCCGGAACTGAAATCGCCGAAACTGAAATCACCTGAACTGAAATCCCTGAACTGATATCGCCTGAACTGAATCCCCTGAACTGAAATCCCTGAACTGAAATCCCCAGTATCACCAGAGGAAGGGTGATGTTAGAAGAAAATTCATATAAAATTCAATTTTAAAGATAGAAGTCTCAGATTTTCCCACATGATAGTTAAATCATAGTAGTATCAGTAAACATACATATCTCTAAGGTATGTTCTATACATGTAGTACATGAGACTTTTGAAATGAAAAAAATATTTTTTACATGTATGAAAACTGAATGATACTTCTAACAACTTTGTTAGTAAATGGTTCAGCCAGATTCATTACAAATTAACCAGCATATGCACAGATGGCTTGAGTATGGCGGGAACTACAGACAATTGTATAGATATTATAGATTTTTTTTTACATCGCATGAAATTTGTCTCTTTTTGAGGTTTGAAAATGTAATCTTTAAATGAACATAAAATAGACAAGAATAGAGCAATTGCATTTTCCATAGAATGTGACAAAGACAGGTATATTGTAAGCAAGCATGCCAAATTTCAGGCTGATTGGTTAATATTTGACAAAGTTATGATGTTAAAAGTGATAAGAGTGGTTACTTTTCGGACAAAATTAACCGTCCTTTTTTACTCCAAAAACAGATTGCGCTTACCTCAATGACCCCCTGCCAGGTATGGGAAGTCTTCCAATTGAGCTTGTGCCTCCACTAACTCAATCCGCTTCATCCTTCTGGCTCTTCTAGCTTCCAATGATGCTTCTGTTGTTGCCCTTTGAGCATTCTGCAGTCGGTCAGCATCAGTTGAATTGAGATAATGCGATGTGAATCGTCCACATAATAGTTGCATCGCTGCAAGAGGCCCTTCCAATGCTTTTCCTCCATCGTTGAAAATGAGGGTTGCAATGCCAATAGCAATCTGAACAGTAACTAATCCGTGGTATTTATGCTTCGGGCAATATTGCCATATTGTACTGTTGAAGGATTCATTAGCATTTTGTGTGTAGCCATTGAGACATTTTTTCAAGAGATCAGGGTGGGACAAATCTCTGAAAACTGGTTTGATGACATCCATAATGGCAGAGGGCAGGTTGCTTTTGTGCTTATAGTCCTTGTTGCTGGCAGCAATAGCTTTTTTATATGGACACCAACTAACTTTACAGAGGTAGTGGACAGGCCTCTGGTCTGTGGAAAGCTTATGAAAATATATCGCCCAGATAGCTTCTCGCATATCTTTCAAGTCATTCTTATTAGCCCTAATTGCATTACCATAATATTTCTGGATACAATTTATTTGTGTGTCTGTAAGCCTTCCCTTTCCACCTATATGCTTTCCATCTGACAATTTTTTTCCAGCCATAGACGTCTTGATCTTGCGCAGACGAGTACCCATTCTCTTTTGCACGTGTCCGACGCATTCTATTTTTTCAACAGGAACATCACCATATGGCTTTGAATCACACACTGTCTTAAAACTCCTTGTGTCACCATCACCAATGAAGCTTGTATATCTCAGTTTATACTTTTCAACTGATCTAGAAAATAGTTCTACAGCAATTGTTGCCTCCATTGATCCCGATGAACCACTATGTGTGGCTGTACACTGTGACTTGTGATGTTGTTCCTGTAAACTGTTGCTTGTATTGACACCAATTTGAGGGTTAGAAGGAAAAGTGGTTTGTTGTTTGCACCTATTATTACTGCAAACAAATTTAAATTTACTGCCAAGCCCCTGTCTGCAATCTTCAGTTAGTCTGGTTTGACTGTGGCAAAATGCACAAACTAGCTGTGTTGAAATTTGGTTACACAAAATTGCAAGATCAATGATCCTATACCCTTCACTCACCATTTGAGAATGTTGATCATTGAATGCTTCATCAACATTTGTATTATGATCATCGTCATAATCTTCATTAATAACGTCATATAGGTCTTGTATCTTCATTGCTGACCAACTATTTGTGGGCGTGGCACTAAGAGTTTCAACTGCAGGAATATTTTGAGTGTGTGTAGATGAAGATGGTAGGCCTAGGCCTAGAGCCACTTCTTCGACAACATTGTCGACAACATGACGATGCGATTGTAATGTTATTCTTTTCCCACTACTAAACCTATTACCGTGAAACTTACGCTTTGTGGGTCGTTGATGATGTTTCTTATCACTTGACATTGTAAAAATTCACACTGATCAAAGAATATTTCACAAATTCGTAAATCAAATATAAATAACAACTTTATGATGCTACATGCCACTACATGGAAGTTGCCATTTTGTAAGGAAGTCACGTGATCAGTAGGGATCATTAATTGAGAGGGTAAAAACAGGGAGGTTACAATTGTTAGTGCTCTGAAAATTTTGTTGAAAATTTACTTCTTTTTTTTTCGCAAATCAGGCAGACCTTACTCTCTTTCAGTCTTCATAACTCTGAAACTAATGCGGCTATTCTAAAGCAGTTTTCAGAAACGTATTGAAAAATGAATGATCTTTAATTTGATACCATGTTTGTGTTTAAATTCACAAAATCATATTTTTTCAATTTCTCTGGTGATACTGCCCCCTTAACAGAAATGCCGCTGAACTGAAATCCCCTGAACTGAGATCCCCTGAACTGAAATCCCCTGAACAGAAATGCCGCTGAACTGAAATCCCATGAACTGAAATCCCATGAACTGAAATCCCATGAACTGAAATCCCCTGAACTGAAATGCTATCAACTGTCTTTTTCTGATTGTTTTGTATAACGCATCGATGCTTGTTATCTAAAGTATATTTTATTTAATATATTTGTCTGGTGTTCGTCCCCTCACATGATGATGATGTCATTTTATTATATCCATGTTTGAAATTCAATTTAGTTATGTCCTTGACTCTGGGTTTGTAGATGGTTAGTACGTCTTATTCTGGTCGTCAGTGGACAGTTGGGGCATGAGATGACCACTACAGATGGTGTTTGGTTTACCCATGACTTCTTAGCTACTCTGGGGGCATTACCATAAATGTTCACCTATTATAGTTTTACACGCCAGTGTGTGAGACTTGGAAAAATATACGTTCTTAATAGTTGTAACCTTGTTTTTCTATTTGCCCCTTGTCATAGAACTTTAGGTATTATGATCGCAGTCCAACGCGCCATCGCACCATTTATTGGTATTATGATCGCAGTCCAACGCACCATCGCACCATTTATTGCCTACCTTTGTGATTATTTCCATTTCATGTGCTTATCAATTTTTGTTTATCATTTATTCATTTAAATATAATTATATTTAGGGTTAGGGTTAGTATTAATTATATTAAACGCAGCTGAACATAACCCCTATTTTTAACCCTAACACTAAATAATTAATATTTCGATTAATCATTGATTATTTATTGATATATTATTTATATCAATTAATTAAAAAAAATATGTTTTTTTAAATCTATTTGGAAAAAAGAGCGAAAACTGGGGTTGGAATGCGATCATAATACGGGTTTTTATAAGCAATGTTTTTTTGTAGGGTCATTGCTACTCCCTTGCTAATCTCTGCTGAGCAATCTCCTGAGGTGTTGAGGTTGACCCGAGATATTGAAAGTTTTCGTCATTTTCTAGTTCCATTTTATCAATTACTATTATTGGATTGAGTCCATTTCTGTTTCTATGCAGTATGTTTGTCTTCTTTGCATGCCGGATTAAATAAAGTGGCATAGTCTAAGGCTAACAAGTGTTATGTTATATTTTCAGGCAATATCCCTGAGTCCAGTGACCTGGATAATAGTGATTGAAGAGATGCTACCTTACGTTATTTTTGTCAGCAGATGGATTTTGCCGAGAGGAAAAGTCAAAAGGGAAGAGCTTGCAGAACTTCTGTTTGCGTTCATTGAGATAGCTGCAGATATCATGGAATTCTTTTCGCTATTCGGGGAAGACGTTATTCGGGGTAATAAAACGTTAGCTTACTGCGTTCTGAGCATCTGGTCACTATCTGTGCTCCAGTTTACTATGACAGTTACGGTGATACATCAACCAAAGAAAGAGAGAAAAATCAAACCTGTTGTGACGGAATCGAATAAGGAGAAGGAATTAACAAGAATAAAAAACGAGTGTATTGCCATTTCCTTAGCTATTTTAATGCAGGATCTGCCATTTGCATTTATGCGTGTGTACACAATCGTTAATTTTAGCTACATTAACTATAGCTTGATTTTCTTTACGTCAAAAAACGTCATTATAATCACGTTACTTTTATATAAAATGGCTGCGTTGTGTAAGATACGGTATTGTCCGGATGTTAATGATGCTAGAAATAATCAGGGAAAGGCAAGAATGGAGGTAGTTAACGATGATCTTACTACGGTCGGTAATAAATTTGGCGGTGTGAGTCATATACATATAAATATGGAGGAGAAGGCTAGTTATCTGGATGAGCCGTGTCATCGACGCAGACATAAAGGAGGTGACGGTATTTCATGGATTACAAAAGGATTTGGTGTAATTGAAACTGAAGTACCTAACATAGAAACAAGATACAGTGAAATATTGACCCCGTACACTGTTAGTCAAAGTGTAATTGCTACAGTATATGCCAGTACATTTGTGTACTTCATTAAAGGAAATAGTTCCGATAATTCACCTGGATTGTCCAAACCATTTCCAGACTCCGAGAACGACATGTTTTTGTTAAAAGAATCTTCAGAACCAGATAACGTTGGAACTTTGCCAAAAATGACATTAGAAAATCATGTTATAACCAACAATGACAGATGTTTCTCTAATACAATTCCATATACCAGAAACAGCTTGACAAATTTCTACCAGAATAGTGTGGACAATGTCAAGACACAATATAATCTGGTAGATGAAACCACAGAAATTGAATTTGGTGCAACACGACTCCAACTTCCTGATAATAGTGGCACAGTGGCTCGTCTGTTACTCTCCTCCATAAATAATACAAAGCTGCATCTGTTCGACAGCAGCAGTAGTGTTTCAGAAAATATACCCATCCACACTCTAAAACATCCAAACTCTAAATATCCAAACTCTAAATATCCACACTCTAAAGACAACACAAACTCCAGATGAAATAATAAAACACAAACTCCAGATCAAGTAATGGACTACAAACTCGAGATAAAACAATGAAACACATATTCCAGATCAAGTAACGGACCAAAAGCTCCAGATAAAACAATGAAACACATATTCCAGATCAAGTAATGGACCAAAAGCTCCAGATAAAACAATGAAACACATATTCAAGATCAAACAATGGACCACAATCTCCACATCAAATAATTAAACAAAAACTCCAGACTGTCTGCCCCTAATGTTTGATATGATTGATCTTTTTACGCCAGCATCAATGAGAACCTCTGCATTAGTTTTCCTAGTTGCCCCTGGTATTTTCATCATTCTTTTCAGAAACCACATCTCTGTAGCATCTAATTCGCTTTCAATTTAAAAAAAAATAACACTGCTGGCAATTGGACCAACAGATCAGCGTTTTTACAGCTGCGTATTTAGTGCACATCATATAATCAATCATACATGCACATTGTGCAAGATGTCTACAATCATACATGCACATTGTGCAAGATGTCTACAATGATACATGCACATTGTGCAAGATGTCTACAATGATACATGCACATTGTGCAAGATGTGTACAATCATACATGCACATTGTGCAAGATGTCTACAATCATGCATGCTCATTGTGCAAGATGTCTACAATCATACATGCACATTGTGCAAGATGTCTACAATCATACATGCACATTGTGCGTTGTCTACACACTCACATTTGTGACATTACGTCACATGGCGTGTGAGTGTTTTGTGGGAATATGTGTGACATCAGTGCACATCTACTGTAGGCCTACACACTCAGTTCAGTGGGTCAAAACACACCCCCCCCACACATAACTCAGCGACAACAGGTTATTTTTAAACATTAAAAACAACATTATTTAAAACATGTAAAATAATTATAATAAATATTTAAGCAACATTTATCAACGAAATTTAAGAACAATATAATTGTCCGCTTAATAATCGATTAATGTGTACTGCGTCCACCAACCAATTAGAAGCACTGGCCCACTTCATTCTTAGAGTGAACAGAGTATAGACGCCTTAAATATATATATCTATATATAAGTGGTGTGCATCTAATGTCAAATATTTTATGTATGTACTGAAATGTCAAGATTTATAAAATTTGACAAAATTTAATTTGTGTTTGTTTGAATGTTGTTCTGCGTGTGCACTTTTATGTCTTACTACTTGTTCAGCTAAACATTTGTTTATTCCCACAACAAGCTCATAGTATTGGAAGAAATAAAACAGAATATTTCATGATATCTACGTGTTTGTGTTTGTGTTTGTTTTATGACTCGATGACAGGTATAAAACAGTTTCTGACCATGGTTCATAAAAATTTTGAACTGGCAGAATTAGGATTGTGATAAATATGGTACTAGGAATTGTACGAAATGTAATACTAGAGATTGTGAGAAATATAATACTAGAGATTGTTGAGAAATGTAGTGCAAATGATTGTGACTAATGTAGTACTAGAGAGTGTGTGAAATGTAATACTAGATATTGTGATAAATGTAGTACTAGGGATTGTGAGAAATTTAATACTAGAGGTTGTGATAAATGTAGTACTAGGGATTGTGAGAAATATAATACTTGATATTGTGAGAAATGTAGTATTAGGGATTGTGATAAATGTAGTAGTAGGGATTGTGAGAAATGTAATACTTGATATTGTGAGAAATGTAATACTAGATATTGTGATAAATGTAGTACTAGGGATTGTGAGAAATTTAATACTTGATATTGTGTGAAATGTAATACTAGATATTGTGATAAATGTACTACTAGGGATTGTGAGAAATTTATTACTAGAGGTTGTGATAAATGTAGTACTAGGGATTGTGAGAAATGTAATTCTTGATATTGTGAGAAATTTAGTATTAGGGATTATGATAAATGTAGTAGTAGGGATTGTGAGAAATTTAATACTTGATATTGTGAGAAATGTAATACTAGATATTGTGATAAATGTAGTACTAGGGATTGTGAGAAATTTAATACTTGATATTGTGAGAAATGTAGTACTAGGAATTGTGATAAATATAATACTAGAGATTGTAAGAAATGTAGTATTGGGGATTGTGAGAAATGTAATACTAGAGTTTGTGAGAAATGTAGTATTAGGGATTGTGAGAAATGTAATACTAGAGATTGTGAGAAATATAATACTAGAGATTGTGAGAAAAGTAGTATTAGGGATTATGAGAAATGTAGTATTAGGGATTGTGAGAAATGTAATACTAAGCATTAATTTTTAGGGTATAAATTGTACTGCAATCTGTCTAAATATATCGAAGATGTACATGCAACATAAGGCTGAGCAATGTAGTAGTAACATCAATAATGTAATAGCAAAGTCAATACGGTTGTACCAAAAGTAATATTGTAATAGGAAACTTCATAATGTTATAGTAAACATAATAATATAATAGTAATCCTAATAATGTAATAGCAAACATAATAATGTAATAGTAAACTAAATAATCTAATAGTAAAATTAGTAATGTAATAGTAAAATTAATAATGCAGTAGCAGCCTAAATACATTTTGTACCAATATGTCTATTGGTTAGCGCACTGGCTTCGCAGATGAGTGGTCCTGGGTTTATTCCCAAGTTGAGACAGAAATGTTTTTCATATCGCTAATGCTCCTGGGTCGACCCAGCCTTAAATTGGTGCTGGTTTATTCCGGGAATTAAAGACTTCGAGGGAGAGGAGATGGCTACCGCCCGCATATAGCAGAACCACTTAAATGTGATATCATTAACTTCTCACACCTCTACGGCATTTAATAAATGATATGGGTAACTTTACTTTTACTCACATATTTACTGATCTCTCTGTTCTTGACAGATCTGGTACCATTAGCAATGATTCTATTCTGATGCAGGCACGGCTTCGTTGCGCAGGCCATGGTCATTAGTATGTCAGAACATTGCAAAAGTTACTTCTCTATGATAGATTGCTAATGGACATACGTTCTCAATGTGGCCAAAAATGAGCTACAAGGACTCGTTAAAGTACTTCATTAAACGCATTTGAATAACGCCGAGGTATAGTGAAGAACTTGCACACAAATACAGCGACATATGTTCTCTACAGTAGAAACAAGCTCAGAATCTTGCGAAATGCGGCAGCTCAACAGCGATAATTACCTAGAAAGTTACAGGTAAAACAAATACCATCTACAATGTTCATCCCATACCCGAACTGCCCATGGACATCTGCGTCAGAATATGGTATACTAGTCATCTACAAACAGTTAGTCAAGGATACACTTAGTCAACACGTAGTCAAGGATACAACTCTAAGTGACTTTCATAAATTGATGTAACAAATTGTCATCGTCAATTGTCGTGGACGAACATATACCATCCTGATAAAATTACTCTCTACGCTTCCGCGAAAATGTTTGAATGAAAGTGACCCTGAACTTGGTGCTCATGTTAAAATAAACAAAAATGTTTACGCTAGAATTGACCGCCTCCAAGACAAATGCCACCGACCAGGTTGTGAAGAACAGGTTCTGAAGTTTGCCTCTAATACTGAACTCTGGGTCGTAGGTCATCATGAAAAAGTTAGAAGATGCCGGGATGAAACATACAACGAAGATTGTGGATATCATTGTAATCATCTTGACAACTTTCTTCTCTTTCACAGAACCTGCTTCTGATTTAGACGTTGGCTTAGCAACGGAGGAGTTACGCCATTTTGTTTTCTTGTTTAGCATAACGATAAGGATGATCGTGCAAATAGCCACAGAGATGAGAAAAAATGTAGAAAGTGCTACACTGTGTACCAGAAACGTTACTGATTCAACTATTTCTCTATCTTTTGTGAACGCGATGCCAAGTATGGTTCTATTCCGGGCCAGGTCGTATCTCCATTCCAGTTTATTGACGAAGTAGAAGGGAGAGAAAATGACGATCATTATGCAAAATACGGAAATGTTGATGACCTTTGTCCGGAAATGAGTAATGATGTTCTTGACCTTAAGTGGTATGGCAATGCAGAGACATCTTTCCAGGGTGATAAACACTGTGATAAAACTTGTGATTCTGTGAGAATAAAAATCTGGGATAAGACTAGAGATGAAAGTGTGATACGATTGTGGAGATAAAAATATGTGATAAGACTGTGAAGATAAAATATATGACAAAATTGTGGAGATAAAATTATTGGATAAAACTATAAATATAAAATTGTGATAAAACTGTGAAAATAAAAATATGCGATAAAACGTGATGATGATAATGAGGAAGCGATACATTTATATATAAAAAGTTGTCACTTGTAGTATTTTGCTACCTAATAGTTGTCACTTGTAGTATATTGCTACCTAATAGTTGTCACTTGTAGTATATTGCTACCTAATAGTTGTCACTTGTAGTATATTGCTACCTAATAGCTGTCACTTGTAGTATATTGCTACCTAACAGTTGTACGTTTCTTTTTATGTTTGCCTCTTGTCATAGATTTCTAAACTGTGATGTTTTTTGTTGAGCCATTGCTAATATCTTTCTGATCTCTTCCGAACAATCTCCTATGTTGTCGATGGTTGACGGAGATATTCAAAGTTGATGACATTGTCTACTTGTTATTTTCTCTATGACTATTGTAGCTGTGAGTTCATCTCTGTGTGTATGCATTATCTCTGTTTCTTTCGCAGTGTGGAAACATTTTAGCTAGTTGTTTAAGAATAAAATGTATTTAACAAATGTCATTAGTACACATTAGGAGTGACCAGGAGACACAGAATTAGACACGATGTCATAAGAGAAAGAGTGGGTGTCATACCAATTCTACAATACATACAAAACCAACAGATATAATGGTTTGGTCATCTGGAAAGAATGCCGTGTGATTCATTAGTTTATAAAGTATATATGAAGAGAGGAGAAGCAGAAAGAAGAGCCAGGGGTAGACCTAGTGTACGCTGGATCGACAACATCAAAGAGACATTACACGAACAACAAATAGCATTATCTGACGCTGCCCGAAAAGCGAGAACAAGAACATTGTATCTCCCTCGACACCCGTAAAGGGTACAAGAGGAAGGAATGAAGAAGATTAGTACACTACATCAAATAACAAAGTGCAAATAACAAATAACATGCTATTTCTTGTCATGGCCTAGTGCGTCAACGTCGTCTTCGCTTTCCCAGGTGATTTTCAGTTCTACATTTCTCACAGTCAAGGACTAATGACGTTGATGACATCATACACACATTAAATACATCCCCAGTAGGACTGTTGACAGTCTAAGATCAACTGTAGTAATAATATAAACACACCTGTCAACATTATCAAACACATTGTGTAACGATAAATCAAAATACTAAAATGACACATTTTAATATTCCCTTGATTTTCATTGGTTTATCGCAAAAGGTATAATTATAGCAACCAATTACAATAAGGGAATTGTCAAATATTTATTTAAGAAACATCTGTTTCCCATTTGACTGCATGGACAACAACGGCACAAGACAAACGTAAACTTGTGACTACTGAAATGACATGATTGCGCAGAATCTTGATTAGAAACTGGCCACACAGCACGTTGGGCATTCCCATAAGTGATCCGCTCTCTGTACCAGCAGCCATTCGACTCGATGGTGTTTCGAGACCAATGTTGCCAAACAGACGTCCACATCAGGGCACAACTCTGGGCAAGTAAATGCTGCATACTACAGTGACGTTTGCTATTGCAAATATGAGTGATCACATATACAATAGCAAACACATACATCAATTTGACTTATCAAGTGTTTTTAGACCATCCCCCTTTTTAATGCATTGGTACTTGACAGTAATATGTTTACTGTAATATCTAAAATTTGACACCGCTTATTTTCAATAGACGAAAAACTTCAAAGGATTTCGCGGATATGCACAGTCCAGAGCAGTTCTGGACTAAATACTAAAAGTAGTTTTGCGTTGGTTAAAGCAAATATTGTATGCCACAGATTTCTGCCATCTAACTGACAGTTTCTGAGATATTCGCTTGAATGTGTGGTTACGGATCTGTAAAAATTGTGGTAGATTTATTCATTAATTGTTTATAGATTTTTAGAAAAGTATTTTATTTTATTTCCACAATTTTGTCTTCTGCGTCCTTCTCAAACTCCCACATATTATCAGAACGCTGTCAGGAGTACTAAAATTGTTTTGCCATGGTTTACAGCTTTACTGCGTTATCTGTTCCGTTCGGTCGGACACATCCGACTTCAACGTGATCACCTATTTCAAACAATTTACCTGATATATAAAACGGTATAGTAGACATACACATTACTAAATCCCTATCACTTGTCAACTACGGTCAAACATGATCATATACACCTTTTTTTGACGCAGATTATAGACAGCTCCTAACATTGACAGAGTAACCCCTCTATAGAGCATCCTTTTGTAACAAATTTCCCTATGTAACAACACTTTTATAAATCTTCAATTATATTTATTCTATATTGTGTGTACTGCGTATAGCGAATATCTGTTATTACGTACATATGTCGTCGGTTCAGATCAAGTTGTTATAACAGGATTCCATTGTATTATGACATGTATTAAAAAATTTAAAAATCAACACACAAAAAAGGAAATTATCAATGCACAGAGTTACAAACGTTGTCCCTGCACACGCACAGTAGATGCCATGGAAGGACAGCGACATAGACACCTGCGAGGAATCATGCTGAAATGTAGATTTATTCAAATGTTGCTGGTACCTGTTAAAGTACACGTGAGGGTAACCTCCTGATACATAGGTCACGTCCTGAATCTCCATAGGTAGGTTTAGGGTTTCGAAAACCGGGTTGTAGCCAAAGCTGGAGTAGAA
Source organism: Meghimatium bilineatum (assembly GCA_034231615.1). Taxonomy (NCBI): domain Eukaryota; kingdom Metazoa; phylum Mollusca; class Gastropoda; order Stylommatophora; family Philomycidae; genus Meghimatium; species Meghimatium bilineatum. The sequence goes on along the minus strand of CM067320.1, from coordinate 3,629,857 downwards.
CATGGTTACAAGGCATCCAAGGTCCGCTATAGCCAAGCCTGGACAAAAAGAAAAAGAAAAACATAATATACACAACTCATATAATATCTCTGCCGCAGGAAGTATTGTTCGCTACCTCTAGTTTGTCGAACGACAGTTCTACCCGACCAGTGTACATAGCCTGCCAGAAAGCATTCTCCTCTTCGTTCGGCATATAGTGATTGTGGTCTCGGCATATAGTGACTGTGGTCTCGGCATATAGTGATTGTGGTCTCGGCATATAGAGATTGTGGTCTCGGCATATAGTGATTGTGGTCTCGGCATATATTGATTGTGGTCTCGGCATATAATGATTGTGGTCTCGGCATATATTTATTGTGGTCTCGGCATATAGTGATTGTGGTCTCGTAATGAGTTTGTGAGAAACGACTTATATCACCAACAAGAACCTTAAGTCTCCAAGGCCGAATCATCTATCTATTCGCTAAACCCTTTGTTGCCTTTCAGCGGCAGGGGTGGAAGAGTTTTCTTGTGACGACTTCTTGTGTACTGAGTATATTGTGGACTTTGTCGCTTCTTTTATTTCAGTGGTTCTATCGTTTTCGTGATTAGTCTCTAGATATGCGACCATCCATTATCGTAAATTACAGAAATATCAACAATAAAAAATAAATGTGTGTGTCTCTGTATACCTAAATACCACAACACTCAACTCAACAGCATCTACCTTGCCCAAATTAAAAACCTAGACAGAATGGCAACATCATACTTATATATAAATCATAAAAAGGTAACATTATTGATCTTGTCCAAAGACAAAAGTTTGGCAGTGTCTCAACGTTAAGCTTGTATAACTTACCAACATAACGTAGTGTATCTTCGCATTTGTATTAATTGTAGGCCTATATTTCCGTCGTTCCAGACGTTGATGTTAGTGTTGTGTGATGAGAAATATACTCTATGATCCATGGTTATGATGCATGTGACTCACAAGACTAATTTGAGTCATAAAGAGTCTTCGACTGTGTGTACAATGAATTACTTGAGGACATGTAACATCGTGTGCTGGTTATATCTTTCATGTGTGAGGTCGTTGACCTATCTATCTCTGCTTTCTTTGTCGTTGTACCATTCCTGATGTTTTCCCTCCATGCAAAACGGACCATGACATCCTGTTCCAATGATTCCGTATCAGTGCTTGTATCTTGCATATCACGTTTTAACACGTCTTTTTTTCGATGTGGAGATACACTGATATTTCCTTTGTTAGTACACTCCGAGATGCTGTCATTTGCCCACATCTTGACGATTTCAGGACACATCAAGCCATGGACAAACAATAGGTTCTCGGATTGTTCAAATATTGAAACGTGGAGATGGATGGTAGTGCATGAATCCCTCAACACGGCTGAACAACAATCATACATCAACAGCAAAACAAAGTTCTTACTGGGGTAAACGTCAAACGAAATCAAACAAACCTCATTCACACACTCACATCAATACACATTTCTCATTCACACATTCACATCAATACGTCTTTCTCTTTTCTCTACATTATTCTCCATACGAGTATACGTTTGTTTCCTCAATTATATTCGCATATTGGCGCGCTGTACAAAGGTTTTCCGCTTCGCTGCGACAAATGCGCTCGCCAGCTTGATGCAGTAGTCTTCAGCAGGGATTCTGGGTCTCTTTGATCCTGTATGGTATGTGGCAGACAACTCCTTCCAACCACACCTTTAGTAGTTATGTAAAACACAATTCAATCAGCTTTATAATAAGCACAAACATAATCTCTACTAGACTGTTCGGTACGGGTATACAAAAATAATTGATAACAGCATACATGATAGTTTAAACGCTTCTACCTTATGGTCTTTTACAAGAAAATATACATGATAGTGAATAAACAGTAACAAATAGTTTGTTTTTTTTAAAGACACAATCACAAAATCAATAAACGTAAGATATTTAACAGCAGAGACATATAACCCCAACCTCATCAGCCGCCTCTCACGACATGCATGGAATAGAAACAGTATTCTGTGCTCATTTCTTGTCCCTTCAACATACAGTCGTATCGCTAGAAATCTCTTGGGACAGAAGCACACAAAAACAACCACACAAAAACTCGAGATACATACCAAATAAACTGATATTAATACTGTCTTTGAATCCTTGTTTCACAAAAACGATGACGTTTGCCATGTTGGCTCCGATACCAAATAAACTGATAATACCGCAGATCGATACATAGGTTATCAATTGAACAATTTCTCGAGCTGATTTGCTAACTGGATCGATGATACTTTCTCCAAACAGTACAACATCAGTAACTGTTTTATGATTGGCAGTCGTTAGCACTGTCGTACTGGAAGTAGGCGATACATTGATACGATCCATCTGCTTCTGTTCCACAAAGAATTGTGCACTTCATAGAATAAACGAGATATGATTGCAATTTTATCAAATATTACTCAGTGCCATGTTATTCTGCTGCTCTATATAGATGCTGTTGTGAGAAAAATATTACTTGTATTACTTTGAGAGAAGTATTACTGTGAGATAATTCCTACTTGCACCAGCCAAAGAGAAATATTACTTGTCATAGTGTTCAATAAGTATTTGTATTGATGTGACTTAATTATAAGCCATACAAGTACGATATAATAATGTTTGTATTGCAGTGAGAGACGTATTTCTTGTAATAATATAAGATACATTTTACTTGCATTACTTTCAGATAATTACGCAATGTATTGCAGTGAGAGAAGTACTACTGTGAGAAACGTATTAGATGCATTACCGTAAGAGATGTATTACTCTGACATAAATATTACTTTGAGAGAAGTAGTACTGTGAGAGACACATTACTGTAAGAGACGTATTATTGTGGGAGAAGTGTTATTATTTCTTCCGTTTTGGCTCTGAAATAATGAGCATGAACACTCGAATATGCTGTGAGTAGGAGATTGATGTGCTGACAGTTCTACAGTGAAGGTGAGTTATTTGTGCATATCGATCCAGCACATCTGATTTTGGTATGCATCTCTGTCTCACTCCCGAGGGAATGTGGAAATTATCCGATGTACCTGTGCTCGTTCTTACTACGCATTGACTATTGGCGTATATGTATATCCTCTGACATAGGCTTATCGGATGTTGGGGGACTCCGTATGTCTTTAGTGTTATCCATAGTTGTGCTCTATCCACTCTGTCAAAAGCTTTCTCTTGGTCTACGAAAGCCAGATATAAGTCTTGGTTAGGTTGCTCTTTCTGAAAGTTGTTTGAGGGCGAAGATTGCGTCTGTGCAGCTTTATTTTTCGAACGCCCAATTGTATGTTGTTGAGCTGTGGTTCTATATATGCGCGCATCCTTCTCTCTAGTATCTTGCTAAAGATTGTTCCTATGTGGCTTAATAGTGATATGCCTATATACTTTGTGCAGTCCCTCTTACTGCCTTTTTCCTTCTAGATAGGTACAATCACCGCTGTATTCCATTCCTGTAGTGACTTTTGTGTCTTCCATATCACATCAAAAAGTCTGTGTAGCTACTTTATATTTTTATTAGTTGTATAAGTATGCAGTCAATTCCTGGTGCTTTGTTATGTGGTGCATGTTTAACTGCGTCTTCAATTTCAGATTTCAGGATGTATGGTTCTAGGTCTTCTTCTATTGTGTTTATTGTTGTGATCACTTCTCTTTTCTTTAAATTTAATATGTGATTGACGATATGTTTCTCTTCATCGTGTTGATATTCTTACTTATACTTGCACACGTTGCTGCCCTCTAGCATTGTGTTACCATCAAGGGATGCTCTGACATCTAACACTGTGCTGCTATCAAGTGATGTGCCGCCCACTAGCGCCGTGTTACCGTCTCGTGTACTCAATAGTTGTTTACTCTCCGTAGACTTGTACACTATTTTTGGCTTCTTCTTCTTCTGCGTTCGTTTCTCAAACTCCTGCATATTAGCAGGATGTAGTCCGGAGAACTGAATGCGGCGTGTCATGGTTTACAGCATTGCTGCGATATCTGCGCCTTTCGACCTGACACATCCGACTACAGCATGGCTGTGGGCAGCCAGCTCCATCCCATAACCTCGTTAGTCACCTTTTACGACATGCATGGAAGGTAAACAGTGTTGCTATTCTTTTCTCCCCTTTTGGACCCCGGAAACACACGGTGATGGTTATCTGATAACCCTATTGCTGCATGAGAGCATTGTGTACACATTTGCAAGCCAATTTCTCGTGTGTACCTGTGGGAGAAATATTACGTGTATTATAGTGAGAGAATGATTTCTTGTATGGCTGTGAGAGAAAGATTATTGACACTGCTGGAACAGAAATGTTATAAGTGATTGCGTGAGAGAAAGATTATTGACACTGCTGGAACAGAAATGTTATAAGTGATTGCGTGAGAGAAAGATTATTCCGTACTGCTGGTAGAGAAATGTTATAAATGATTGCGTGAGAGAAAGATTATTCCGTACTGCTGGTAGAGAAATGTTATAAATGATTGCGTGAGAGAAAGATTATTCCGTACTGCTGGTAGAGAAATGTTATAAATGATTGCGTGAGAGAAAGATTATTCCGTACTGCTGGTAGAGAAATGTTATAAGTGATTGCGTGAGAGAAAGATTATTCCGTACTGCTGGTAGAGAAATGTTATAAATGATTGCGTGAGAGAAAGATTATTCCGTACTGCTGGTAGAGAAATGTTATAAGTGATTACGTGAGAGAAAGATTATTCCGTACTGCTGGTAGAGAAATGTTATAAATGATTGCGTGAGAGAAAGATTATTCCGTACTGCTGGTAGAGAAATGTTATAAGTGATTGCGTGAGAGAAAGATTATTCCGTACTGCTGGTAGAGAAATGTTATAAGTGCTAGATGTGAGAAAAAATATTACTTCTATTATATATGTGTCGTGTCCTTTGCAGCATGTTTTTCTCACAACCTTTAAGACTTTAAGAATCTCGGTTCTGTGCAAGGTGCCCAACTTCTTAAAGTGTCATATGAAGAAGATATTCGATATATTGTGTCCAATATACTCGATGTTTGTCTCGCGTTATCTTACCTGGAACTTTTTTACCACTATTACTGTGAGATAATTATGAAGTGTACTAATATTAGAACTATGTATTCCTACTTGGGGAAGAGATAAATGTTACCTGTACCAGTGTGAGAGAAATACTACTTATACTAGTTACATGTACCAGTGTGAGAGAAATACTACTTATACTAGTTAGTGTGAGAGAAATACTACTTATACTAGTTAGTGTGAGAGAAATACTACTTATACTAGTTACCTGTACCAGTGTGAGATAAATACTACTTATACTAGTCACCTGTACCAGTGTGAGAGAAATATTACTTATACTAGTTACCTGTACCAGTTTGAGAGATATATTACTTATACTAGTTAGTGTGAGAGAAAAACAACTTATACTAGTTACGTGTACCAGTGTGAGAGAAATACTACTTATACTAGTTACATGTACCAGTGTGAGAGAAATACTACTTATACTAGTTAGTGTGAGAGAAATACAACTTATACTAGTTACGTGTACCAGTGTGAGAGAAATACTACTTATACCAGTGATATAACTTCTAGTGATATAAAATATATAATAGTTGCGTTTGTGTAGAGACCTATTGATCGTTCTTGTGCGGGTTCACGAAATTGATCGTGTTCAATAAGAGAACTGTATGAAAGAATTATAAAATAAACTGGAGTGACAGAATAAAGACCAGTGCTGACGTTGTTTGAGGTGTTGCAGCAACTGCTGGTGGTGGTAGTGATGGTGCTGTAGATAATGATAATAATCCGCATTTTATGAAGGAAACATTGACGTTAGTTTGAGGACACAGAATTCTTTTAATTTTAATTTCTGACAGTGCTAACATAAAACATGAAAGATAATTCCAATATTTGACGATGACTCAAAACACACGTTTTCAATTGTGGAAAATACCTGTTTATGTACAACTCATGAAAATTAGTAGGCCTCCACAGGTAGATACCGTATATCTTTACCTGTCGTTAGAAATTATAACAATTATTCCTTACAGGTGTGACGCTATCTGTAGACACACCTGGCTTATGTTATCAGTTATGAAATATGTGTGATTTCACAAATCTAATGATCCGTGTGAGAGTACGGCAAAGAATAATTATTAGAAATTCTCAGGTAAATTCGATCGTTAACACCTTACCTAGCCCATCATTACTTGTCAAGTGTCACATTTTTTCAATCTTAAGAAATTGTTAGTCTCTCGTACATTAATTTTATTTTACAACATCGGACACTAATCGATTTCTCACAGGTCAATTCTATTTGAATGTATCATACAGTGCTATGTGGGTACTCTGAGATAGCCGGCATATATATATATATATATATATATATATATATATATATATATATATATATATATATATATATGTAGTTGGAGGTATAGAATGTAATTATATACGAAATAGTATATGATTTGAATGTAGGTAATGTCACATGTACTATGTCTTATATAATGTAGTTAGTCTACCTTCATGCAAGTAAGGTTGGTGATAGTGATGTACCTTTAGCTGCGAGAAGGTAGCTCTTGACAGCCAATTGGCTATCTGATAATAGGACAGGGTCTTCTGAGATGTGTAACTGAGGCTTTATAACTTCTGAGATGTGTAACTGAGGCTGTATAACTTCTGAGATGTGTAACTGAGGCTGTATAACTTCTGAGATGTTTAACTGAGGCTGTATAACTTCTGAGATATGTAATTGAGGCTGTATAACTTCTGAGATGTGTAACTGAGGTCGTATAACTTCTCAGATGTGTAATTGAGGCTGTATTTCTCAGATGTATAACTGAGCTGTGTAACTTCTCAATTGTGTTAAAAGTTGTGCAGTATCTCAGTTGTGTAACCGAGGCTGTGAAATCACACACATGTGAGACCAAAGCTCTAGCCCCGCTGCCATGTGATAAGCTTAAAACTATCACTATGTGTTACACTCAGACGCTGAACGATTTGTGGGTAAGGGTCTTTGACTCATCTAGAAGGAACATCAATGTAATCAAATAACATGCTGAAATCGAATATGTCAGATCGAAATGGGAACACATCGCACCCACACTGTAAACATAAAACATCACATTCCGTTCTCCGTATTATACTCTGGTTACCCAGGAGTGTGAGATCGAATACTGAAGCAGATGTGATCAAACTATTTCTGCATTTCCTTGATAAAAATATATTGACTAAGAGTATTTCAAATGTTTTAGGTTCAGGAGAAAATGTATAATATACTGAAGTGAACAAGTTGTAAGCTATAGATGTCTTGAAACTCTTTTCTCTAAAAAAAATTTTTGGAGGGAAAGGAACTATTTTTTAAAAACTACTGAATGCATAAAGAAACTGAATTTGTCTCAATACTGAATATACCATTTTATAACATTAAAAAGTTGAGATGCAGGCTCCCCTCCCAGTATTGTACTCTAACTGAAGTAAAACTAAATAATAAAAATATACTTTGTAAAAATGCACCCATTTGTTTTTAAATTTACATAATAGTTTGGCACAAGCTGTTTTTACAAATTTAAATGCATGTAGAATATCAGAAAAGGTATATTAGCGTGAAACTTTCAATGATCCAGCGGAAAAAAAACCACCTCATGGACATCTAAAGGGAAGTAACCGTTACAATTGTGAGCACAAAAATGGCCAAGATATTGAGTGTAATTTATCTGTTGTAAAAAAAAGTAATATACCGAGTTAATATGCACACAAACTCGCTGTTATAACTTTTTTATCTAAAATGTTTTTTCTATTGGTGAGATCTCCATGTTCTGAAAACGGACAGATAAATCTTGATAAAGACATTCTCTAATCCGTCAGTAAACCCCTAGGACATAAACCAATCAAGGATACAAAGACTAGGAAGAAATTCGTTTGTTGCGTGTCTAAACCATTGCAAGGCTGACTGTTTGCAATACTGACTGATGCAAGGCTGATTGTTTGCAAGGCTGACTGATCGAAAGGCTGACTGATTGCAAGGCTGACTGATTTGACACTTTAAGGCTGGTATCTTTAACAGCAATGCAGCTCTGTAGAAGAATGTGGAGATTACCATTAAGCAGCTAGAAAACCAAGGATGGGGTTCTGAAAAAGTCACATGCAAGATACGTGTTTCTGAATAATATTATCCGAAGAAGATGGATATGTCGGATCATTTGGCACAAATACAATAGCGACACAATGCATGTCCATCATCTGTACCACATCCTGCTTGAAATCAAGTAGGATAATGGTCCTACTACAAAAGAGATCCAGCGGGAGTTTGAGATTGAACGCTTGAGAAGAATGTTAGAAGGAGACAATCGTTATACAAAATCGTTCTGACACACGAATCTCTGGTAAACATAGTTACAACAGCAAAATATAAAAATATAACAAGAACGAACTTGTGAGAAAATATTAGGCAGTCTTACATCGTGGCATGGCAAAGAGTCAATAACGATCAAGATAAAAGATTCTGAAAATAGAGATTTGTGGAGATATTCTAGAACTATAAACTTGACGAACAGTATGGAGATCAATGTGGTGTCCGTCGTTAAGATATCACTACTAGACTTTTGAGATTCAAACTATAACAAGAAATTGGAATATTCATGGATTGTGAAAAGTGCGTTCAAACAGATATGTCTGACTTGCAAAAGTGCAAGTTACGCCCATATAGTTGACGGTGTCAGTGATTTGCGTTCATATGTTCTTTCAGAATCAGTGATTTATATCCACACGTTTTTCAGAATCAGTGATTTATATCCACTTTTTTTTCAGAATCAGTGATTTATATCCACACGTTTTTCAGAATCAGTGATTTATATCCACATGTTCTTTCAGAATCAGTGATTTATATCCACATGTTTTTCAGAATCAGTGATTTATATCCACACGTTTTTTTCAGAATCAGTGATTTATATCCAGAGGTTCTTTCAGAATCAGTGATTTACGTTCAAGTGTTTATCAGTCACTGATGTACACACGTATACTTATTATCAGTCAATGATTTACATTCACGCGAATCTTATTAGTCAGTGATTTTCATCCATATGTTTGTTAGCAATGATATAGAGACATAACGGTTATAAAGCCAGAAGCAGACCATATAAAAGATCGATCATATAAATCAAAGAAACAACAGGAACAAGCTTACGAACAGCACATAAGAAGGGTTATCTCCAGATATCTCTTCTACCTCTGACGCTGCAAGGCAAACAAGGGCTACAGCGTATAGAAGATAGATAGATACAGTTTGTTATCAGAATCAGTTATTTATAACCATATAATTAATGTCGAGTTTGTTATCAGAATCAGTTATTTATAACCATATAATTAATGTCGAGTTTGTTATCAGAATCAGTTATTTATAACCATATAATTAATGTCGAGTTTGTTATCAGAATCAGTTATTTATAACCATATAATTAATGTCGAAATGTGCAGATATTACTAGGTTAATTAGATTTAACATGTGTTATATTTAGCGATACCCATACATCTATATCCGCTCATGGTCATAGGGGTGTTGAATTGGATGTGCCATCATATATTGCCAGCGTCTTAGGGGTTAACATAGGATATAGTAAAGTATAATGTTCACTCATATCAGTTAACTGCTGTAAGGGTGTGAGATGTTAGCGATCTCACATTTCATTGGCTTAGCTATTTGAGGGCTGTAGCAATCTCTTCTCCCTCGCAGTCTTTACTTCGGCATCTGGAATGCAAAGGGCCAAACGCTGCTCTCGTGCGGATCCAGGTTAGCATGTAGCCAATATTCTAAAAGCACCTCCTCTTGGTGCACCCTTTAAACAGAAACACAACTGCTCTTGCTGTAGTCGTGACCAACAATTTTAGGCTCGTGTCAGTAGATGTGGAGGTTGTAGATGGAATGAGAATTGCTTGCAAACAGACACGCAATATTTCTGAATCCTATACGCCAACACACAGCAGCACTGTTGACACACAGTGACGCAGGTCAGTCCGACTGAAGCATTAGAGGGACGGTCAATGCAAATGTCCACAGAAATGGGTACACATTTCATGATGAACATAAAGAGTCGTAGACACGTCTTAGATCACGTCAAGATACAATGAGTAGAGAATCGCAGGTTCAGAGGGCAGCGACAAGTGCAATTGGTAAGGATAAAACGATGTATGGAAGTCGGAACTAAAGTATTGTTTAGCTCGAGAACAAGCTTCTAGTCCCGGGCAACTAGGTGATCCGCATAGCGCAGTGGTTAGCGTATTGGCTGTGCATATGACTGGTCCTGGGCTCATTCCCCAGTTGAGGTGGAAATGTTATTCAGATCGCAACGACTCCCAGGTCGACCCAGCCTTAAATTGATACCGGATTAATTCAGAAAGTAAAGACTACGAGGGAGAGGAGATGGCTACCGTCCTCATTTGCAGAGCCTTTGAAATTTGAGATCACTAACATCTCACACCACTACGACATTGATAAATGCTATGTGTAACGTTACTTTACTTTTACTGGAAAATATGGGTTGAGATCCAAACCATCCTGGACGCTCAGATAAAGAGGAAAACGATCCCGAGCCCAACTCATCTGTCGAGCTTTTTCTATACTGCAATCATGCTCGAGGAGAGAAAAGGTGTCCTTCTCGTTAGCCGCAGGCACGATACGTCAAACGGACAAGATGTGAAGATAAACAAAAATAAGTAGGTGTGTTACTAAAATAAAACATAAAACAACTTAACAACGAGATACAGAGACAGACGACGTTTCGACTATAAAGCCTTCATCAAGACAAACAAATGACCACAATAAAACATATCTTAAATGGAGACAAATAGGGTTATAATGAGGAGGACAATAGCAGATAGGTAATGAGGGAAAAAAATCCACGAAACTATATTGATTTAATACTTGCAAAAAAATATTGACACACATGGCCGAACACAGCACAGATGTGGTTTAGTAATGGCAAGTCAACTGTAAATGCCTACGAGAGGATTCCAAACAAACCTTCATACAAACTGTTTTTAATATGTCCATACATTTCGTTGGTAGGCGTTGGCATAAAGACTATACACACGGATTTCTTCCGCTAGACAACCCCCCTCTCACCCCACGTAATGGGGTGCATATATGACAATTTTTAGGAGTTTTAATTCTATCCAACTGGTCTTTAGACAGTTGTGTTTACATTAACTTTGTGCACTAATTGTCCCTGTTTCTGTTGTAACTTTGTTTCTGTTGTAACTTTGTTTCTGTTTGTTTTATATCAATGAATCAGTGTTATCACATTGTGAACGTTTCATTTCCAAATTTCATTTTTGTCATTTCTAATTCTTCGTTGAGATGTTAAACGTTCAATGTTGGTCATGTATAGAGTTGAACATTCAGTCCAATATTTGGTCATGTATAGAGTTGAACATCCAGTCCAATGTTAGTCATGTATAGAGTTGAACACCCAGTCCAATATTTGGTCATGTATAGAGTTGAACATTCAGTCCACTGTTGGTCATGTATAGAGTTAAACATTCAGTCCAATGTTGGTCATGTATAGAGTTGAACATCCAGTCTAATATTTGGTCATGTATAGAGTTGAATATTCAGTCCAATGTTGGTCATGTATAGAGATGAACATTCAGTCCAATATTTGGTCATGTATAGAGTTCAACATTTAGTCCAATGTTGGTCATGTATAGAGTTAAACATTCAGTCCAATGTTGGTCATGTATAGAGTTGAACATCCAGTCCAATATTTGGTCATGTATAGAGTTGAACATTCAGTCCAATGTTGGTCATGTATAGAGTTGAACATCCAGTCCAATATTTGGTCATGTATAGAGTTGAACATTCAGTCCAATATTTGGTCATGTATAGAGTTCAACATTTAGTCCAATGTTGGTCATGTATAGAGTTAAACATTCAGTCCAATGTTGGTCATGTATAGAGTTGAACATCCAGTCCAAAATTTGGTCATGTATAGAGTTAAACATTCAGTCCAATGTTGGTCATGTATAGAGTTGAACATCCAGTCCAATATTTGGTCATGTATAGAGTTTAACATTCAGTCCAATGTTGGTCATGTATAGAGTTGAACATCCAGTCCAATATTTGGTCATGTATAGAGTTGAACATCCAGTCCAATATTTGGTCATGTATAGAGTTAAACATTCAGTCCAATGTTGGTCATGTATAGAGTTGAACACCCAGTCCAATATTTGGTCATGTATAGAGTTGAACATTCAGTCCAATGTTGGTCATGTATAGAGTTGAACATTAAGTCCAATGTAGGTCATGTATAGAGTTAAACATTCAGTCCAATGTTGGTCATGTATAGAGTTGAACATCCAGTCCAATATTTGGTCATGTATAGAGTTGAACATTAAGTCCAATGTTGGTCATGTATAGAGTTGAACACCCAGTCCAATATTTGGTCATGTATAGAGTTGAACACCCAGTCCAATATTTGGTCATGTATAGAGTTGAACATTCAGTCCAATGTTGGTCATGTATAGAGTTGAACATCCAGTCCAATATTTGGTCATGTATAGAGTTAAACATTCAGTCCAATGTTGGTCATGTATAGAGTTGAACACCCAGTCCAATGTTGGGTCATGTATAGAGTTGAACATTCAGTCCAACGTTGGTCATGTATAGAGTTGAACATTAAGTCCAATGTTGGTCATGTATAGAGTTAAACATTCAGTCCAATGTTGGTCATGTATAGAGTTGAACATCCAGTCCAATATTTGGTCATGTATAGAGTTGAACACCCAGTCCAATATTTGGTCATGTATAGAGTTGAACATTCAGTCCAATGTTGGTCATGTATAGAGTTGAACATTCAGTCCAATATTTGGTCATGTATAGAGTTGAACACCCAGTCCAATATTTGGTCATGTATAGAGTTGAACACCCAGTCCAATATTTGGTCATGTATAGAGTTGAACACCCAGTCCAATATTTGGTCATGTATAGAGTTGAACATTCAGTCCATTGTTGGTCATGTATAGAGTTGAACATTAAGTCCAATGTTGGTCATGTATAGAGTTAAACATTCAGTCCAATGTTGGTCATGTATAGAGTTGAACATCCAGTCCAATATTTGGTCATGTATAGAGTTGAACATCCAGTCCAATATTTGGTCATGTATAGAGTTGAACATTAAGTCCAATGTTGGTCATGTATAGAATTAAACATTCAGTCTAATGTTGGTCATGTATAGAGTTGAACATCCAGTCCAATATTTGGTCATGTATAGAGTTGAACATTCAGTCCAATTTTGGTCATGTATAGAGTTGAACATTCAGTCCAATGTTGGTCATATATAGAGTTGAACATCCAGTCAAATATTTGGTCATTTATAGAGTTTAACATCCAGTCCAATATTTGGTCATGTATAGAGTTGAACATCCAGTCCAATATTTGGTCATGTATAGAGTTGAACATCCAGTCCAATATTTGGTCATGTATAGAGTTGAACATCCAGTCCAATATTTGGTCATGTATAGAGTTGAACATTCAGTCCAATGTTGGTCATGTATAGAGTTGAACACCCAGTTCAATATTTGGTCATGTATAGAGTTGAACATCCAGTCCAATATTTGGTCATGTATAGAGTTGAACACCCAGTCCAATATTTGGTCATGTATAGAGTTGAACATTCAGTCCAATGTTGGTCATGTATAGAGTTGAACATCCAGTCCAATATTTGGTCATGTATAGAGTTGAACATCTAGTCCAATATTTGGTCATCTATAGAGTTGAACATTCAGTCCAATGTTGGTCATGTATAGAGTTAAACATTCAGTCCAATGTTGGTCATGTATAGAGTTGAACATCCAGTCCAATATTTGGTCATCTATAGAGTTGAACATTCAGTCCAATGTTGGTCATGTATAGAGTTGAACATTCAGTCCAATGTTGGTCATGTATAGAGCGGTGTGTTTTATATCATCCTGGCTTCCTCAAAAACGTGTTTTGCAGATACGTTCATGTGGGCCAGATTGTTCGTTCTATAGACAGCGAAGCTGGGACAGTTATGTTTTTGGTCTACATTTTTTACTCTGTTTCCGCCCTCTTGAACGACATGGACAAAATTGTGTAGCGTAAACTATACACGTTAATGTTCTGTGCCTGGATGGCAAGTGCATTTCGACTTGACGGCGGGGAAGTATCTCATAATACGTAGACCTATATGAAAGCTGGTTTCTATAAGACTTCATGCAGATTTGCTTCATATGTGCAATGCAAAGAACACACCATTATGCCCTAGATTTTCTAACAGCGTCGCCATCGTGACAACCAGAAGTCATTGCGATTTCTTAATGTTCCTGGCCATAAAATCTATGTGAACATTTGTGTAATTTTTATAATCTGAAAATATACTCAAGTTTAGGAGTTCCATCATATTTTTGGTGAAATGTAACAATAATCAATGTGTCCTATCTGGCAAACCGGTTATAAATATATACTGTTATTGTGAAGTTAAAACAATAACACATTTGGTTCTATAATTCGCGGGTTCTATAAATAAATAGCAGACCCCCTGAAAATTAACCACGACAACCCTAAAAATGAATCACTGAGCCCCTGAAAATGAATTACGAAGCCCCTGAAACTGAACCACGAAGCCCCTAAAAATAAATCACGAATCCCTTCAAAATGAACCGTGGAACCCCTGTAAATGAATGACGGACCACATAAAAATGAACCATGAACCCCTTGAAAATGAATGGCTGATCGCTAAAGGACCACACACCCAGATTAAGAATCACTTCTGTATACAGAATATTTACGCTATCAAAAGAAAATTATAATCGAATACCAAACAGCTTCATTGAAGCACACGAGGTCTCTGATAGATTTATGAACAGATTATATTTGGGTAGCAAATATTTCAGTTATCGATTCTAATCTCAGCATTTTGTCTTCGTGTCATATTTCCTTGACTAAAGTTGTTTACCTAGAGACGGCCGTGTTTAGATATTAAACAAACACACTTATAGTCTCGTGTACAACCAGTTGCAGCGCAGTGGAGACTATCATACAGCAGACATAATATGGAATTTGAATATTTGGTGACCTGCTGACGAGTATTGAGGGAAATCTATTAGAACGTGTCCCTGATGCGTGATCGATAAGTAATGGAATATCTTGATTTAACTTAAGAAGTTTATGTTACATAGTACGTTAGTTTAGTAAGTGAACTTAAAGAAATATGTGTACTGGTATGTCTGGGGCCAGGGGTGCCCTCTTAGCGAGCAATATTATTCTGATGGTAAGTACCCACTGATTTGTAAAGTTATTATTTAATGGGATGTATAGAGTAGAATGTAACTGTTTTTCGAATTGTTGAAACCACGTTGATATCTAGAAACTGTGGTAAAAAATGACAACTATTGATAATCAAGGGATAAATGTTCCAATGTAGGGTAACAACCTTAAACAGGAAGTAAGTGGCTGGAGTAATACAGGGTATCAAGATAAACAAAAATAGGCAGAATTGTTACGAAAATAAGACATAAAACAATCTAACAACGAATGATACCACGAAATGGTTAGAGACGTTCATGTGATTATACGAATGTATCATCAAACCATAACCACTCAGGATCGTAGTAGTGTCACTGCCAACACAAAAATGTCGCCACGCCTCTCTGTTATCAGTTCTTTATGTGAGTGTGGATAATCTTAATTCTGTACAGTCTTTAATATTATCAATGCATATTTTATTCTACACCCTTTTCTTCTTCCACCCGCAACTGTTTCCTGCAAGATTTTTTGGAAATAGAATCATGTAAAAATGCTGGACTATTAATATTAATGTATACGCAATGATGAAACATTATTTCTAAACACGGGTGCCACTTTGATAAGTCACGTTAGTTACAAATCAATGTCACTACAATGTCAGCGGTCCTCTTTTGATAGGTAGTTTAGTCACAAAATAATGACATTACGATGTCAGTGGTCCTCCTTTGATAAGGTAGTTTAGAAGCAGATAGACTGGAAAAAGTCCACCACAAAGAGGCAATGAGAGCAGTACTGGGGTGTATTAGGGATACAACCATCTCTGCTATGAGATTTCTGCTTGATCTCCCCAGCATTAGAGTGCGACATCAGGTAGCACAGGTTAGGTCGTACCTGAAAGTGACAGAATAAAACCACCACCGATTACACCATCGTCTAGATGAGTCACAGGAAAAACGAACGAATCAAGCGTGGCAGATCATGGATGGCAGAAGCTGAAGACACACTGCGAAGAGTATGCGATTTTGAAGAAATGGGAAAGGAAAGGACAGTGAATGGGTGGAGGTAGACACTGAGACGAAATCACTGACTAAAGTAATAATACAACTAAAAAAAAGCGTGTATAAAATGAACGTGTTCGGTCCCAGGTTAAGTGCATGAACGCCAAGCTACACTCGAAATCACAAGACATAATTATATACACAGATGGCTCAGTTTAACAGAAACACAAATGACAGCGGCTGGGGATTTGTTGCCTACAGAAACGGCGTGAAGGTGATTGAGAAAACTTCAGCATACTCACTGGAGCCGCGTAGCGCAGTGGTTAGCGCACTGGCTTCGCATATGAGTGGTCGTGGGTTCAAACTATTTCTTCAAAATGGCATACTCTTCGCAGTGTGTCTTCAGCTTCTGCCATCCATGATCTGCCACGCTTGATTCGTTCGTGTTTCCTTTGACTCATCTAGACGGTGGTGTAATGGGTGGTGGATTTATTCTGTCACTTTCAGGTACGACCTAACCTGTGCTACCTGATGTCGCACTCTAATGCTGGGGAGATCAAGCAGAACCCAGTTGAGGCGGAAATGTTTTTCAGATCGCAACGGCTGCCAGGTCGACCCAGCCTTAAAGATCGCGAGGGAGAGAAAATGGTTACCGCCCTCATTTGCAGAGCCACCGAAAAGTGAGACACTAACATCTCATACTCCAACGGCATTAATAAATACTCATCGAGCATGAGGATGGAGATAGAGTTACAGCAGCACTTACTTGGTTGATAATTGATACATTAACACACTCGGTAATACTCATAGACTCTAAAAGAAGAGAAAAAAATGATGCTGAGAAAAGAATGGCGGGACTTATTGAACAACTCAATTGTCCAGAGGATAATTGTACATGGATATACTGCCCCGGTCATGCTGGGGTCAGAGGAAATGAGGGAACTGACTTATTGGCAGGCAAGCCGGTGATAGACAGCACAATGCTGAGAAGAGATAAAGAAGACTTTATCAAGGCAGTAATAAATTCATTTCAAGATGAAAATGATGTCATTGAGGCTGAGAACGTACACATTCAGTGAATGTTGAAAATTGGATTATAAAGAGGGGATGGAAGGAAAGGGAGTGGAAGGCCCCGAAGATCACGCAATAAACACCTGACTGGTACTCTGAGTCTACATACACTGAGATGGCTCCTGGAGAGCGGATCATTTATGGAATGCCCCACATGCTGTGAAGCTAGTTTCTAATCAAGATTCAAGTTTAGTAACAAAATAATGGCACTACAATGTCAGCGGTCCTCCTTTGATAATGATAACTTAGTCACAAAATGTTTGCACTACAATGTCAGCGGTCCTCCTTTGATAATGATAACTTAGTCACAAAATGATTGCACTACAATGTCAGCGGTCCTCCTTTGATAATGATAACTTAGTCACAAAATGATTGCACTACAATGTCAGCGGTCCTCCTTTGATAATGATAACTTAGTCACAAAATGATTGCACTACAATGTCAGCGGTCCTCCTTTGATAATGATAACTTAGTCACAAAATGATTGCACTACAATATAAAAGACTTTTACAACCTGTTCATTGTCTTGTGTGTCTGCCGATTATTTATTGTGTTCTCTTTTGTTTCATTTACCCTTGACTGTTCACTGCGAGGTAATGTTCAGGAGTTTCATTTGAACCAGAGGTGCTATCGCTAAGTGATTATGAAGTGTAAACACGAAAACATACAAATGACTATACACAAGACATTTTCAACGTTTCGAACCGTTAGGTCTTGCTCAAGAATGTACAAAACAAGCAGTGAAAAACAATGAAAACAGTAAAATCGGTTACCACCACACTGGCACTAGTTACACTATTAACATGTAAACACTACAAAGTTCAAGGTGGCAATGATGTATGTGGAAACAAGTAGTCACGGAAGCGGGTTTTGTTGAAAATTGGACAGTACGTAATGACAGATGTAACATGGAAGCGGGTTTTATTGAAAATTGGACAGTACGTAATGACAGATGTAACATGGAAGCGGGTTTTGTTGAAAATTGGACAGTACGTAATGACAGATGTAACAAATTATTACCCAATACAACATGGATGACAATACAACATGGATGACAATACAACATGGATGACAATGCAATAAGGACTACACACATCTACTCGTCTCGCAGTGTACTACAACACCAGGTTCTCACATTATATCTATTCGTTAAACAAGTTGTTACCTTTCAACATCAGGGGTAGAAGAGTTTTCTGGAGACAGCCCTCTTGTGTGCTGAGTATATTGTGGAATTTGTCGCCTCTTTTATTTCAGTGCTCCATCGTCTTCGTCCGGCGTCTAGGTCTGCTTTCGCTGTATCTATGTAGCATAGTTTGATGTGGTAGGTTTCCTGATAGTAGTCTGCTGATGTGTGCAAATCATTTGATTTGTTCTCTCTTAATATATTCCAAGATTGAGGCGGTACCAGTTTTTTGTCTACTGTCCTCATTCTTCACACTATCTCTTAGCGATTTCTCCAGGATTCTATGTAAAAATGCCGTTTCTGCTGTCCCCAGTTTGCGTTTCATTTGTTCTATTGTTGTCCATGAGAGGCAAGGTAGCACATCGTTTGTATAATAATTGTTTTGAATAGTGTTATTTTGGTGTTTAAATCTAGATTTCTGTTTCTGAAGATTGGTGTCATTTGTCCTTGGGCTAGATATGCTTTACTATATCTATTGTGTATTTCTTTGCTGCTCCTTCCGTCTGTTGTTATATTGTTTCCTAGGTATGTGAATTCGTTAACTTGTTTAAGTCTGTTGTTTCCAATTTATATATATATATTGGTGTTTCTTTCTGTTCTTCATATCCTCATTCCTTGGATCTTTTCTATATTTATCTTGATGTTAAAGGTTTGGCATGTTTGATGCAGACTATCTATTTCTCACATTAAGTAGATTAATACCATCTCGCATTGTATTACAGTTCTTGCAAACAAAATTATTTTAGGTCATTGTTGACCTTAGTGAAGAACACGTGAAGATGACTAGAATATATCTGATCTGGGAAAAGATGAAACGTGAAGTGATCAGGCGATACAGGTCGAAGAGTATTGGTTAGTAAATATAATTATGTCAACAACGCTGAGGGTTTATAATCATGTAAAAAGACAGATACCAATAAGATGGGTTTTAAAACAAAAAGGATATCCGGATATAGAACCAAAGGTAGGCTAGAAAATGATGGATTGAAAACACCAGGATAACCTGGAACAAATATAGACTCAACGTATCCTAGGCGACACATCTGACGTTGACGCAAGAACTGAGGTGCCTACATTATCACTTAACGGCAAGTGTGGATACTATAAACCATTATTAACCTTGGTAAAGACAATAGACAACAGATATGAAAGAGACACATTAATAATGCAATGTATAATTTCTGGTAGCTGTGGTAAGGTCAGCACAAGACGATGGTGGCTTAGAGCTATCTTAGAATATTTAAATAACTTTGAACATATGTTCTGATACATTTACGTTTCAAAAGTGGACGCATATCGCATGAAGATAACTTTTGTTGAAGTAAACCATCGAACTCGCTAATGACTAGATGGTGGACATGTTTGGCTCAACTCGACCATAATCATTGGTTAAGTTAAATTCTACCTGAAAAACTCAGAATTTTGCAACCATATAGAATAGTGGAGATTGCGGTTCTGACAATCCATACGTCACATCTAAGATTAAAAGTAAAGTAAAGTAACCCATAGTATTTATTAATGCCGTAGGGGTGTGAGATGTTAGCGATCTCACATTTCATTGGCTCTGCTATATGAGGGTGGTAGCCATCTCCTATCCCTCGCAGTCTTTACTTCCCGGATTAATGCGGTACTCATTTAATGCTGGGTCGATCCGGGAGACGTTGCGATCGGAAAAAATATTTCCTCCTCAACAGGGGAAGGAACCACATCTGAGTGTAACAAGGCATGAATTAAACATTGCCGATAATCGTAAAGAGTTCAGAAAATTAATTAACATGACTGCGATATGTATAGAACTTGTCAACGTATATGAGTATGTTTCACATCCATCAATGTCATGCATCGTATGCTACATTTCTTATATCACAGCATTACTGCTATTATCTCATGTCTAAGGAAAACAACAAACATAGCAAGAAGAGCTTGTGTGAGGAATAACGATATTTCAATAATGGCTCTGGATTATTTTGTTTTCCGAAGCCTTTTTTGGTGAAAATGTGAAGTGGTAACTATGTTCTCACATATCATGTGTTATATCAGTGTTTCCCAATGTGGGGCGCACGGCCCACCAGGGGGCAATTATTTGTGCAAGGGGTCAATTAAGACATATTTTTTAGGGAATAATTCAGTTTTTGAATAGAAACAAAAAATGTGTATAATGTACATAGGGGGCGTCACAATTTTAGAATGACTTTGCTTGGGCATGGTTAAAAAAAAGTTGGGAAAGACTGTGTTACAGGAAGTGTAGTTATACTTAATTTGTTCATCTTTTTAACGCATACGTTTTCTTTCACCAACAGCTGATTGCATTATCGTGTATTGCCAGTGCAGTTGTTTTGATCATAGGAAGATCCGTATATGGCAGCGAACTGAACTTTCTACGAGACAACCTGAAACTCTCCGCCGCAGACATCAGAGGAGATAACACTTTAGATGTTAGTCAACTAGATGTTGTGTTTATCACACTTCCTCTTGGAATTGTCCTCCTTATATTTGGTGGTCTGATAACAGCGGTAACAATTCTGGGATTAATAGCTTCATGTGGTCACTTCTACAAATTCACGATCGTGTATATGGTCATTCTAGCATGTCTCTATTTTTCTCAAATCGTAGTTATAATATGTGTATACATCGATCGTAAACCGTTTGACAGCACGGTCAGGAAACTCTTGAAGACAACGCTTCAGACATATACGGACATCGATGGACAAGATAGCCTTACTCTAGGCTGGAACGCTGTTATGTCTTACATGAATTGCTGTGGTGTTGACAGTTATGCTGATTTCTCCATCGCAGGATACCCAAAAACCGTGACGTCCAATAAACAGAAATATACAGCAGTTACTCCTCAGATGTGCTGTATAAAGAAAGTCGGGAGTGGCAACTGCGTAGAACAGGCTAACTATCAAACACAAACGTTCTTCAATAATGGCTGCTATGATCACATGTGGGACTACGTCACTTCCGAGACTGGACTCGTCATCTTCGCTGTTTTCTTCATAGTTCTCATTGAGTTCCTTTGTATTTTCTTTTCATTATGGATTGTTTGTTTCCAACGGGGACTTGGGCTAAGCAAAGTTGGCAACTATGAATAGCATGGCTAATAAATACTGCACACTAGAGATTAAGTCTAGTTGTCACATGTCTCAAGTATGTCATTTGTATCACGTTTGTCACCTCCGTCAAGTATGTCACATGTCTCAAGTATGTCATCTGTGTCAAGTATGTCACATGTGTCAAGTATGTCATCTGTGTCAAGAGTGTCACCTGCGTCACCTGTATCACCTGTGTCATGTGTCTCACCTGTGTCAGGTGTGCTGATTATACTTATGTATCTACGTTGAAGGATCAGGAGATTACAGTAAAACTGTATATCGTATCCTAATTAAATAATACAAAACAAATATAGAAGGCTGTGCTATCAATGTCAAATGTGGACAACGATAGTACAAGACAACCGCACACTTGTGACAGCTGAAACGGCATGTTTATGCAGAATCCTATGGATATCACTAAGTGACAGAATGATGAATGACGATGTTAGAAAAAGAACAGGCATCACCCCCTATATTGGAACATACTAAGAGTCCCCAGATCAAATGATTTGCTCACATCAGCAGACTACCATCAGACAGCATACCACAACAAGTTATGCTGCACATATATAGTGAAAGCAGACTTAGAGACCGTCCACGAAAACGATGGACCACCGAAATAAAAGAAGCGAGAAAATTCCACAATATACTCAGCACACACACACACACACGAGGGCCATCTCAGAAAACTCTTCTACCCCTGACCCTGAATGGCAACAACGTGATTAGAGAATTGAACCGATTAGAAATATAAAAGGGGTTAAATAGCTGTTGTATGTTGAATAATACACAAGATCAACATTTCGCTTAGAACGTCTTTATCGACTTCGGGACAAACAATCACAGAATGCAACGACAAAAACACAAGGAGACCAAATGAAAAAATAAGCAATACAATAATAAACAACATACATGTTGTCAATCAACAACAATCAAGAAATATGGGCAACGAGAAAGGAGAACTAAAAAAAAAACGAGTATGTGACGAGAAAGTACATCAGTAAGGCACAAAAAGAAAAGACAAAATTGAAAGCAAAAGTATTAGAATTTGTTAACAATGCAAATAACAAATACAAAAATGCATGCTCTGTGTACCTTACTGTACTTACTGTGTGTACCTTACTGTACTTACTGTGTGTACCTTACTGTACTGACTGTGTGTACATTACTGTACTTACTGTGTGTACCTTACTGTACTTACTGTGTGTACCTTACTGTACTTACTGTGTGTACATTACTGTACTGACTGTGTGTACATTACTGTACTTACTGTGTGTACATTACTGTACTTAGTGTGTGTACCTTACTGTACTTTCTGAGCATAGGTGTGTACATTTATTATACGTTATAATTTTATTTATTTAGCAATGATTCTATGAGGCATACCAGCGTGAAAAAATAGTAATGAAAGGCATGGTTGCTGATAACTAGAGTGTGGTGCCTAATTCAACGATGGACACATTATGGTACAACGAATTTAATTGAATGTCTTGGATCAACCTGATGACAACTGTGAGTGGTTTAGAGCAGGCGTGTCAAACTCAAAAAACACCATGGCCCGCATAAGATACTTTGAGTATACCGGCGGGCCACACCAACACATCTGAGAAACACTGTAATCTTATTGAATTATATTTAATTAATTTGCACGCCTCTTACAATGGTTTTATTAAGCTAACACCCCACAACGCCAAATATAACAATTGTAATGCAACATTGTTTTAAGAACATTCAATTATTTGTACTCTTTAATCAGTTTTTTGTCCTGAGGTTTGATGCCTCTTTTTCATAACAATTTTTCGTATATCTGGCTGAACTGTATTTGCATTTCCGACCTTCATCAGGGATACAAGTGTTCATCGGTCAGCTTTGTTCTCTGAGAAGTTTTTGTTAATTTCATGAAGGAAAATAACTGTTCACACACATAGGTGGAACCGAACATTGCCATAATCCTAGTTGAAAACTTTTTGAAGGAATGAAACTTCAGGCAGGTATGAATAAAAGCCAGGTATCCCGACTTCTAGATACTTTGCTTTGAGTGTAGAATCAGACTGCATTTCTAATAGCTCCATCTGCAAGTTTTCCTCTGCTTTAACAACATCAAAGTTGAAATGTGCCGAGAATAATGCAAAATGGTATTCAACCGATGGGAAATCACTAAACCTTTCCTGGAACTCTTTTGACAATAAATCTAGGTGACTCTCATATTTAACAAAAGTAAGTACAGATTCAGCATTGGCCTAGTTTTTGAGTTCTTTGCAGTTAGGAAAATGAATCAAATTTTAACGTGACAACTATGTCTTCCATAAGCTTATTTTTGTAATGAAACACTTGATGTCGTCGTACAACTGAGTGATGAGTTTGTTTTTGCCTTGTAATTTCAAATTGAGATCACTTAAATGTGCAGTAATGTCCACAACAAACGCTAGATCCTGGACCCAACTTTCATCTTTTATTTCATCAGCGTTTTTACCTTTCATCTCCAAAAATAAAGTAATTTCTGGTCTCAGCAAATAAAATCTTTTCAGCACTTTGTGACACGACAACCAACGGACTGCTGTGTAGAATGGAACATCGGTGAACTGACTATCCGTGTCTTCTAACATCTGACTGAATTGATGATGGTTGAGAGCATTGCCTTTGATAAAGTTCACTATTTTTGTGACCACACTAAGCACGTGATTCAATTTTAAAGTCTTTGAACACAAATTTTGCTGATGAATAATGCAGTGAAAATGTGCAAATAATGAATCTGGATACCAGTTCTCAATTTTTGTTCGCAACTTGGCAGCAACACCATTATGTCTGCCAACCATATACGCAGCACCGCCAGTAGATAAACATACAAGGTTTACTCACATCAAAATCATAGTCATAAAGAATCCACTTGACTGTTTTCAAAGATGTCTTCGCTCGCTGTAGTCTCATGCATTGGGCTTAGTTTAATCAGTACTTCATAAATATTAAATTTACTGTCACAGGCCCTAATAAAAACTGCAAGCTGTGCTATTACAGTGATGTCAACGGTCTCATCAATAGCAATAGAAAAGTGTTCAAATTTGGATGATGCAGACTGTTGTTACAAATCTTCTACTATTTCACAAATCCGTCCAGCAACAGTGTTCCCGGTTACAGAAATATCCTTAAATGACTGTGCTTTCTGTGGGCACACATTGTCAGCAGCTTTTACAAGGCAATACTTTACGAAATCTCCTTCACTGTAAGATTGCCTACTTATGGCGACCATTCGGCTGAGTTCATAGCTTGCAGTAACGGAAGCGACATTGGCTTGATCTATTTTTGTAAAACATGTCTGTTGCTGTATCAAGTTAGCCTTCATTTCCTGGAGTCTTGAAACACGGATTAAGCCCTCATATTTATCGCAGGATCGATGGTTGGTTTTATAATGTCTTTTTAACCTTTACTCTTTTGGCGTGGCAATGCTGTTATTGCATACTAAACAATGTATCTTTCTATTTACCATTGCACAAAAATACTGTAGTTCCCATTTTTCTTGAAATACTCGCCTTTCTTCATCAAGTGTCCTTTCTTCTTAGCTGAAAGTGCTGTAGCCATTTTAAATAGAGTCAGTTTATGCAGTACTTCATGAAAACAAATAATATAACTATCGGCACGATTCACAAGATACAATTTATTATTGTTTTAAAATGTTAACATGGCAACAACAACCTGTCTGCTACTTCCGGTCAATTGTCATAGATAGAAAACTCTTACTAGCTTAAAACAGCCGTATTGTTTTCTTATACGTGGCACCGTGCCCGATTTATGTTTTCTACACCCAGTTTAAAGTATTAAAACTTCAATTGTCACCATTAAATGAGACAATTGCAGTATTCTTTGTGCGGGCCGCACACGTACTTGCAAAGGGCCGCATGCGGCCCGCGGGCCGCACGTTTGACATGCCTGGTTTAGAGAATCGATGAAGATGGCTATGTACTGGGGATATGTTTGTTGTGAAGCCATGATATCTAGTTGTGTTTCGTGATAATATGGTTGATTGCGCACTTCTTGCGAGTCTGTTGGTTGGACTACGCCCCCACATTCACTTCAATGAGTTGTCCTCGGTGGGGAAATAGTATGTCATGGGAATTAGTTTCGCCTCAGACAGAATATAGTACAATGTATTTCTAAGTCTCCGCAGTGGCGGAGTTGATAGTGAGCTAACCTCGCGAACTCAACTCGTCGAACTAGGCACTTCGAACGCCAACCATCCACATTGCAGTAGAGTTATAATGGCACGTATTAGTAGCCCCTCAACATACAACAAGAGTTGAATATCGATGTCCTGTACAGGATACACTCCTTACTTCTACTTCTTAATCGTTCATTCTCACACTCGAACTGTATCTCTCTTGTAGCAGGACAATAGTTCTACCAGATTTCCAGTAGCATGTAATCCAATGAATTGAAATGCGCTGTGTCGCTATTTATTTGTATCAATTGCACGACACATCCGTTATCGGCGGATTAGGTAATTTGATAAGTACCGAATTTAGTATCAAATGTCTTAATAGCTGCTTAGATATTTTGTCAATCACAATGACCGACTACATTACAACTACATCATGCAGTCACGGATCGGTTTCATCACTCTTATTTTTTGTGTAATCTCTCCGTCCACATTCAGCATACTGATAGAAGTACATATAGTCATGTCCTTGCAAGCAGCTATCAGGAAGAACATCAAATTTCTGGGGATGCAAGAGAAGGCAACAAGCACAATATACTGACATGGCAAAAGTGTTTAATCTTTTTTCTCCGTTTGTTGTGAATTATGTGTGTTTCCATTAATTAGCCAAACTTCCTTACCCTGCTTCTAGCTTGTCCATGAATACATCAACTATATAAGTATGTGTTAAATTACATACTAATTAAATTGTATATTTGTTTTTTTTTCTAAAAATGTGAAATAAAATATGTATTTTATTATATTCAATGTGTTAGAACAATTTTTGTTTAAGATGGAGTGGTAAATTATCCACTGGTCTGCGTCGATTTCTCTTCCATAGTGGCCAATCGACAGAACACAACACATACAATGACAGTGGCGCATT
Source organism: Meghimatium bilineatum (assembly GCA_034231615.1). Taxonomy (NCBI): domain Eukaryota; kingdom Metazoa; phylum Mollusca; class Gastropoda; order Stylommatophora; family Philomycidae; genus Meghimatium; species Meghimatium bilineatum. The sequence continues at coordinate 3,603,164 of CM067320.1, read as the reverse complement.
TTTTTTAAACGGGAAACGTTGTCAGTTTATCCACAACCGAGCTCAATCGTGTTTTACAGCATACCTAGAAATAAGTCAGTGGCCTTCTTATTTGCACGCTGAACAAGAAACCCAGACCCTGATTGACATATGGCGGATACACGACGGATAGAAACTGTAAAGATATGCGGAAACATCAATCATTGTCACAGCACTGGTTTTACTCACACATGATCACTTATTTAGCCAGTAGCTGACCAGCATCCTTCGTAGCCTAATTTAGCCTTCACTATCGAATCAATAAGGATTGTGTTGTTCTTCGACGTCCCAGAGCATGCACATCTATGCCCATTTCGTATCTACCTTTTGTCTGCTTTAGCTGCAAGAAGTCGAAGCTAAAGCAAGTTTGGTCGATAGATGTGCAGTAATATTGTGACAGATTCAGAATATTCGTAACTCCTTCAATCCACCTTCCTCTTGATTTTCCTCGGCCTCTTACTGTTTCTGTTTTCGTGTTGTATGCTCATGCTGCTGTCCAATATTGGATAATTCTCTTTATGTGGCACAGCCATATGAGTCTCTGATTTTCAATATATTTGACCACAGATGTTGTTCCAACAGGGCTTGTCATCTCTTTATTCAATTTCCTAACGACTGGATCAAATCTCGATTTCTCCCGCCATCACTCCACCGCCCCACCCTCTAAATCACACAGGAGAAATATCTTCACAACAAAGAACTAACATTATAAATCTAGATAGCGACTATGTATTTTCAGTACAAACAGAACAATCAAGTTAAATATACGCCAAACAAATTACTACATAACAAAATAACTGTGCAGTATGTGAATTACAGTTATTATTACTGACATGCTTCAGCTATGATGATAGTGTTGAGAAGTTGACATGTAAATGTAGACATGTAGGTAAACATCGCTGTAGATGATGGTGTATGGTTAATTGTCCCGGCTAAAATAATCATTCCCATGATGTCGACTAAGACACAACCAGTCATCAAACAATGATAGGGACATTAATTACAGTCGTTTCTAAGACATTAAATAGAAGCATGTACATGACTTGTAGAGCATCCATGATTCATCTACAACCATTTGTTTACAAGTTTAAGTTCAATACAAATCGAACTTGTTTTATTTGTCTAGTTCCGTTTTGTGCTTAATGAAAACAGTTTGGATTCATGATCACATGAAATGAAAGATGTATTCATAATTTATAACAATTGATACTGATAAAAATGACTAAATAAGATTTGGGGATATTAAATTTACTAGAACCCTTAGAGATGTTTCTTGCAAAAATTTCACTTGAACCCTTGGAGATTTTTTTGTCTGCAAAAATTTACTTGAAACCTTAGAGTTGTTTCTTGCAAATATTTAGTTGAAACCTTAGAAATGTTTACTGGAAACATGACTAGTACAGACAATACTAATATCAACATAGGAATTGTTGATAGGACAACTTCAATGATTATAAATCATAACATTGACCCAATTAGTAATGACGTGAGACATATTATGCAGGTGATTCTATACCTGTTCATGTGTGGAATTGTAAGCCTCTTTGGTATAGGAAGTAATATAGCAAACATGATGGTCTTCGTCCGGCAGGGATTTAAGGACAGCATCAACGTAAGCTTGTTGGGTGAGTCTGGTTGCGTGGTATATTTGCATTTTTGTCAGGTAATCTGATCAGTTGTTGGTGTGTATAAGTGAGTTCATGCCTCGTAGTGGTAGGTCTGAACAGTTGTTCCTGAATATAAGTGAGATCTTTCTGAGTAATTGTAGGTCAGTTCAGAACAGATATTCTCCTGACATCCAGGGTGGACATCGTTGTTCTTAAATGATCCTATTGTTTTCTTGACAATGTCATGTGACGTATGCCTTCCAGAACCATGTCTTCCCAATGAACTCTCTGAACCCTACTCTGTCTTGGGCGATGCGGCGATGTATCGACATTTCTAGCGATGTATTCATGTTATCTTTAATGTCTATTGGAAATTTCTAGGCACATTATTCCCATAAATTATAATTGCCTTTTCTTGACAATACATTCCAATAAGATGTTGTCAATACGTTCAAATTATTTAACAACTCATACCGTTATCACACACACACATACACACTCTCACACGCCCTCTCACACACACATACATGCTCTCTCTCTCTCTCACTCTCTCACTCTCTCTCTCTCTGTCTCTCACACTCCTTTGTTGAACATCAACTCCTCCAACCATTACATTGGTCTCGTTCATTTTAAAATGATAACAAATCGAGCGTTTCTCTTCAATATGTCATTTTATTAGGAATATCTGTCTTCATTTCAAATTTAATTGCTTGGTTCACCGTCATTATAAGTCATCTTATATATATATATATACTTAATTCGGTTGTTATTGCGATAACACGCTGTGTGTATTATGCACACTTCAATCAACTGTTGTTTCGCAGCGTGTATTATTAGATAGATTCCTTCAACTGTTATTCTACTGTATTCAGGTTTCAGAGAACGTTTTATCTATTACCCCAAAATATAGTTGTTTGCATATTACATGTGAGAAGTATAATAACTCAATTGTCCAGAGCATTACATGGATATACTGCCCTGGTCATGCTGGGGTCAGAGGAAATGAGTGAGCCGACTTAAGGGCAGACAATGCGGTGATGCGGCACATTGCTGAGAAGAGATACAGCAGACTTAATGAGGGCAGTCATGCATTCATTTCAGATGCAGGTGATGTCATCGAGATTGAGTAATTTTATTTTTGACAAGTCCCGAAGATTACGCAATCAACACCTGACCGGGATTCTGAGTCTACATACACTGGGATGTCAGCTGGGACGAGAGCGGAGCACTTATGGAAGTGTCCCACGTGCTGTGATGTTTGTTTCTAATCAAGAATATTTACTTGCACCGATATGACATATTTAATAAATAGAAAAAAAGGCAAAGAACATTTAAAAAACAAAATCCATCGAAGGATACGGATAATATAGGTGAGAAAGAAAATAAATAGTCTTGCAGGCCAACATGAACAAATCATAGCAGTAGTGAGTCGTTGCACGCATGAGTTGTTTGATCACGTGATTAGACACGATTCTCTTTCCTAAACAATCCAGCGGAAACAGTTGAGGTAAAGAAGAAGAAGAAATAGTCAGAGGAAAGTATGGATTTATAATATTAAAGACTGGACACGATTAAATTTATCCATACTTAATCCAGAACTGATATTATAGTGGAATAACCAAAATCTGTGTAATGATGTTTCCATTGACAGCAATACTGCTCTAAAGGCTATACGATTGATGATGGTGATTATGATGATGATGATGATAATGATGATGATGGTGACAATGATGGTGATGATGACGAATAATATAGTTTACAACAATTTATCATGAAGATTGTGAAAAAATAATCTATGTATAAACCAGTATCCCGTCAGGGTCGCAGGGTTACCACAATAGATGCATCAACACACAAAATCATCTAGCGATATATATCTTCAACTATATATATATAATTATATCTTCATATATCTTCTGGAGTGAAAGTCAAGCTGTATAAGTCGCTGGTGCGAGTGGAGTTGGACACTTACTACTGCGGACATGGAAAGACGATTACAAGCTTTCGAGTATAAATGCTACGGACGAAATCTACGAATTTCCTATAGGGAACATAAGACCAATGTGTACGTCAGAAACAAAGTAGAGATGTATGCAGGTGTTCAAAAATCATTGCTTTCAATAGTGAAACGACGAAAACTAGCATGGTTCGGACATGTATGTAGACATGATTCCGTGTCAAAAACAATACTGCAGAGAACTGTCGAAGGTGGAAGAAGCAGAGGGGGTTCAAATAAAGGCATGGACAGACAACATCAATGAATGGACAAAACAAGATATTTCCACACTCATTCGCATCGCTGAGGATAGAATTCCCTGGAGGACTGTGTGTTGAAGCATCCAATGTAGTACCCCTACGACCCTGAAGGGTACGGGTTAATTGATTGAGCTTCAACAATGCGGACGAGTGAGGAAATGTCTTGTCGAATCCAGTCCTTGATGTTATCTGTACATGTTTTTATTTATCACCTTCTGCTTGTTCCACCATCTGCGCTTCGAGTTTTCGAAGACACTTATTGTCAAATGAATTTAATTTCTTCTTCAGTACTTGTGTTCGTTATCAACTTTTTTATTCAGAAAAAGTTAGATTTTTCAAGTTTGATTTTAAGACTCCACTCGGTATTCACATTTCCTTTAGAAATCCAAGCCCTTCACATCCGTGTAATCACGTAACTCTGAATATTCGGCCTCCCTATCTTCACATAACAAAAATAAACTTTTCTAAAAATAATTATGTAACTTTTCTTCATATAAATTTCATACCTAATTTTCTTCACATAAATAAAATGCCTACTTTTCTTCACATAATTTACATGCGTACACTAGAATCCGGATTGATGATACCTTCCATATATCCATGACCGCCTACGGTATAAGACACACAGGAAAATTGGAGTTCCAGCCTTCTTAATGACACATTTGCCTAACCCCGTCATTGGGGTCGTTGGCGGTGACCACAAATTCCGTCGAGCATGGAAGAGGGATCTGTAATAGTTCGACATTTTTGATAAGAGTTTTTGTTGTTAAGTTGATGTCAAGAGAATAAATGATATATTTAAATTATGTGAATTGAACATTTATAAAAATAAAATTTGTGCAAAAACACTGAAAAAAATCATGTAATTCTTTTATACTGTTCAGCAAACTTGTTTAGAGATGGAGTGAGGTGAAGGAGGGGAGAGGATGAGGGGGCTCAATTATCTTCACAAAATGATGCTGGAGATTGGGGGCTGTTTTGATCTGATATAATTCATGGACAGCCCTTGAATATCACACAAATTGCAGCTATAGTACTATTACAAATCACAGGAATAGAAACACGAGTCATTAAGAAGGCTGGATTTCTCATTATCCAGCAGGTCTTACACTGCAGACTGTAATTGACATATCACCACCACAGGTAGCCATATCAAACAACAAACAAAGACAAAATATACATTATTTTTCCTTCATTACTCTCCAGAAAGTCTGTTTGTACCCATTTTAGTATATTTACCATGTTCCCTGACCACTACCCTACAGGGTCGATCATTATCTGCTCTGGTTTTTATTTTAAATTTAGCATGTAGCACATAATGTGATGGGATATTGTTTACTGTAAGTTGTTTGTGTGCAGGTCTGGATTTTTCTAGCGTGTTGACTATGTTTGTGATTAGCCTCGGGTTCAATCCTCTTTTGGATGTTTCCAAACTTTCTGTAAACTTCTTCGATGTTATGTACCTGACTGTTGGATGGCCTCACGTTTTCTTCAACAGGTATGTCATACTATTATACACCTGACTATTGCTTTACCTCACGTTTTCTTCAACAGGTAAGCTATTCTTCATGTACACCATATCCACTTATGCTCAATCATTATTCATCAACACTAATGTTTATGTGTGAAAGTTTCATGAACGCTAATGTTTATGTGTGAAAGTTTCATGAACGCTAATGTTTATGTGTGAAAGTTTCATGAACGCTAATGTGTATGTGTGAAAGTTTCATGAACGCTAATGTTTATGTGTGAAAGTTTCATGAACGCTAATGTGTATGTGTGAAAGTTTCATGAACGCTAATGTTTATGTGTGAAAGTTTCATGAACGCTAATGTTTCTGTGTGAAAGTTTTATGAACGCTAATGTTTATGTGTGAAATTTTCATGAACACTAATGTTTATGTGTGAAAGTTTCATGAATGCTAATGTTTATGTGTGAAAGTTTCATGAACGCTAATGTTTATGTGTGAAAGTTTCAAGAACGCTAATGTTTATGTGTGAAAGTTTCATGAACGCTAATGTATATGTGTGAAAGTTTCATGAACGCTAATGTTTATGTGTGAAAGTTTCATGAACGCTAATGTTTATGTGTGAAAGTTTCATGAACGCTAATGTATATGTGTGAAAGTTTCATGAACGCTAATGTTTATGTGTGAAAGTTTCATGAACGCTAATGTTTCTGTGTGAAAGTTTTATGAACGCTTATTTAGCAAATCCAGGACCGACTTTATAGAATAATATTTCTCAACTCTTGTTAGAGGATATCACGGTAAATACAAATATAAATCTAGGTACTGGCCCAAGCAAGTTCTACATAGATCTTTGTCATTTTGGACATCTTTCTTTTTCAACGTCTGCCGTTTAGTACTTCTTGGATAGTGCCATTGTTTTTACTATTTTTATTGTTTTTATTGTTTTTATTGTCTGTTGACTAATTACTTTGCATTAACTTGAAGAAAAATACATAAGGTTGAAACGCTGATAGTGTTTTGAATACTTTTATTTTGATATTTTCGTACCAATATCCCATACTCCGATATTCTTTACGTCAACGGAAAACTCAGATAAAACCTGTGTTCTACGTCAGAAATATTATTATACAGTATTACATCATTCTTACCTATTATCGAATGTTGTATTTTCTCAAATATAACGTTACAATTCCAGAAAAATCTACCGTCACCGCTGGCATGTTGTCGCTGCCCGGGGGTTGAGAAGCACTATTATAGTGACCATACGACAAGTGGAGTACGATGGCACCGACCAGAGCGGTACCAATTACTATAACAATATAGATAGATTCTGTCACTCCTACACTAATCAATATTTTTACTATAGCAATATTCACAGCTTCTGTCACTCCTAAACTAATCCATGCTTAATTATGTTTTCTATTAACGCAGGGTGTCCAGTTTTATAACGGCATTCATCTCCCTGGAACGATGCATCTGCGTGATATTTCCTCTGACTGTCAAGAACATTTTCACTTCCTTGAGGACAACAATTATAATTGTCTTAATCTTCTCAATTATTTTCATCTTCATTTCCCCATTTTATTTTGTCAACAAGTTAGAATGGTGCTACAACCAGTACTTAAACAAAACAATGCTGAGTCTCGCATTCACCAAAAATAGGGTTGATATTGAAACAGCAACATTTCCAATTCACAGCGTGTTCATGCCAACGACATCCTTGCTGATTGTAATAATCTGTACGATCATTCTTGTTGTGGAGCTGAACAGAAAATCCAAATGGCGAGAATCGTCTTCCACACAGAACAGTAAAATGAAATCATCATCTGTGAAAGATAAAAAAGTTGTCAAAATGGTAGTATTTATGTCAACAATATATATCATCTGTTGCTTGCCGTCCACTTTAAATTTTCTTATGATGACGTATGAACCAGAATTTAGCATCATTGGTCAGTACATGAATCTCTACATACTGATCTGGTCAATAACGGTTCTTATAGAAACTGTCAATTCCAGTGTCAATGTTTTTGTTTATTTTAATATGAGCACAAAGTTTAGAGAAACCTTTGTTACAACGTTTTCTTGTAGAGGCTTGCAGATAGACGGTAACAGTATTACAGTGTGAACGTATAGTTGGGATAATGCGAACGTATAGGGGACAACATGAACGTATACTTGGGATAATGCGAACGTATAGGGGACAACATGAACGTATTCTTGGGATAATGCGAACGTATAGGGGACAACATGAACGTATACTTGGGATAATGCGAACGTATAGGGGACAACATGAACGTACAGTTTGGATAATTTGAACCTATATTTGGGATTCGAACGTATTGTTGGGGGTTATGTGAACATATAGTTGGGATAATATGAACGTATATTTTGGATAGTATGAACGTATAGTTGGGATAATGTAAACTCCCAGGTAGGAACAGTGGCATGGACTTCAATATGGAATTTGACCAAGCGACAAAAAAGAACTATCATTAAACACAAAGAAAACGTTGTGTTATATTGTATTTTAACCGCTCAATATTTTTATTTTAGATTGGTGCAACAACAGTGGTCGTTAGAATCTTGCTTCACAATGTACAACCGACAGGCACAAATTGGAATAATTAGCTTCAAGAAAAGGAAGTCGAGTGATACGTAAAAATGTGTCATGAATGCCACACCAGATTAAGTGAATGCTTCACATCAACGATGCTAAGCACACACATACACACACACACACACAGAAATATACAAACAAGTGTACATGTGTACAGTCACACAAAGATATATATGGAGATGGGACCTACTTGTAAGTAACGTCAACAATTATTTGTGAAGGATATGGATACAAGAGGAATGGGGTGGGTTGAGTAGTTAAAATAATTGCTGAAAACAATATTGTTTCCTCATACAGAATTAGATGCAATTATCTAAAAAAAAAAATAACAAGAAATAATGCAGAATTTTTAACCAAATAATGAAAACTGAGAGGTTTGTGTTAATTTATTTTGAAGTAATTAAGTAATTCCGTGACATGAGGAAAATATTAACATCTAAACAAATTACAACCACGTTACAAATGAGAGTTATAAAATGCTACATCTGTTCTATATTAATGTATGGCTCAGAAGCATGGAAACTAAATAAACAATTAGAAGACAGAATTGATGCCTTTGAGATGTGGGTATATAGAAGAATAGGGAGAACATCGTGGAAAGAGAAGAAAACAAATAAAGAGGTGCTAAAGACACTTAAAATGAAGAAAGAACTACTAAGAGAAATAAAGATCATGCAAATAAAATATGTTGGACACATTAAAAGACATGACACCTTATTGGGAGAGTAACATCACACGATGGACAGGTTACAGTCTAGCAGAGTGCACCACCAAGACAAGAGATAGGGCGTGTTTGAGATCCGTTACAGCCAACCTTCGTTAAGGAGACGGAACTTGATGATGATAAAGAAAGTGCGTGGAGGGAGTGGAGTGTTCCAGACAATTGCTGACAATAAACAGAAATGGTACAAATTCCGCAACGTTGTAAAAGGTATTATACATTGAAAACTTGAGCCTATATGTACATGAAAATGCTCTCACATACAAACATATATATTTTCACATATAAAAACGTTACATTAGCGTGTATGACAGGTGCCTACGCAGAAATATACAATCACATATATGTATATGCCAATGCATCCAAACAAATACAGATTCACATATGAATATGTGCACACAATCATACACAAATACGTCCGCATATGAAATTTTCAAACATAAGTACATGTATTAACATAGACATTCGCCTACATAAAGATGTGTGTTGTTAGACGAGTATCCTTCAGCTCATCTTCCATGATGAGTCCTCAGTGTGCGTGCTATTATCGACCACACTTTGAGCATATCTGTGAGGAGTCTGTGGGACATTGGACTGTTCTTGTATGTCTTCTAGCGCATTTGTGTAGCGAAGCTTGATGTATGAGGATGTCTGCAGCTCCTGCACGACTGTTGATTCTGCGACGACAGGCGGATGTCTTTGGAAGTCTGAATGGGTGTCTGAACGCTTCTTCTGTCCTGTCTTTGCGGCAGTCAATTCTATATTTCTCTATATAACAACTTTTTTGTTAGACGATGTTATTCCATTGAGACCACGTTTCCTGCCCAGCATGTCTATGCCTTCAGCAACATTTTGCGTATGCTTACAGATGTAGATTTAATCAGTACTTCATTGTCTGGTACTTTATTCACAAAGGAGAACATTAATAACTTGAGATGGTAAATGCAAGATCGAAATTATAAGCAGAATACCACAAGCAATTCAAATGTGTCATCAAATGCTGCATTGAACCAGTGCTACTCTATGGAAGTGAAGCATGGACAATAAATAAGACATGGGTGTAGAGCATACCTCTGTAGCACACGTCTCACCGGGGGTGTAGAGTATATTTCCGTAGCCCGTGCCCCACACAGGGTGTAGAACTCGCTTCCGTAGCACACACCCCATCAGGGATGTAGAGCAATTATCTGTAGTACACGCCCCACCAGGGGCTTAGCAGACACCCACCAAACATTTTTGAGACTAACGGGAATTGAACCAGTCCGTTCAACGGCACCAAATCGCCTAGCAACTATTGAACACGCGTTCTTCCGTACTTGACTAACCGCATCTAAAAAAAAAAGATGCGATTTCATCAAACCTTTCAAACCGTGCACACAAAGTCAACCGAATGGACCGATCGAGACAAGGACTATTACAACAACAACAAACATCCCGTACAGGTATTGAAATATCCTCAGTAACAACAAACTAAAATTTTTGTAATAGTTCCTCGTTAACTTCTTCTTCTGTGTTCGTTCTCAAACTCCTGCAGATTAGCAGGATGTAGTCCGGAGAACAAAATGTGTTGTATCATGGTTTACATCATTGCTGCGATATCTGTGCCATTCAGCCTGACACATTCGACCACAACATGGCTTTGGGTCACTGACCCTATATGGGATGGTACAGCCAACTCCATCCCATAACCTCCTTTGTCGTCTGTTACGACATAAATGGAAGGTAAAAAGTGCTGCTATTCTTTGCTCTCCTTTCGGGCCCCGGCAACACACGGTTGTCCTCGTTAAGTATGCGATCATATGTTAGAAGACACAAGTAAGAGGTCGAGATATGTCACGCAGCAACAATAGTGATCACAGATGGCAGGTTGTGAAACTACCTCACACCTTTATTAGTCGCAATTTATGACATCACTGGACTAAGGATAGTGACCTTATTTTTTGCATCATAAACTACAAGTCCACGCCAGCATTGTCATACGTGCTTGCGTCACTAATACCACCCTAAAGGTGTTACACAGGTAAGACAATGTAATTATGCATACATCCATCACTGTTGTATTTAACTACAAAAGTTCATGTACAATGTCGACACCAACTCATTTTAATTTGTTAGTTCACAAATTTACAACTATTTTTAAAATTTGTCCAAAAAATCATATATTTCACACAAAGCACAAAAAACAGACATATAAATTAACGACACATATAATGAATAAAAGTGATCGAATATTTGAAAACTGCTCTCAATTTTCTATTATTTGTTAGATAATTTCTTGTAGCGTTTCTGAAATAAATTTCACATGATATTTATGTAAAGATAATTTGTTTTTGCAAATTTGTCTATTTATTAATGGGTTTCCTCCCTTTGATCAATACTTTCTTTTACTTGAAATGTAAATACACTTTACAATTTTAGTAATAATTTCAGATTTTACCGCCAGTGTGGTAATAATTTGATATTTCACGATAGATTACATAATTCAGGTGTTACTTTCTAAAATACACCGACATTTGATCTGTCTATGTAACTGCTCGTAGTTGATTTTAGATTATATAATTACACTCAGAATAATTGATCTTGTGATTACCTCACAACTATTTCACTCAAGTGTAACTATACTAACGCGAGAAGATAGGCGTATATTTCTGTTACATAATTAAATGGTAAGGAATATTTAATCACAATACATGTCAAATACATGAGAAAAGAAACACGTATAGGAATTTGATAACTTATTCTAACCTAAATGTAACTTAGAACTCCAGATTCTTTTAAACTGGGGTCATTTTGTAGGCAATATTGTAACGTTAAATATGTTGCAGTTGCTTTCTGAAAAGCCCGTATGCACATTTAATTGCGATGGGATTTGAACCTGGTATATTGGTCACCCGATGCGCACTTTGTACTCTCCTTAACAGTGTCAAGATTAGTTAGACCAAAATCGAATTTCAAATCGTGTTGCCATACTTGCACTGGGCATGACTTGGTAATGGAAACCAGGAAGCTAAATGCATCAAATGGTATCCTCGTTGATCCCGTTAGCGTAGAACTAGCGCAGTATTTCTTAATTATAGTTTTAGTGATTGGATGTGGGTTGGTAAGTTTGTTAGGAATCGCCACTAACATTGTTAACATTATCATCTTTCTAAGACAGAGATTTAAGGACACCATCAACATCAGCTTGTTGGGTATGATGATAGTGAATACTGGTGATTGAATAATATTGAAGTATACTTAATATGATGTGTGATATGTTGTTATTGATGTGTTGTGAAGGATGTGTGATATTTTGCTATCGATGTGTACTCAGTGATGTGTTGTCAATGAGTCTGCTATTTTGTTGTTGATGTGTATTCAGTGATAGATTATATTTTGTTGTTGATGTGTCTTTAATGATGTTTTTTTTTGTGAATAATGCGCAACCCTGTTTTTGCGATGTTTATAACAGGTTATAATCTAGGTCTTTCGGTTTCAGGATCCACTGGCACTGTCGTTCCAAACCAGTCAATCAGCTAGGTAACATTTAATTCGAACTACAAGAGGCAATTTGAAACACACATTTTTAGATAGTGTGGAATATATAGATCAGGGGGAGTACAGGAGAACTGCGTGAGGGTGACCCATCATCCTAAGTATATCACTGGATAGCTAAAAAAGACCAACCTAACAACATATCCTGAATACTATATTATGATATGAACAAGTACTACCTGCCACATATACTCGGCAGATAAGAAATTCAAAACAGTGCTCTAAGTAGATAATATATATAAATAATTACACCGAGTAGATAAGAAATACAAATAATTGCAGGGAGTTGATAAGAAATGTTAAATTTAAAAAGATAAAACATAGAAGAGAGCAAGAACCACAGATAGATGCATCAGTACTAAAACAACCAGACATACAATAAAAATACCTTGTAGATGTAAGGAATAGATATAAACATCTAATGATAGAGTATCCGGCTAGTGATAGATAAATATATAGAAGTCCAAAAAAGTATCTATTTTTGCTTCATAAACTACATCATTCTTTGACAGAATCCAACATGAACAATTAATGAAATGTCTTCAAGAAATAGGCATTGATGGATAAGACATCAGACTGATTAGAAATATATATTGGGAACAAACTGCATCAATAAGGTGTGAAAACAGCTACTCTCCATACATAGAAATAAGAAGAAGGGTAAGACAAGGATGCATTTTATCACCAAGCCTATTTAATATCTACACAGATAATATCTTTAAAATATAGAAGAAATACCAGGACTCAAGATCAATGGGAAAATAATAAACAACATTAGATATGCAGATGACACTGTTCTTTTAGCAGAAAGTGAACATGAACTACACAGACTAATAGATCAAGTCAATAAATCAAGTAATACATATGGACTGGATATAAATGTCCAAAAAACAAAAACCATGATAATCAGCAAAGACACAGAAGAACAGGAGATAAACATAAACATACAGGGAGAGAAACTACAACAAGTAAAACATTATCAATATCTTGGACACATAGTCACAAATGATGGCAGATGTGAAACAGAAGTTAAAAGGAGAATAGGAATGGCTAAAAGTACCTTCAATGACATGAGTAAATTATTAATATCTAAACAAATTACAAACAAGTTAAAAATGAGAATTATAAAATGCTACATCTATTCCATATTAATGTATGGCTCAGAAACATGGACACTAAATAAACAATTAGAAGACAAAATTGATGCCTTTGAGATGTGGGTATATAGAAGAATAGGGAGAACATCATGGAAAGAGAAGAAAACCAATAAAGAGGTGCTAAAGACACTTAATATGAAGAAAGAACTACTAAGAGAAATAAAGATCAAGCAAATAAAATACTTTGGACACATTAAAAGACATGACACCCTATTGAAGACATTACTTGAGGGTAAAGTCAAAGGGAAGCGAGCAAGAGGTAGGCAGAGATACAAGTGGGAGAGTAACATCACAGGATGAACAGGTTTCAGTCTAGCAGAGTTCATCACCAAGACAAGAGACAGAGAATGTTGGAGATACGTTGCAGCCAACCTTCGTTGCGGCGACGGCACTTCATGGATGATAAGAAATACAAATAAATGCAGAGTCAATAAGAATAATGATACACGATACTGATACACGATATTGATACACGATACTTGAAATTTTTGTTTCAAATGCTGGGATCTAAGATCGCCTTCGCCAGTCGTCCTGGCGCCTGATGGATAAGCAGTGATGTCTATATATTACTTCGCTGTTGGTAATGTCACTCCGACCCATGACATCCTTTATATGACTTATTTCGATCAATGACTTCAAAAAGCAAATAAGCGATTGTGCCCGTCGATATTCGGAGTTCTACTATTTTTCTTGTCGGCTTTAAATGTACTAGTAAATTCAAGTAGGAAGCATGAGGATAAATGAAAATAATTCTTACAGCTGACGGCAATTGAACCAGGTCTGTTTTAGCAGCATCGAATCGCTTTGCTGCTTTACTTGTTACACAAGTAAAAAGGTTTTCCGTACTTGACCAACCACATCCCAACCTTATATGTACTAAACGGCTATCAATGAATTATGTCTCCAATCCTGGAGGGTAGGATAGAAACGAAACATGGTATTGAACTTTTTTATAATCACTAGAAATAGACATAATAACGCACACACAAACTGACGTTTCGACCAAAAGGCCTTCATCAAGAAAATATTCGCAACACAAAATGGCGAAAATAGCACTTTCGTTGTTCATGCTCACATCATAAATAGCTTTCGCGTATGTGTCCAGATTACTATACTGAAGCATTTCTTTCTGGTAGGTATCTAGATGACTGTACCGGAACCAGTTCTCTCGGGTAGGTGTCCAGATTACTGTACCAGAACCAGCTCGCTCTGGTAGGTGTCCAGATTACTGTACTGGAACTAGTTCTCTCGGGTAGGTGTCCAGAATACTGTACCGGAACCAGTTTTCTCGGGTAGGTATTCAGATTACTGTACTGGAACCGGTTTTCTCGGGTAGGTAACCAGATTAATGTACTCGAACCCATTCTCTTGCACGGCTGTCCTACTATCGATATGAGTACACTCATCTGCCGTTCAGTGATAGTGGTAAAGCACGGAAAGTATTAATTATTACACCAAAGTCGAATGTTTCGGGTCATATATAAACATCGACACATCGCACTTCCTTTCCTTGGACTAAATCCTGCTGGAAATATAGTATGACAACTGTCCAGCTACGGGATAGATCCAGTGTAAGTTTGAGACAACTGTCCAGCTACGGGATAGATCCAGTGTAAGTTTGAGAACGAAAATCAAATGAACCGACTCGCGGCACCGTGTATTCAGAGGCATTATGTCCCAGTTCGTAGGCAATATTTGTTTGAAGTTACGGATTCACTGTACGAAAATGATATTATGGGCACTCTCAGCTGGCGGCGAGTAGAATGATTAAACTGTATCACTAATTTCATATCTTGAATGTGTGTCCTGCCGAAGAAGGATGTGTTGGGCCATTGGCGCAAATAAAACGTCCACACAACGCATTTCCATTCTCTGGACTATATTCAACTGTAAATCTTGTAGGACCATTGTCATGCTACAAGAGAAATCCAGCGGGAGTTTGAGGATGAACTCTGAAGAAAAAGAAGAAGAAGAATGTATGTAGATCTCACGTCTGTTTCATCAACTTCTCTGTAAACGGAAGTTTGTAAACTGTAATAAAATTATACATCAAGTGGTAAGTAAAATTAGACTAAAATAAAATACATATTCATGACTAAATAGCAGGTTTAAGTTGCACAATACACAGACCCAATATTTCAACCAACAATTTCTTTATGAGTATTGCGACAAACAAACA
Source organism: Meghimatium bilineatum (assembly GCA_034231615.1). Taxonomy (NCBI): domain Eukaryota; kingdom Metazoa; phylum Mollusca; class Gastropoda; order Stylommatophora; family Philomycidae; genus Meghimatium; species Meghimatium bilineatum. Next base: position 3,587,604 of record CM067320.1, on the reverse strand, counting down.
CAGAAAAGGGACCCCTGACGGGAGGCAACATTTCGACCATGTGCGAAGGTGACAGGTCATGAATACAACAAAATGTTGAAAAGATTCGCGAACGAATATTCTTGATTACTAATTCCATTTTTAAATATCTGTAGAGCATACTTGTGTAATAAGTCATTATTTGTCTTGATAGCTCTAGCCATTGCTGACCTAATGTGCGTCATCAGTATGTTCTGGATCTCCTTTTCCTGCAGTCCCTTCTTCATAGATCTTCATCTACCTATAAATGCATATGATCTTACATACATGACAGGCACCTGGACAAGATTATGTTCAAACAGGTATCTACATGTTGTTACTACCTTGATCATTCTTTTATCTAGACATTATATACATCATCGATTACACAAAACCAATGTGTTGTTGCGTCTGTGGTCAGTAACTGATGGCCCGCAGTGAGGAGCGAGGAGAATGTTCAACAAGAGGGCAGCAAGAACAATTCAGTATACATACATTTCGTCATATCACAGAGGAGACTGAGCACCAGTGGGTCTACCCAAAGTGTAATGATGGTGTTTCATAACAAATAATGTATTTCTATGACTTGTATAGATATGACTACAAAACACAGCGCCTGAACGTAGATAATGACCTGTACCAGTTGTAGTGTTTGTATTCTGTGCTAGCACTCTCTGGCTTGTAGGTAATGTCCTACACCAGTTGGTGTGCTTGTATATTACGCTTGGATTCTGTGGCTTGTGTGTAATATCCTACACCAGTTGGAGTGCTTGTATATTACGCTGGGATTCTGTGGCTTGTGTGTAATATCCTACACCAGTTGGAGTGCTTGTATTCTGTGTTAGGGTTCTGTGTTTATTATTGTTGTCTTTCTTTGTGCAACGCGATCCCAGTGGTGTATTTCTCAGTGATGTATACAATTTAAATGTCTTAGAAAATTGGTAAATATTGGTTGGAAAAATTCAGGTGAAACAAGATAGTAAGAGAAGACAACAAACAGCAATATGTTTCTACAATGAAAAAAAAAACCGCATGGTTTTCTATCGGGTATGTACTTATAATTAATGAAAATATGCTGCCAATACACTCATTATAATGAGTACCAGGAAAAATGGAACACAACGAGTACAACCAAGATAGATTCTTGGCTGAACAAACATCAAACAGGGTTTTACAATGGATCTCAACAACATGTAAGAATTGCATACATTAGCTTCACATCGCTCAAACAGAACATCACGGATTTCTGTCTTATGTGTCGTATTCAACGCTGTATGGAGATAGACATACAGACATAAATATATACAATTTCATGATTCACCGCGTTTTGATCATATTTTATATTAGTTCCACGTGAAATTGAGCGGGTATGAGCAACGGATTCACGTGAGATTACATGAAATGTTAAACCTTTTTTTTTTCAAATAGACGTCACCACATTCGGTAGGTATGACGGTGCCAAAATTGTGTAAAAATTACGTCACATTACACTCTCAGTAGATGGTATAACAATATAGTGAGATTTTCTTCTTGTGGAAACAGCACATCATTTCATCTGCACATTATGTTTCCCGTTGTTGTGTAACAGCGAGAGATTCCAACATTACACATCACTCTGGGGTTCAGAGAAGCTCCAAACCTGACCATGATCCTAACTGACATCCACGGAGTGGTAAATAGCTCGTTTCTGGCAGAAACTATACCAGGTTCAAACATTTATTCTCATTCTGAAGACTGATGTGTCGGGTCATTGGAGAAATTAAAACGGCGACACAACGCAGCTGCATTTTCTGGCCTATATCCTGCTTGAAATCTAGTAGGACTTTGATCTTGCGTCAAGCGAGATCCAGCGGAAGTTTGAGAATGAACGTTGAAGAAGAAGAAGTTGAAACAAAGCTTAGTCTAAGGACAGCAAAAATTACTAATGAAGAATGTCTTAGAAGGATGGATGTGAAAGTATGCATTAATGATAATATAAGAAAAAGACAGTCAACATTTAATGGGCACATAATGAGAAGAGGAGGCATTGAGAATATAGTGACAACAGGAAAGATAGAAGGGAAACGATCAAGGGGAAGACCCAGAGATACGATATTGGACAGTTTGACTAAATGGCTTCGATTGACAGCACCAACAGAGATGATAATATATATGAGAGATCGATATACATGGAAAAAATATGATCGCCAACGCCGTTCGGCACGGCACTTGAAGATGATGACCCTGACATAGAAAACCTACTAAAACAATGGAGTGAGTTATAGTTTAAACATCAAATGATCAAATATCATGACTAATTTTGTTGTTTTCTATCAACAGAATCACCGGTTTCATCAATGCTTTCATCACATTAGAAAGATGCGTGTGCATCGCCATGCCACTCAAAGTGAAAAACATCTTTACCTCGTTCAAAACTAAGGTTATCAACATCGCTATCTTCATCTTCATGGTCGGTATCTTCTCCCCTTTCTATTTAGTCAACAAGCTGGAATGGCGTTATGACCTGACCACTAACAGATCTCTACTGACCCTCATCTTCACGGAAGATAAAGTACACGTTGAGACTATCACATTTCCTATTCACAGCGTAGCCATGTCCGTTATCTCCTTAGCAACCGTTATCTTGTGTACTTTCATTCTTGTGGCTAAGCTCAATGAGAAATCAAAATGGCGACAACAGACCGTTGCTAAGCTACCGTCAACATTAGATAAAACTGTTTTGAAAGAGAAACAAGTTGTTAAAATGATAACATCTATTTCTGTTATATTTATATTCTGTTACACACCCTCCACAATAACATTTGTTATGATGACCTGTGATTCAGAGTTCAGCATCGCTGGTAAATTCAAAAACATGTTCTATGTTGTGTGGTCTCTGACTGTTCTTCTTGAAACAATGAGTTCCAGTGTTAATTTCTTTGTATACTTACAAATGAGTTCAAAGTTCAGAGAGACATGTGGAAAAATATTCGAGAAATCGATGAAATTTTAGAAATTAATTAGAAATATTGAAGACACATGCAGATTTTATTCTATTCGATTATCATTCGAAACTTAGTATTGTTGAATGATCAATTATTGTCAGATAATTATAATAACATCGTTGCTGTAAAAATATTTATTTCAAATGACGAGTTTGTAATAAAACATTTTCATTCTGTTATTTTTGACAAGAAACAGTGCACTGCTGACTCCGTGCATAGCTGTTTCGACTCACTATGTCACATACAGCAGAATGCACACACAGAACAGACTCCTCAACATCGGAGTCTGTTCTTCAAATATGCTGAATATCAGGACGACCTACTACTACTATATCCGCAAAAAAATCACACTAATAAATCCAACGCAAAACATGTGTTCTTCAATGTATGAAGGATTGTCTAAATCAAATGTTGGCAACTATGAACATCTGAAGCACAAGATAATGTATGGCGGAGGAGAAGATAATACATATCCAGGTCACTAGAAAAGGACATATTACGCAGAAAAAAAGCGAGATCTTTATAAATAGTATTGACAGCATTAGCTTGGAACACGTTGTGGTGTTCAACCGCGACCGTAAACAGTAAAGACATATGTACAAATAGTAAACAGAACCTGAAAGACTTATTATTTATTATAACAGTGCATTTGGTTGGTAGGCCTTGGCCGTTTTTTGCATGCGACTTCAAGAATAGTAACCAACGAAAATCACAAGAATAAGGAAAAAAATTCGAGTGAAGTACTGTTTGCTTCCTGTTCAAAAGTCTACGCTGAAGCCCAATCACGGACAAACACTCAGAATGCAAACAAGTGTATGTTCTTCAGAAGTAATTTCTGACATAGTACAACAATTGACTAGCGTGTCGCCCTGCGTTTTACTATCGCCATGGTAGTTTTTGGTGGACTCTCTGAAAATATCTAGGTCCTGTATTGACTGAGACAGTAAACATAACTTATAGCAATTCAGTGCTGCTGGAGTTGCTATATGCAGCTGAATCCTGATCTGTCTATGATATATCGCTATATACAGCTGAATCCTGATCTGTCTATGATATGTCGCTATATACAGCTGAATCTTGATCTGTCTATGATATGTCGCTATATACAGCTGAATCTTGATCTGTCTATGATATGTCGCTATATACAGCTGAATCTTGATCTGTCTATGATATGTCGCTATATACATCTGAATCTTGATCTGTCTATGATATGTCGCTATATACAGCTGAATCTTGATCTGTCTATGATATGTCGCTATATACAGCTGAATCCTGATCTGTCTATGATATGTCGCTATATACAGCTGAATCCTGATCTGTCTATGATATGTCGCTATATACAGCTGAGTCCTGATCTGTCTATGATATGCATGCAATGTAGTTAAACAATTTTGAATTGTTGTGTCTAAGAACGTCTCAGTGCTTACGCGCCTGGGTCAACTTCATCACGAGACGTCCAGGATGTAGACATCAATCTAGCATTGTTTATACAGGACACAGACATCAATCTAGCATTGTTTAGTTCAAGACATAGACATCAATCTAGCATTGTTTAGTCAAGACATAGACATCAATCTAGCATTGTTTAGTCAAGACATGGACATAAATCTAGCATTGTTTAGTCAAGACATAGACATCAATCTAGCATTGTTTAGTCAAGACATGGACATCAATCTAGCATTGTTTAGTCAAGACATGGACATCAATCTAGCATTGTTTAGTCAGGATGTAGACATCAATCTAGCAGTGTTTAGTCAAGACATAGACATCAATCTAGCATTGTTTAGTTCAAGACATAGACATCAATCTAGCATTGTTTAGTCAAGATATAGACATCAATCTAGCATTGTTTAGTTCAAGACATAGACATCAATCTAGCATTGTTTAGTCAAGACATAGACATCAATCTAGCATTGTTTAGTGAAGACATGGACATCAATCTAGCAGTGTTTAGTCAAGACATAGACATCAATCTAGCATTGTTTAGTCAAGACATAGACATCTATCTAGCATTGTTTAGTCAAGATATAGACATCAATCTAGTATTGTTTAGTTCAAGACAGACATCAATCTAGCATTGTTTAGTCAAGACATAGACATCAATCTAGCATTGTTTAGTCAAGACATGGACATCAATCTAGCATTGTTTAGTCAAGACATAGACATCAATCTAGCATTGTTTAGTCAAGACATAGACATCAACCTAGCATTGTTTAGTCAAGACATGGACATCAATCTAGCATTGTTTAGTCAAGACATAGACATCAATCTAGCATTGTTTAGTCAAGATATAGACATCAATCTAGCATTGTTTAGTTCAAGACATGGACATCAATCTAGCATTGTTTAGTCAAGACATGGACATCAATCTAGCATTCTTTAGTCAAGACATGGACATCAATCTAGCATTGTTTAGTCAAGACATAGACATCAATCTAGCACTGTTTAGTCAAGACATAGACATCAATCTAGCATTGTTTAGTCAAGACATAGACATCAATCTAGCATTGTTTAGTCAAGATATAGACATCAATCTAACATTGTATAGTCAAGACTTAGACATCAATCTAGCATTGTATAGTCAGGATGTAGTCATCAATGTAGCATTGCTTGGTGCAATATATTATGTGCACATAATTTCAGCAGTTTGTCAATGCTTTATAAAAGATAGGTATTCACAATTACCTAAAATGTGATTGAACCCGGGAAATAGGTGTGCGAATATTTCGTAATACTTATCGACAATCGACTCACTCTCATGTCATTGTCTGCTGATGTGCGATCAAAGGGCGTTGCCATAATCGAACTGTTCAATAATAAATCCAATAAAACTTGAAATAGCCTATTTGAGAAATTTGACAGTTCACAATAAAATAATAATAATGAAACCCATAACCCGTCAGGGTCGTAAGTGTAACACATTAGAAATATTAGCACAAAAAGCTTTCCAAACATCATTTGTCAGTAATTGTGAGGAGTTTAGAGAAATAACGCCGAGAACATTCCTCGATGTTAGAAATCCAGGAGTTTCTCTGCTCTATTCTTCATATGTCAAATTGGACTGTTCCTTACAAAAACATGTTAGAAAGTCAGTTGTTTCACGTACGTGTTCAAAACAAATAAGTTGACTCCGTTTCCATACTGCCAAAACTGTTTCTTAATAATAACGTGCGATGGTGTTTATTTGTTGTCGACAAATATATTTGTCTTGTGGTCTATAAATCTACTTCTTAACAATTGTCTATAGTACTTTTTAGACCCCTGAATTCTTCTTCCCGTGTCTGCATTGAGGGTCCAACGTTCATATCTGTATACACGTATAATTAACACTAGCGGTCTGAATATATTGATGTTTACTGTAATACTGATCTTAATGTTCCATATTATATTCAACTTTGCCATCACATCCATTTTTATCTTGAGTATTATCGAATTAATCACAGTTCCCGAGTTGCCATCATCATATATTTCGAATCCGAGATAATTGAAGGTGGTAATGTCTTGAAGTTTGGGACCTGTTAACATGATATTCGTGGCATATTTTCTGATATCACTAGCAATCAAAATCTTGATGTTATCACTGCCAATTTTCATACCATATTTCCGAGTAACCCTTTCTGAGTTCCTGGAGTTTAGATTCGGCACCATCAAAGAAATCGCTAACATCGACATAAAGCAAGCTACACAGTGGCTTACCACCAATAGTTATTGATGTCTGACGATCTTGTAATACCTCCTGCATTATATATTCTATTGAAATGTTTAGAAATAACTAGGGACAATATACAACCCAGACGCACTCCTATATCTTTCTTGAGAATATTCATTATTTATGAAAATAAATCAATGATTAAAATAAACACATTTCCACACAATTTCTTCATTTGATCGCAAGTTGATTATCTCTTCGTTAGCAGTTAATCTAAATTACTTCATTTGTTTCTGTTCAAAAAAATGTGCAGGAGATGAATAGTGAAGACAAAAAAATGTACATGCAACTAACACTTTCATGGACAAACTGGTATTAGCAATCAGAACAACACAGTAAGCAATGTTGGGCATATCATAAGATTAGAGGATATATATCTGACAACGAAATATCACATGTGCATCAACAGGGGAACATCTAGATTCTGATGTATGGGTGTTTGTGTGTCAGTAACTCAAAGAATTACGGACACATCGCTCTTACTTCCTGTATGAAGTGCTCGGGTTTCTCAGAGCTTTCTTTCATAACCACGAGCATTCAGATTTCCGTTCTTTCCAATGTGTATTGAAGAAGCCTTCTACTCACAGGGGATATATAGTCCAAGATAGATGTTAAATTAACACTAAAATAACACTAAAATAAACACTAAAAACACTAAAATAACACTAAAATAAACACCAAAATAAACACAAAAATAAACACTAAAAACCAAAAATAACACTAAAATAACCACTAAAATAAACACTAAAATAACTACTAAAATAAACACTAAAATAAACACTAAAATAAATCTAAAATAAACATTAAAATAAACCTAAAATAAACACTAAAATAAAAAAAACCTAAAATAAACACTAAAATGCACGCTAGAATAACCACTAAAACAATAATATAAATACTAAAATAAAAACTAATAAAAACGAATTTACGCTTGTGAAATTTAATATATCTTTTCACCAGATCAACAAGGAAATTCTTGTCAGATTACTCCTGTAGTTTGCAACTCAGTGCTGCATAAGAGTCAATGCTAATACCTTGGACAGAAAGGAAGTTGAATCAAGAGGTGATAAACAAACTCAAGTCCCGAGTATGCTGGTTTCTAAGCACCATAATAAGACGGAAATATAACATTTATTTCGACCATGTATAGGTACATAGTAGTATGGGAAGAGTATTGCTGGGTGGAGCACTGGATAGGAGCTGAGGCAAAGGTCGCCCAAGCCGTCGCTGGACAAGAGATATTCAGGAATGCATGCATATGATGTTGTAGAAGGCAGGACAACTCGCTCAAACATCACATGATTTCAAGAGATGCACATAGAAGACAGCGCTCTGGAAAGAATATACGACATTAAAAACAGTAGTAATAAAGGCTAAATATATCAAAGTGTAGAATTTCCAGACAACGGCAATATGTCATTAAATGAAGGCCATCCTATGTAATGTATCTTTGTGTATTGACTTGAGAAAAAGTTGAGAACCAGTTTTGATCTATTGAAGTGAATCATGGACAGCCACAGCAGATAAGTGAAACAATTAAATGAAGACAGCAGATATGTATATTTATAGAAGAATGATAAGAACACACTGGACAGATACAATGTTTGGTGAAGATAACTTGAAATACATAAATTTAAAAAAAAGAGCTGCTTACGCGCATCAAAAAGAGACAGTCAACATCATTTGAAAACATAATGAGAAGAGGAAAAGATGAAACACATTGTAAAAAGTTGAAAGCAAAAAGGGGTAGGGGAAGACCAAGAAAGAAGACGAGTGGCAATCTAGCATTGTAGTATGGGAGAACATCCATCTCGGAAATGATTGAGAGTACACCATATAGAGGGCTGTGGAAAGGCATGGACCATGACTGTCTTCCGATAAAGACCTTTAAACATAATTTATTAATTCTTCATTCATACAGTTTTTGATAATAAGCACGATTTCTGTTGGTCACTATGTATATACTTGGAGTAGCCTTAGATATGTTTAGCGTGCGATTCCAAGTATATAAATAGAGACCAACGGAAAACACGATAATAATCAAGAAAAGGAATAATTGAATACTAAATTAAGTATGCGAACATGCCTTCTGCAATGTTACAGCTAACAGTATCGTGTGAAACACAAGAAGAAATGATTGACAGAACAGGAAATAGATTACAGTGACAAGACACGAAACTCAACGTCACACGGCGTGGACGACAAGAAAAAATGATTGACAGCACACAAAATAGAGGACAATAAAAATACACGACAACCAACGTCCCACGGCATGGTACATAGTAAGAAATGATTGACTGAGCATGCAATGGAAGGATATAGAAAGGCATGATAAGTAACACCTGACGGTATGAACCATAATAGAAAGGAGAATACACTATTAAATATGTCATATGCTCTTTAAATGTAATATGTCGTTCACTCTCTACACATCATTGACTTGACACTCTATACAAAATATGTCATTGACTTGACACTCTATACAAAATATGTCATTGACTTGACACTCTATACAAAATATGTCATTGACGACTCTCAATACAAAATATGTCATTGACTTGACACTCTATACAAAATATGTCATTGACTTGACTCTCTATACAAAATATGTCATTGACTTGACACTCTATACAAAATATGTCATTGACTTGACACTCTATACAAAATATGTCATTGACTTGACACTCTATACAAAATATGTCATTGACTTGACACTCTATACAAAATATGTCATTGACTTGACACTCTATACAAAATATGTCATTGACTTGACACTCTATACAAAATATGTCATTGACTTGACACTCTATACAAAATATATGGAATATGTAAAATAAAAAGAATTGATCTAACAGGAGATGCAGTGCATGTCATATGCGATGTTAGAATACATTGTTAGAATGTTGAATGGTGGGATATACCAATTGTCATATCCGATGTTAGAATACATTGTTAGAATGTTGAATGGTGGGATATACCAATTGTCATATGCGATGTTAGAATACATTGTTAGAATGTTGAATGGTGGGATATACCAATTGTCATATCCGATGTTAGAATACATTGTTAGAATGTTGAATGGTGGGATATACCAATTGTCATATCCGATGTTAGAATACATTGTTAGAATGTTGAATGGTGGGATATACCAATTGTCATATCCGATGTTAGAATACATTGTTAGAATGTTGAATGGTGGGATATACCAATTGTCATATCCGATGTTAGAATACATTGTTAGAATGTTGAATGGTGGGATATACCAATTGTCATATGCGATGTTAGAATACATTGTTAGAATGTTGAATGGTGGGATATACCAATTGTCATATGCGATGTTAGAATACATTGTTAGAATGTTGAATGGTGGGATATACCAATTGTCATATCCGATGTTAGAATACATTGTTAGAATGTTGAATGGTGGGATATACCAATTGTCATATCCGATGTTAGAATACATTGTTAGAATGTTGAATGGTGGGATATACCAATTGTCATATCCGATGTTAGAATACATTGTTAGAATGTTGAATGGTGGGATATACCAATTGTCATATCCGATGTTAGAATACATTGTTAGAATGTTGAATGGTGGGATATACCAACTGTCATATGCGATGTTAGAATACATTGTTAGAATGTTGAATGGTGGGATATACCAATTGTCAGATCCGATGTTAGAATACATTGTTAGAATGTTGAATGGTGGGATATACCAATTGTCATATGCGATGTTAGAATACATTGTTAGAATGTTGAATGGTGGGATATACCAATTGTCATATGCGATGTTAGAATACATTGTTAGAATGTTGAATGGTGGGATATACCAATTGTCATATCCGATGTTAGAATACATTGTTAGAATGTTGAATGGTGGGATATACCAATTGTCATATCCGATGTTAGAATACATTGTTAGAATGTTGAATGGTGGGATATACCAATTGTCATATCCGATGTTAGAATACATTGTTAGAATGTTGAATGGTGGGATATACCAATTGTCATATGCGATGTTAGAATACATTGTTAGAATGGTGAATGGTGGGATATACCAATTGTCATATCCGATGTTAGAATACATTGTTAGAATGTTGAATGGTGGGATATACCAATTGTCATATGCGATGTTAGAATACATTGTTAGAATGTTGAATGGTGGGATATACCAATTGTCATATCCGATGTTAGAATACATTGTTAGAATGTTGAATGGTGGGATATACCAATTATCAGATCCGATGTTAGAATACATTGTTAGAATGTTGAATGGTGGGATATACCAATTGTCATATCCGATGTTAGAATACATTGTTAGAATGTTGAATGGTGGGATATACCAATTGTCATATGCGATGTTAGAATACATTGTTAGAATGTTGAATGGTGGGATATACCAATTGTCATATCCGATGTTAGAATACATTGTTAGAATGTTGAATGGTGGGATATACCAATTGTCATATGCGATGTTAGAATACATTGTTAGAATGTTGAATGGTGGGATATACCAATTGTCATATCCGATGTTAGAATACATTGTTAGAATGTTGAATGGTGGGATATACCAATTGTCATATCCGATGTTAGAATACATTGTTAGAATGTTGAATGGTGGGATATACCAATTGTCATATCCGATGTTAGAATACATTGTTAGAATGTTGAATGGTGGGATATACCAATTGTCATATGCGATGTTAGAATACATTGTTAGAATGTTGAATGGTGGGATATACCAATTGTCATATGCGATGTTAGAATACATTGTTAGAATGTTGAATGGTGGGATATACCAATTGTCATATGCGATGTTAGAATACATTGTTAGAATGTTGAATGGTGGGATATACCAATTGTCATATGCGATGTTAGAATACATTGTTAGAATGTTGAATGGTGGGATATACCAATTGTCATATGCGATGTTAGAATACATTGTTAGAATGTTGAATGGTGGGATATACCAATTGTCATATGCGATGTTAGAATACATTGTTAGAATGTTGAATGGTGGGATATACCAATTGTCATATCCGATGTTAGAATACATTGTTAGAATGTTGAATGGTGGGATATACCAATTGTCAGATCCGATGTTAGAATACATTGTTAGAATGTTGAATGGTGGGATATACCAATTGTCATATCCGATGTTAGAATACATTGTTAGAATGTTGAATGGTGGGATATACCAATTGTCATATGCGATGTTAGAATACATTGTTAGAATGTTGAATGGTGGGATATACCAATTGTCATATCCGATGTTAGAATACATTGTTAGAATGTTGAATGGTGGGATATACCAATTGTCATATGCGATGTTAGAATACATTGTTAGAATGTTGAATGGTGGGATATACCAATTGTCATATCCGATGTTAGAATACATTGTTAGAATGTTGAATGGTGGGATATACCAATTGTCATATCCGATGTTAGAATACATTGTTAGAATGTTGAATGGTGGGATATACCAATTGTCATATCCGATGTTAGAATACATTGTTAGAAAGTTGAATGGTGGGATATACCAATTGTCATATGCGATGTTAGAATACATTGTTAGAATGTTGAATGGTGGGATATACCAATTGTCATATGCGATGTTAGAATACATTGTTAGAATGTTGAATGGTGGGATATACCAATTGTCATATGCGATGTTAGAATACATTGTTAGAATGTTGAATGGTGGGATATACCAATTGTCATATGCGATGTTAGAATACATTGTTAGAATGTTGAATGGTGGGATATACCAATTGTCATATGCGATGTTAGAATACATTGAACGAATGAATAATGCAGTAAGAAATCACAGTAAATATAGCAACGATATCATTAAATCAAGAATAAAACCACAATAGAATGGATTATCGTATATTTATCGATTTCTATAAGCCCGTAACCTTTCAGGGCCGTAGGTGTACGACACTGAAAATAATAGGTAATGGCGAGTTGACAGGTTACTAACCACGCTCATTGACTGATAACTCAGTAACTAGGGAGGTATAACATCAGGATGAGTAATCACTGATATTTAGATAACCCAATCTTGTTTGTATGTACAAATATAAATTATTTGTAAATGCTGCAGAGATATTACACAATTAGGAATTACTGGGAAAATTGAGTGTTCGCGCATGTTCTGATGGTAAATACATGTTATTGTGTAATTATGAAACAAAATAAACTACAGATAAGAACATGACAGAAATTGCACAATTACGAACATTAATGTGTTAGAAATTGCATAGAGCAAGAATGAGATGAAAAATTATAGTACAATTATATAAATGTGTGAAATATACGCAGACATGACATGATATTCAAAGATTATTGACTGGGTTATACAAATATCGTGAGGACAAGAGACATAATGTTGTGTAACGGAAAAAGACTTTTATTTTACTTATATATGGAGTAATTTGAGTAATGGGAGTAAACTTTCATTTTAAAATTGCTGTAAATTTTAACGTCAAGTAATACAAAAATAAGTATAAACAATATAATGTGTTAGGCTTGAAAATCGAATATTTAGACTAACAGTAATACGTGAGACTGCTGTACAACTTTTGAACCGCAACGTAGAAGCAGTCCTTGTTATGGCGTGCAATGTTATTCAGTTTTTGCATTGTTTCGTTTACTTTGATAATTAGTAGTTTGTATTATAGTAAATTTTTTTAACCTTTTTAGTCTTTACTGCTGATAACTAACATGAATGCAACATCCCACCAAATGTAGTGACTACATGAATGCAACATCCCACCAAATGTAGTCACTTACATGAATGCAACATCCCACCAAATGTACTCACTAACATGAATGCAACATCTCACCAAATGTAGTCACTACATGCATGCAACATCCCACCAAATGTAGTCACTAACATGAATGCAACATCCCAACAAATGTAGTCACTTACATGAATGCAACATCCCCAAAAATGTAGTCACTAACATGAATGCAATTTCCCAACAAATGTAGTCACTAACATGAATGCAACATCCCAACAAATGTGCTTACTAACATGAATGCAACATCTCAACAAATGTAGTCACTAACATGAATGCAACATCCCAACAAATGTAGTCACTACATGAATGCAACATCCCACCAAATGTAGTCACTAACATGAATGCAACATCCCAACAAATGTGCTTACTAACATGAATGCAACATCTCAACAAATGCAGTCACTAACATGAATGCAACATCCCAACAAATGTAGTCACTACATGAATGCAACATCCCACCAAATGTAGTCACTTACATGAATGCAACATCCCCAAAAATGTAGTCACTAACATGAATGCAATTTCCCAACAAATGTAGTCACTAACATGAATGCAACATCCCAACAAATGTAGTCACTAACATGTACTATCTATCTATCCGCTGTGGCCCGTGTCTGCCTTGCTGCTTCAGGGGTGGAAGAGTTCCCTGGATATGGCCTTCTTGTGCGCTGTTTGTAAGCTTGTTCCTGTGGCTTCTTTGATTTCTATTATCCATCTTTTACATGGTCTGCCTCTGGCTTTATAACCGTTATTTCTATGTGTCATGGCCATTTGTGGCTTGCTATATGTCAGTAGTCTGGAAGCGTGCAAAAACAACTTGATATATTGTCTTTTGATGTGTTCCAATACTGGTATTGTGTTGGTTATCTGTCTGATGTTATCGTTTCTAATTCTATCTCTTAATGACACTACGAGTATTCTTCGTAGACATGTCACTTCTGTTGTCACTATTTTTCTTTTGTCTTGTGCTGTCATTGTCCAGGTTTGGCTCTGGTAGCATAGTGATGGAATAATAATAGCCTGTATAATGCAACTTTAGTGTCTATGTTTACAATTTTGTTCTTGAAAATGCGTGTCATCTGTTCTAGGATCTGGTATGTTTTGTTGCATCTATTTTGTATCTCTTTACTAGTTTTCCCTTCACTCGATATAATGCTGCCTAAGTAAGTGAACTCATTTACTTGTTTAAGGTGATTATCATCGATGGAGATAGTGATATTTCTTTCTTTCTTTGTTCTAACATGTACAAGAGTGAGTACTAACTACAAGTTGTCACTAATTCTCTATTCAGGATATCCGAATAACATTAGACGAACTAATATTAAGTTAGCAATAACGTATTTTTATCATTGTGCAATAATAACGTATTTTTATCATTGTGCAATAATAACGTATATTTATCATGTGCAATAATAACGTATATTTATCATTGTGCAATAATAACGTATATTTATCATTGTGCAATAATAACGTATATTTATCATTGTGCAATAATAACGTATATTTATCATTGTGCAATAATAACGTATATTTATCATTGTGCAATAATAACGTATATTTATCATTGTGCAATAATAACGTATATTTATCATTGTGCAATAATAACGTATATTTATCATTGTGCAATAATAACGTATATTTATCATTGTGCAATAATAACGTATATTTACCATCGTGCAATAATAACGCATATTTATCATTGTGCAATAATAACGTATATTTACCATCGTGCAATAATAACGCATATTTATCATTGTGCAATAATAACGTATATTTATCATTGTGCTATAATAACGTATATTTATCATTGTGCAATGAATGCATGTGCATAACTGGAAGTACACAGGTTTATAGAAAGGAAATATTCTTGAACATTCAGCACGTTTTAAGTATTTTATAAAATGTTTGATATTTGAGCATTTTTGACCATTTTATAATAACAATTTGGCATATATATGTTTAACCATCTGGCAGCATTGATATATAATTACAATTGCTGTTGCGGTTGACATCAGTGTTGTTTAGAAAACTTACTATTATAGGAAAGAGTATTTCAGTGAAGTGTGACAATTTCAATGTTGCCATATACATCAATGTTGCCAATATCATCTGATACTTTCACCAGTTTCAGTACGACAGAAGACATCATCGGTATGTACATCAACAAAAGTTGGATCCTAGAATCATCGCCAGTTGTTGATCCTGTCAGACTAGAAACGGTGAAGATGGTGAAGATGGTTGTTCTCGTCGCTATGCGCGGTTTGTTGAGTTTGTTTGGAGTTGGAGACAACAGTGTAAACATGATCGTGTTTGCTACTCAAGGATTCAAAGACAGTGTCAACGTTAGCTTGTGTGGTATGTTCAGGTTGTCAATCTGTGATGGGGTAAAATTTCGCAACTAATTCTTGACGTAATTTATGGATACTCCCTAATAGATGTATTGTAGAATTTGAAGTGAAGACAAGAGTCATAGTATTGTATCTTACAAACGCACACAAAACACGACATGGAAGTGGAGATATGTAATAGATGAATATTTCATGTTTATAGAACATTGAGATACAATGTTTCTTTATCTCGTAATATGTTTCTTGTTTATTCAATATACAGTCCCACGTGAATCTGGTTTAAACAGTGTTGCCATACTTGATTTTTCTACATTTGTTCTAAAATTCATGAATATTAGCGGGATGTAGTTAGTATTTGGTGTTATATATAATCATTAATCTTTAACACACACAATATACATGCATTCACCAATCAGACAGGGATATTTAAGGGCTGTATGTATGTTCTCTCATGACTAGTAAATCGCACATGAAAGGCGCGGTAGGGTAGTGTTAATTCACTCGTCCGTCGACCAGCAGACTCTGGTTTCGATTTTATTTGTTAATGATGATTTGAAATGAAATGTTGATCCTATCGTTGATCCATCATTAAGACAGCAGAGTGAAAAGTGTTTTATGTGGTTGATCCATCATTAAGACAGCAGAGTGAAAAGTGTTTTATGTGGTTGATCCATCATTAAGACAGCAGAGTGAAAAGTGTTTTATGTGGTTGATCCTTCATCAAGGAAGTACCGTATCATCAAAGGGTTCAAAAGGCGTAGAGGGTTGACTTAATTATACTCTGGTATCCCATATGTAATCCATTCATTTTAATAAAGCGGTAGGTCGACTATCAAGTATTCCGCTCATAGTACGTAACTGCTGAGCATTTAGCTAGAGATCCGGTACCAAATTCAGGCTAGGTCGTTCCGAGACACGTTACGATCTGAAAAAAATCCGCCTCCACTTGGAATGTGCCCAGGACCAATAATATGGGAAACCACTGCGCTACGTGACTCCCAATTTATTCTTTTATGTATCCACATCTCACAGACATCAATTCTGTCTTCACGTTGTTTGATCATTGTCCATGTTTCTGAGCCATACATTAATTTAGCATAGATGTAGCATTTTATAATTCTCATTTTTAGATTTCATGTAATCTGGTAGATATAAAAATATATGTTGAGAAAAGAATAGTGGGGAGTATTGAACATCTAAATTGACCAGAACATTATATGGATATATTGCCCTGGTCATGCTGGGGTCAGAGGAAACGATAGAGCCTACTTATTGGCCAGCAATGTGGCGATAGACGGCACATTGCTGAGAAGAGATAAAGTAGACTTGATCAAGGCAGTAATAAATTAATTTCAAGATGAAGATGATGCCAATGAGGCTGAGAACGTACACATGCAGAGAATGTCAGAAATTATAGCATCTAGAGGGGAGGGAAGGAAAAGTAAATTTTGTGGAAAGTTTCAAAGATCACGCAATCAACACCTGACCGGGACTCTGAGGCTACATACACTAGGATGGCAGCTGGAACGGAGGGCGGATCATTTATGGGATGCTCACGTTCTGTGAAGCCAGATTCTAATCAAGAATAAAGAGGAATCAATATTTTCTTCCTGTCATTGAAGGTACCTTTAGCCATTCTTATTCTTCTTCTAACTTCTTCTTTTTCTGCGTTCAGTATCTGTGGTCATGTTATATTGTCAGGCCCGTCGTCAAGATGAAGTTCACCGTCTTCTTCACGAGGAGCGGCTGTCCCATAGCTTTTGCTTCAAGTCTGTATCCTGTTGCCAGGTCCGCTGTCTCTGATCTGTGTATGTTGGGCAGTCCTGAAGTATGTGTACCGGAATTTGTTTAACTTCTGTTTCACATCTGTCATCATTTGTGATTATGTGTATTGATAATGTTTTACTTTTTGTAGTTTCTCTCCATGTATGTTTGTATGTATCACCTGTCACTCTGTGAGTTTGGTAATTATCATTGTTTATGTTTTTAGATGTTTAATTCTAGTCCATATTCATTATTTGATTTATCAACTTGATCTATTAGTCTTTGTTGTTCATGTGTCACCTGCATACCTCAGGTTGTTTATTATTTTCCCATTGATCTTGAGTCCTTGTATTTCTTCTATATTTTAAAGATATTCCCTGTGTAGATATTAAATAGGCTTGGTGATAAATTCATCCTTGTCTTACTCCTCTTTTTATTTCTATGTATGGTGAGTAGCTGTTTTCACACCTTATTGATGCAATTTTTTCCCAGTATATATTTCTATTTAGTCTGAGGTCATCTCCATCTATGTCTATTTCCTGATGATATTCTTCTTCTTCTTCTTCAGTGTTCATTCTCAAATTCTAGATGGATCTCTCTTGCAAAAATGGTTCTACGAGATTTCCAGCAGTGTGTAGTCCAGAGAATGATAATGCGTTGTATCACTGTTTTATTTGCGCCAATGGTCTGACATACCCCTCTTCGGTTTTTGAAGATATTCATTTTAATCTGAATGCTGGGCTGACTCTGTTTAAGGTTTTGCTGCAGTCTATGAATGAGATATACATATTATTGTCTACTTCTGTATATTTCTCTAAAACAACCAAACACTAAGTATAAATTCTGGTCGCTTTGTTTTTCCTAAAACCAAATTGTTCTTCACCGACTTCAATGCCCATCCTGTTTTTATATTTTTCATGTATTATCTTGAGTATTATTTTGGCAATGTATCTCATCAAACTTGTTGTTTTGTATTCTGTACTATCTATAGTCCGTGGACTCTTAGTTTGTGGTTTGAATACTGATGTTTTTTTTGACGTTGTGTATGTGGCATGTTTAATATAAGTCAATGTAAAGTTCTGGAATAGTTTCACAAAGAAAATTCAGTTAGTTTGTATTATGTCGGCTGTTATGTTGTCGGAACCTTTCCATATTTTATTGTCTTTATTGCGTGTTGTACTTCAGATTTCAGAATTGCTTGTTCATCAGTGTTTTGTATAGTATTTTGTATGTTCCACGGGTCATCTCTGTTTCATGTCACATCACATGTTCTCTGTCACATCACATGTTGTCTGTCACATAACCTGTTCTCTGTCACATCACATGTTGTCTGTCACATCACATGTTGTCTGTCACATCACATGTTGTCTGTCACATCACATGTTGTCTGTCACATCACATGTTGTCTGTCACATCACATGTTGTCTGTCACATCACATGTTGTCTGTCACATCACATGTTGTCTGTTATATCACCTGTTCTCTGTCACATCACATGTTGTCAGTCCGGTATCACCCTTCCCTACTTGTTATTACGTATATTGTATCAAATGTAATTTGCAATCTGTATATGAGGTTCTTGTGCAATCTGTATATGAGGTTCTTGTGCAATCTGTATATGAGGTTCTTGTGCAATCTGTATATGAGGTTTATTACAATCTGTATATGAGGTTTATTACAATATATATATGTGAAGTTTATTACCATCTGTAAATGAGGTTTGCTACAATATGTATTTATATGAAGTTTAATACAATCTGTATATGAGGTTTATTACATTATGTATATGAGGTTTATTACAATATGTATATTAATTCTATTGCAATAGTATCCCGTGATAGACGACCAGACAACGATTTTTTTTTTAAATGTCTTTCTTTCAGAATTAGCGGTCGCATATTTTTGGATGCGTGTCAACAATGCTCTGGAGTATCGTTTGCCATACCCTCTCATTGTTTGAGAACCGCGATTTAACATTCGATCCAATGAGTATGATGCATCTATCTGCAGGATGGCCTCACCTATGTTGCACCAGGTATCGGCATACGCCCGTTGTGTTCCTTATGTACAATATAAGATCTTGAACATTTCAGAGCTACACTGATTCTTCGCCCTTCCTTTACCTTGGGATGTGTCTACATCTGAAGTTTGGCAGATATAGTCCCATTACTTGGTGAGATATGTTATCGATATGTATACTACGATCGACACACACAACAAAATAGTACCTTGAGAATATAAACAAATGCGAACGTTTTGACTAAAATCACATCCTCTAGGAGATGCAGTGTGCTGGAAGACAGAAAACATGCTGACACACGTTGTGTGACGAGTGGGTGAGATCTTAGCCTACCAGGTTCAGATTTCTCTGTATATTTTTTCCATTGCTTTAGCTCACAAACCCCACCCACACTTGTTCATGTCTATCATTATGGTATCTTTAGTGTGTCACTTATCGATACAAGTACACATTTGATACAAAATACTTATCAAGTCATATCAACACATTTCACTATCCAGGTAGGAAAAGTTATTTCCTGATTGATTCGTCTTCTTTTATCATATATCATTTCCTGTGTTGTTCTTATTGTTTAATCTTCTATATTATTGTACTTGTCTTCTTTTACGTTTTCTTCTTCCTATTCTCTCTCATTTAATAATCACTTTTCTTCCTATCATACATAATATGTTCATAATATGCTTTCTGTAGTATTCATTTTTTGCTGTGTGATTTTTACTTGATGAAGACTGTGTAGTCGATGCGTAGTCTTTTTTGTGTGGCTGCAGTTATCGTGTTGTGAACTTAAATATTGATAACACGCCTTACCTAATTATATTGTCCCCCTTATTTATCAAATCTCTAGGATATCCAGCGCCATAATAGCTTTCATCACACTGGAAAGATGTCTGTGTATCACTAAACCACTCAAGGTCAAGGATTTTATCACACCTCTCAGAACCAAGATCGTCATCGTCTCCATTTTTGTAATAATGTTTCTCCTCTTCTCCCCAACTTACTTTGTGACGTATTTACAGCCTTTCATGTTTCACAGAAACAGGACGATTCTAAGTCTTGTCTATGCAAACAACAGAGTAAATGTGGAAACTATGACTTTCACTATTCACAGTGTCACAGTAACACTCGTCTCTCTTCTGACAGTTATCGTTTGTACAACAAATCTAGTCTTCAAACTCAACGAGAAAAGCAAATGGCGACAACTATCAACAGTAATATCAACACAAGAAGAGATTTCTGGAAGAGATAAGAAAGTTGTGAAAATGATAACATTAATCGCGATAATTTTTATTATCTGTTATACTCCGGCAACAATCAACTTCTTTCTGATGGCATATGAACCTAGTTTCAGTCATGGAGGACCGTATACAAATTTGTTTTATGTTGTGTGGGCCTTCACATGTTTTGTACAGATTATCAACTTCACAATCAAAATTTTTATTTACTTCACGATGAGTTCCAAGTTCCACGCCACGCTAATACAATTAAAGTGTTGATTTTGCTTTTTTATTTAAAACTAATTCCACATTCGCATAGTTTCTATCTATCTATAATATAAAAGCAGTTTTCTGTCTTTCTCTCCAGAACGCTCCATAATTACGCATTTACGCCTTGGAATTCCGTGCGATATTCAATCAAAGTGATTGGTGTCGAGAAGTATTGTTTTCCGAACAACTCAAAGTAGACGCCATTGTTGTATTTAAATATTATTGTGAAGCCTTATCGTCAGTTTGATAAACGTCGATATAATGAATCAACAATAATGGTTTTCGTCAACGAAAATTGAGAACTGACATTGGCATTATTTCCATTCATAAAATATTGGTTATGGATTGTATTTGATGAATTGGTTATGGATTGTATGATATCATACTCGTTTTTGGTCTCATACGGTGAACCGGTTCGGCAAGCACATTAGCAACATGGCGCATATCAGGGTAAGCAACACAATAAATGTCGACCCGACAGATCCAAACGAATCTAATCCATCTATAAACCGGTAACCTGTTAGAGTTGTAGGGATACCACAGTGGATACGTCAACACACATAATCCTCCAACGATGTCATCTTCAACGAAGCGGAGTAGTGAGAAACAATTTTTCTTTTTCCTTGATGTTGTTTGTACACGCTTTTATTTGTCATTCTAAGCTCCTTCGACCCTCGATAGTTCCTGCACTATCGTTGTTGACAAGGAATCGTGGCGGCATACATATCCGAACCATATATGTTGTCGTATTTCACAAATTAAATCAATGCTTGTAATGGTCATGTAAACATCTCTAGTTTATTTCTTACGTGCACATTTTTCTAATGCTCTTTAGATGAGATTCGTAAAATGTATTTGTAACATTTGTATTCAAGGGCCTGTAATGTGTAAATTACATAGTTTACATGTATTCCATGTTTGCAGTGTTATATTTATTATTTTATTACTTTGACATTACTGACACCATTTCAATTCGACTATTGAGATACCTGTATATTAATTGATTTCAACTCTATAGTTATAAGAGTAATGGAGGGGAGAGCACCTGGGTGAAGGAGAAAGGGCAAACCAAGAAGATGATGGACTGGCGACATTAAAGATCTTATGAATATGTCGTAGGAAAATTCAAGCCGCATGGTCCAAGACAGAGAGTAGTTCAGGGAAACCTATCAAATGGTGGTGGGAATTTAATCCCAGTTCTTTAATCCCCATTCTATCACGAGATGGTGTATCTATAATCCTAGATCGAACATGTGGCAGTTCTATCACACGTGTTGAGTCTTAAATCTTATTTCGTTCATGTAGTGTTGTGTCTTTAATACAAATTCTATCATGTGGATGTTGATCTATAACCCAGTTCTATCATGTCGTGTTGGGTTTTAAATCCCAGTTATATGATGTCGTGTTATGTTTTAAATCCCCGTTCTATCATGCCGTGTTGGGTTTTAAATCCCAGTTATATCATGTCGTGTTGGGTTTTAGATCCCAGTTCCTATCATGCGCTGTTGGGTTTTAAATCCTAGTTCTATCATGTTCTATTTGTTCTTTAATCCCATTGCCCAATATATTATTGACTTGATCTATTAGTCTGTGTACTTTGTGTTCTCTTTCTGCTAACAGAAACAGTGTCTTCTGCATATCTCAAGCTGTTTATTAATTTCCCACTGATCTTGAGGTCTATATGTTTAAAGAAGGTATCTGTGTAGATATTGAATAGGCTTGGTGATAAAATACATCCTTGTCTTACCCCTCTTCTTATTTCTATGTATAGTGAGTAGCTGTTTTCACCATCTTATTGATGCAGTATGTTCCCAGTATATATTTATAATGGTTGGTTGATTTCTTGCTAATTCAGCGGCTCATGAGATCACGCTCTTTGACCCAATGCTATTAAACTGGCATTATATTGCTTGACAGACTGTGGATTTTCGGATACCCTGGGACAGATCCAGAGAATAACTATCACACCACCAGGAAGGTAGGTTTCAACCTATGCACTGCTCTTAGCCACTGTAGCCAAGATATAGTTTCCTATCTCCATTCCCCGCCACCAATTGACTACTGGTTATGCCGAACTTCCCTGTTGCTCCAGGCGTGCAACCAAATGTTCAAGTCAGAAGAATTGTCACGTCCTGAGTCACTGTGTCACTGTGATGGGCTTCAGTCATAGGAAAAGACAGTGCTGCCAGTTTCCTCCTCCCCAGTGCTGCGTTGTACTTCTCTGGCTCCCTCCCAACCACAGAGGGTGCATACATGTATACAAATAACATAAACACATTGCAACAACAAAATAAAAGCATGAGAAACCTAATTGTATATATGACATACCATGAAGCTTCTATAAGAAGAGAACCTCAGTGTAACTGTATGTCATCTACTAACGTTTTCTGTTGCATGGGTGGTTTGTCTAGTGGGTCAATGGTGAGACCCACAGACGCAACCGCATGCGTATATATTTCTAAACAATCTAATGTCTTTTCCATCTATGCCTATTTTTTGAAGACGTTCGATTAATTTTTAATGTTGTACTCAGTCTAATGTCCTGCTGTAGTCTATGATGCAAATATAGATACTTTTTATGGGCACCTAAATATTTATCTATAAATAGTCGGATGGTAAGTATAGCGTCTCTGGTTTCTTTGTTTTTCCTAAATCTAAATTGCTTTTCACCGACCTCAGTGTCTAAACGGAGAATATGAATGTCTAAACGGAGAATAGGAATGTCTAAACGGAGAATAGGAATGTCTAAACGGAGAATATGAATGTCTAAACGGAGAATAGGAATGGCTAAACGGAGAATAGGAATGGCTAAACGGAGAATAGGAATGGCTAAACGGAAAATAGGAATGTCTAAACGGAGAATAGGAATGGCGAAACGTACTTTCAATGAAGTGAGGAAAATACTGACATCTAAGCAAATTATAAACAAGCTAAAATGGAGAATTATAAAATTCTAAATTAATGTAGGACTCAGAAACACGAATGGTTAACAAACAATTCGAAGACAAAATTGATACCTTTGAGATGTAGATACATACAAGAATAGGAAGAATGTTGTGGAACGAGGAGAGAACAAACAAAATGCTTCTAACAATACGTCGTACGAACATATGAAATGTTAAAGAAAATAAAAATGAAATACAATTTCTTGGAAAAGTCATGACACATTGTTGAAGACCGTGATTGAGAATACAGTCTAGGGGAGACGAACAAGAGATGAGCAGAGATACAAGTGAGAGAAAAATATCATAAGATTAATATGTTACACTGTAGCAGAGTGCACTACCAATGCAAGAGACAGGGGTGTTGGAGGTTTGTTGGAGCAAGCCGGTTGCCGAGGCGGCACTTGATGATGATGTTCCATTCATAATGAGTTTGTTAATGTTATACTCAGACAGCTCAGAATTTGTTAATGTTATACTCAGACAGCTCAGAATTTGTTAATGTTATACTCAGACAGCTCAGAATGTGTTAATGTTATACTCAGACAGCTCAGAATTTGTTAATGTTATACTCAGACAGCTCAGAATTTGTTAATGTTATACTCAGACAGCTCAGAATTTGTTAATGTTATACTCAGACAGCTCAGAATTTGTTAATGTTATACTCAGACAGCTCAGAATTTGTTAATGTTATACTCAGACAGCTCAGAATTTGTTAATGTTATACTCAGACAGCTCAGAATTTGTTAATGTTATACTCAGACAGCTCAACATTTGTTAATGTTATGTGGTAGACGTGATAGATGTGGTAGATGTGGTAGATGTGGTAGATGTGATAAGTTTGATAGATGTGGCAGGTTTGATAGGTGTGATAGATGTGGTAGATGTGGTAGGTTTGATAGATGTGGAAGATGTGGTAGGTTTGATAGATGTGGTAGATGTGGTTGATGTGATAGATGTGGTAGATGTGGTGGGTTTGATATTTTTGGTAGATGTGGTAGGTTTGATAGATGTGGTAGATATGGTAGATGTGGTAGATGTGGTTATCACCTGATGTCAACACATGTGGTACTTTCTTGTAGTTTGCTTAATGATCAGAATTACCTCAAAATGAAGTTTCCTTTCGAAGATCGCTGTTGTATGTCGCTTGAAGCTAGGAGAGTGCATGTTATGAATGTTTTTCTCGACATTCTGCTTGCTGTTTCGTAGAGTTAAACGTAGTAAATATGTGATAACACAAATATAATTATGTCAATTCTCTAAACAATTTTACGTTTTTTTCCAATACTAATAACCATCCGTGCTACACTCCTTGTTTGCACGATACTTGTTAAGAGTTGAAGGCTATTATATAGACAAAGAAGACGGATGTGTCGGACCACTGGCGTAATTAAAACGGCGACACGACGTATTTCCATTCTCTAGACTACTTCCAACACAGATCTACCAGAGATCCAGTGAGAGTTTAAGTATGTTTCTGAGAAAGAAGAATGGTTTAGAGGATTGAATTAATTGTACGTTTGTTACCGTGTATGTACTCCCTTCTTCTCATCGAAGCGACATGCCGCATGCGGAAGGTACCACTCATAGCACGTAACTCTACAGCTTCACAAGATCATTCTTTGAAACAGATATCACTTGCTCACAATTGTAGCATATGTTCTAGAGTGCGGGCCGCAGAGTTCTGGTAGTGCTGGCCGCACCGTAGCTGATATGATATCGGTGTGTGATTTTGGACGTTTTGTCCAGATCTCAGTAGAAGTGTACACCCTGTGACTCAGTAGAAGTGTACACCCTGTGAGTCAGTAGAAGTGCACACCCAATGACTCAGTAGTCACAAAGTAACAGATAGGAAACAGTATGGAAAATGTTATATTCAAGTAAAGTTAAAGGTATGTCTCATGGCATCAACCTACCGCCGGGGATGCAGATAACTTTTCATGTACTAAGCCGCAGCAAATATTATATGGGGTGGCCAGTTCCCTTCCTTGCTGTCTTTACCTCCCCTAACTCATGCGTCAGGTACTCATTTACAACTGTGTCGACTGGAGGAGGGATCGTGCCAAGCCAGAAATCACAACCCGGATTTCTTTTGTCCTGACGTGGTTTCGAGCCTGGCATTCTGTAACCGAGTGATAGAAAGTAAGCTCACTATGAACTAGGCTATGTCCAGAAAAATGCTAAATTAAAAACTAAAATAAACTGTAAAATAAATACTAGTTACATGGGATAAAATAAGTTAATGAATTCCTTTAATGAATTGAAGAAAGTCTGTATTTGAAGCATGAGAAACAGTGTCAGTTACTTGTGAAGTTACAAAACACTAACAAAATGAAGACTGAACTGAGATATAATAACAGAAATAATAACGTACAAATGAATCAAGATAAAACAACAACAATATAATGATAAGGATCAACAAAAACATACATTAACAAATAAAGATGTGCACTCGCGCACGTGTAACCTACAATAACCAAACCATTTCTTTATCTCATGTCATTGTTTATTGTCAACAAATTATGACCGTAGTAGATGTTACTTAATCTATAAATATGGACACAGTTCCAAAAGTATGCATACTACCCCCTTCCCCCACTCCAAAATAAAACCAACACAAAAAACTAAAGTAATATTCATCTAAAGCAGTAATATAACTGAAAATTATGAACAAATAATGAGTTAACATGCTACTAAACACGATCATTGAATGATAACACAGTAACTAGGGAGTTGTAACATCAACATGATTATAGCCTTAAGTAATCACTGATATTTAGATAACGTACTGTCTTTCATCTACATAATTATATGTTATTGGTAAAACTGTAGCAGGGCTATGATACAGCTATAAGTTACTGAGAAGATTCATTGTTCACAGACGTTTCAGTGATAAATACCTTGTGTTGTTTAATGCAAGTACTTGTTAACAAATGAGAACATCACAAAAAGTGTATAATTACAAACATTATGGTGTCATAAACTGCTGGAATAAAGCAAGGATGGGAACAAATAATAATATTATTATTATATAAATGTATGAAACATGCAAAAATATGACCGGAGGTTAATAGCATATTGACCAGTTTATACAGATAGTTTTAGAGAAAGAGAAATCATATAATGTAAATAAAAGTCAGAGTTAAAAAAGAACTTACATAAATGTATAATACATTACTAACGTTGAGTAGTGCACACATTTGTCAATCAAATAGTGTTCTACGTTTAAAAATCAATAATGAGTCGAAAAATCAATAATGTAGGAGAATGGCGTAAAACTGTAATATTAGTACTGATGTGAAACACAATGTTGATCTGCTTGACAATGAAGGCACGAACAATCAGAATATAGAGTATAGGTATGGAAAAAACCACATAAAATATAATTTGATTTTATAGCCTCGGCGTACATTTGTCATAAACATACAACTATATTCTGATAGTTTGTGCGTTTATTGTAAAACGAATCGACCCTGTTGTTTACGTTAGTAATATAATTAGAACTATCAGTCATAAACTTGTAAAAAGAGAGTTCAACGCGTATGTTGGTTGAAAGGTGTTACATGAACCTGCAATCCTGAACTTTCATAGCATATGGCATATGCGTTTTCAATATTAAAAGATTTTATATCTATATACCCAGAGCTTTTGTAGTTTGTAAATTGGAAGGAAACTGCGTTGATTAGCTCATTCGCGACCACGAGCCGCTTAGATCCCTACTCGAGCTGCAAATGTACTTGCACAGTTCGGGTATTACGACGGTCCAATGATTTTGTTCTATCCGTGACTTTCTAGCTACACTCCGTCGTTAAGCTGCTGCATTTCTTTTTCACAAGATGATGCGCTATTTTTGATGGAAGAGTACCATGTATATGTATTTTGTGCAAGTTCTTCCTTTGTATCTTGGTTAAGTTCAACAAGAATACCTCCTCCCCCCAATGAATCGACGGGACGCCTCTGAAAAGCACAACTCACAGCACATAGCTCCTTACCTTCAAGCAATAACTCCCAGGGAACTACGTAATCGGTATTTATAAATACGACATCGCCATCTTGGTATCGAACTTCGGAATTTGTAAGATCAAGTCGAATAGTTGAAATACTATACCGGCAGGAAAGGCTAAACGTGGTAGAATTAACACAATCAATTCGAATGTGAAAACATCATGTGGAATCCAGCTGTTGTCTATGATATGTGATCTTGTCTATGTGATCTCGGTGTAAATGTGAAAACATGACGTAGAATTCAACTGTTGTCTATGCTATGTGATATGATACACATGTGATTGCGATTGTGGGTCTCACCAATGGCCCATTAGACAAACTACCCATGCAACAGAAAACCGTAGCAGATTCATTCATTCATTAATTCATTTTCCTGTATCACTGAAGCTAGCGCATAAGGAAGTGGTCAGATCTTTCCAATTATGTCTGTTCAAAGCTATTCTGTGCAGTTCTTGAATAGTATGAATATTGTTTGTTTTAATTTCTCTAAGTATTGTTCTTCTGAGTGTTTCCTGTGGTCTACCCCTGGCTCTTCTGCCTGTTGGTATCCCTGTAAGAGATTGATAGTGTACTCTGTTATTTCCTGAGCGTAGGACATGTCCGATGTAGGACTACCGACGTTTTATAATAACATCTGTGATATAGTTTTGATGTGTCTCTTCTCTGATTTGTTCGTTCGGTTTGAATTCACTCCACTGGGTGTTAGTTATCCTACGAACACATCTGTTCTCGAAACTCTATAATTTATTTTCTGAAGATAAAGAACTTTTCCAACTCTCACATCACATATGACAGCACTGTAATGACGCAGGAATTAAATAAGTGCATTTTCGTGAGTGTGCTGATTAACGTTAACCTCCAGATATTAGACAGTTTATTAAAGGCGCGTGATGCTAATGAAATGAGTGTTATAATTTCTGCCATAACATCGCTGTCGAGTGTTAATTTGCTTTCTAGATAGGAAAAATTGTGTACCTTTTCAAGTTGTTATCCAGATCAATTAGGTGAACTGATAAAGTCCATACTATGTTTTTGATGGATTGATTTGTAGACCTATCTGTCCTATGATGAATTTCAATCTATCAGTTTATGTTTGTACATCTTGTTGGTTTTCACTCAATAATGCAAGATCATCAGCAAAGTCGAGGTCTTCTAGTGATGTGTTTTCTTTAACTATTCAATTCCTAAATTTTAACTATTCAATTCCTAAATTTACGGTGGATGCGCTTTTTTCAATACCCAATCAATTGCGATATTGAATAGCAGTCGTGACATAGGATAGCCTTGTTTAACATCACTAATCACAGGGGACTAGTCGAAATTCTCAGTATAATTTTCTGTTCTAACGCAGAATTTTGAGTTTTTATATAATTATATTATCGTATCTATGTATGCGTTTTGAAATCTATAATGCCCACAGCGATGTGTGATGTATGCTGTCGAAGGCATTTTGAAAATCAACAAAGTAGTATATTAACTTAGTAAATTTCATGCAGTTATGTTGCGCTTTCTTGCGGAAGCTGTGTAGCATGTCTTCTATACAATTATAGACCCCCTCTGAGTAGAAGGCTTCTTCAATAGGCATTGCACTAAGCCGAAAGCTGAAGTCGCTAGTGTATGAAAGAAAGCTCATAAAAACCATCATACCGCACAGAGAAAGAAAGAGATAATGGCTCGCAATTCCAGGGATCTCGAACAACAAACAAACAAACAAACAAACAACGCTTTGTAATCTTGTCTTTTTGATCTCTGTATTAATGTGAAAAAATTACTTTGAAGTTAAATGTTGTCTATGCTATGTGATCGTGTCTGTGTGCTCTCTGCATCTTATTAATGCGTCTAATACGTTCATTGTTAGTCATGTTCACCGTCTCATCTTCTTAGTTCTTATTGTGATACTAAACGTGGGGAGGCTATATATGTCAATATAAACAAAAATAGCTAGAAGTGTTACAGAGAAGACATGGAACAACCTAACAACGAGATATGCCGATTTGTTCCAAGCAATCTACTGCAACAAGACGTATCTGAACTAAGTATTACTCGTTTATTCACTTAACTTATCATCACCAATATTCACTATCTTACCTGCATATATCATAACTATATTTTTTTTCTGTTATTGTCTGCTCGTATTACTCGTCTCTTTTTTTTTGCTCCACATCTTTCCCCTGCTCGTTTGTCATGTGTTCTGTGTTTTCTTCTTGTTTCTCGTCTGTTCTCGCCATATCGGCCTCATTCTCTCCCTCTCTCTCTCTCTCTTATCTGATTTCTCGCATCATCCTCTTTTGCTCCCCCATTACGATTGTATGCTAATACACATTACCTGTGATCACTTTTGAGGTAAGTATCTTTATCTTTATTTATCTTACCTGCTATCACATCTTATCTATTTTCACTCCTATCTTTTGCTGTGCACTTTCCCCTCCTCACATATCACTCTTCTTCATATACGATCTT
Source organism: Meghimatium bilineatum (assembly GCA_034231615.1). Classification (NCBI taxonomy): domain Eukaryota; kingdom Metazoa; phylum Mollusca; class Gastropoda; order Stylommatophora; family Philomycidae; genus Meghimatium; species Meghimatium bilineatum. The sequence goes on along the minus strand of CM067320.1, from coordinate 3,557,083 downwards.
CCTCCCTGCTATACTGCTCCATATTTTCTTCTTCGTTATCTATTTGCTATCTCTCCTTTGTTTCCTCCCTGACATAACCATGTTTCTATCCATGTAAGAATCGTTATACTAGTGTCTTTTGTTTGTCCTGATGAAGAATTTTTAGTCGAAACGTCATTTGTCTTCGTATCTCGTTGTTAGGTTGTTTTATGTCTTTTTTTGGTAACACTTCTACCTATTTTTGTTTGATCTTGATATTTGCCCTGTGTTACTCCAGCCACTTCCTTCCTGTATAGGGGTGTTACCTTACACTGGAACATTTATCCCGGAAGATTATATACTAGTTTAATATTTCTTTATGGACATACCAGTGTCAAGGAAAATGAACGCACAGACAGGATGTTTGGCACTGCAATCATGGAGAACGGTACAGCAAAAGCCCTAACTGATATTCTGACTGTTATAAAAACAGATAGGATGAGTGACAGATGCAGCAAATGTTTGTGAATCTGCCATGTTGATCAGACCACATGAACATCGCACAGACCACATGAACATCGCACAGACCACATGAACATCGCACAGACCACATGAACATCGCATTAAGATGGATGTAGTTAAATTATTATTATTGATAGCAAATCTGTTATTGATATCAACAGAACTGTTGCTTATTCGAATTCTCAGAGTTAATGATTTTTCAGTGAAGTGTGACAATTTTCATGTCGTCATATACATCAATGGCGCCAACATTATCTGCCACTTTCAATAAATTCAGTGACACTTCTGACACCATGGACATGTACATCAACAATAGTTGGAGTCTAGAGCCATCGCCAGTGGTTGATCCTGTCAGTGCAGAAACGGCTCAGATGATGAAGATCATTGTTCTCGTCGCTATGTGCGGTTTGATGAGTTTGTTTGGAGTTGGAACCAATAGTGTAAACATTATCGTGTTTGCTACTCAAGGATTCAAAGACAGTGTCAACGTTAGCTTGTGTGGTATGTACAAGACTTGTCTTTCCTTCTAATTCTTGACGTAATGTATTGATAGTTTCTGAGCAATATCGCATATATTGTAGAATGTGAACCGAAGATAAGATACATATTATTGTATTTCACATACCGAAACAAAACACAAAATGGAAATGCAGATAGGTAATAGAACACTATTTCATGTTTACAGAACATTGAGATACGATAATTTCTTTATCTCGTAATATGTTTCTTGTCTGTTCAATATACAGTGTATCGTGAATATGTTTTTCAGTGTTTCATACTTGATTTTTCTGCATGTGTTCAAAAATTGCTGAAGATTAGCGGGATGTAGTCTATGGTGTTGTAAATAATTATTAATTTAGTACTCAAACAAAGATATTTAATGGTTATGTTTATTCTCTCTCACTACTAGTAAATAGTACAAGAAAGACACAGAAGTATTGTTTTAATTCACCCGCTCGACGATCATTAGCCTCTGATACTGAGTTTATGAATCATGGTTTCAAATGAAAAATTGTCCCTGTCCTTGATTCAGCATCACGGATGTATAGTACCATAGCTCAATGGGCTCAGAAGGCGTTAAGGAATGACCTCATTGTACTCGGGTTTACCATATCTATTGTCTCTCCTAAAAACACGGTAAGTCGTCTGTCAAATGTATCACTCATAGCACGTAACTCCTCACCTTCAACTAATAATTACCAGGAATCTCCTAAATTGTCCACTTTATAAATAAGACGTCGCAGATTAGATATTCGAATACCTGACCTATTGAGCGCAATGCCAACAATTAACCATTTCTCCAGGAAGATCTCCAGTACCAGTGCCATACTGTGACAATGTGTGATAACATTGCTTACCTGTATCTGGGAAAAACAATCAATATACAATAACACGTACAGTACTAAGATAACCGTGCTATCACACACTGATAATATAGTATTGTTGTTGCTCGTCCATCAAATGATGATGGTTACCATTTGTTACATTGACTTCTGAACTTCAACTAGATCTACGTCCTTAATTATGAGTTTGAAAATGGTTATAGAGGAGTATGGTAGTCTAGTTAATAGTGATGTCAAGATATACATAAATAGGTAGGTCTGTCGGAGGGTAAATTAAAAAACTCACCCTGTACATGACATGGCGACAGCAAGAGAATGCGACCTTTATGACACAGCTATTCAATCCCCTCCCTTCAACGCCTGAACTGGTAAAATGCAGTATTGATAGTTTTTTTTTTATCAAGACACAAATAAATGCTAGATGATTATTAGCGTATTAATAAATTGTATTTTTTCAGGATTAGCAGTCGCAGATTTGGGATGTGTATTAACAATGCTCTGGATGAGTATATGCCACACCCTCTCGTTGTTTGAGAACCTCGATTTAACGTTCGATCCAATGAGTATTATGTACCTAACTTCAGGATGGCCCCACGTATGTTGCACCAGGTAACTTCACATGCCAAACTATCCTCTGTAGCATTGCTCGCCAATACACAACCCATATCCTTGACCCCCGCATGAACTGATTAGTAGAGCCACGTGATACGGAGTGTTTCACTGAGAAGATTAACCCATTACTTTCGTGTAATGAACATTTCTATTTTGTGTAGTATAAAAAAAGTAAAGTAACCCAAGCCACTCAAGATCAAAGACATTATCACACCTTTCAGGACCAAGACAGTCTTAGTCTACATATTGTAATAATGTTTCTTTTAATTTCTATAGTTTCTATTAATGCCGTAGAGGTGTGAGATGTTAGCGATCTCACATTTTAGAGACTGCAAATGAGGGCGATATCCATCTCCTCTCCCTCGCAGTCTTTACGTCCCGGATTAATCCAGTACACATTTAACTGATTCTGGCCGGAATATTTTTAGCGTTTAAACGTAATTAAATTTTGTTCGATTTTTGTGTGTGCACATGCATCACAGAAACAAGAAATAGTACTTCTAAATATATTTACATTATAATGTAATATATATATTTCGAAACAGAAATGGACAGAGAATGTGATTATCACAAGATCATTTTTAAAAAAAAATGTGTTTAATATATAAAAATTATTTTAGACAGAAAAGAAAATATGTAAATGACACATAAATATTATTTTAGATATGATATTTGACCTTACCGCATTTTTGAATCAATAAATTCCACTCAAACTGTATCATTTGTGTTAGATAATCCAATTACGAACACAATAATGTATAATATATATGCATAGTGCGTAAAAAATTTATTATTTAGAAAGAATTTCGACATCTATCAAAAACAGTAGACTTAACTTTACACGAATTTCAAATTAAAAAATGGCTAATTTTTCTTACAAAATGGCGTAAATTTTTAAACACGATGCTAGAAGTATTTGCCAGGTTGGATTTCATAATAAATGAGACCAAAGTAAATAAAATAGTTATTATTTTACGAAAATAAGTAAATTGGAAAAAATATATAAAACATATAAGGAAAAATGCCGTCACATACCCCCATTATCAAAACTTATCAATAACTTAACAAAATTGATATCAATACACATAAAAATCACGCAAGAAGTAATGTGGACATATTACACTTTCGATTGGAAGCATTCTTATGTTGATATAAATACCGAAAAAAAACATGAATGTCAAAATATTTTCGCCTCAACTGGGGAATGAGCCCAGCACCACTCATATGCGAAGCGAGTACGCTAACCACTGCGCTACGCTACCCATACCCCCCATTTGTATAGCATAATCTCATACAATCACTGTGTGTGTTGTTTGTTTCGACATCAGCTCAGTGAGAGTCGCCAGGACCATCTACAGTTTAAGATCAAATAACAAATGGAAAAAACATGCCTTCTGAAATGCATCATTTGACAATGTTTATTATTGTCACATTAGTTGCAACACAAAGTATAATCATAGTCAGCACATAAAATCATGAAAATAATAAAATGTCGTATGAAGAAGTCTTGATTTGTCAATTTTTCTTATATTGTAAACTTTCTTGAAGCCACTGTCACCCCTGTATATGTTTTAACATCCTCAATTTTGTTATTGAATGCATAGATTGTTATGTAACTGTTTCGCCGTTGGTTTAGGTGACACACCCCAACCATGCCTGTCTATGTCGATTACTATGCTATTTTAGTGTATCATGTTGATATTAGTCATATCAACACATTTGGCTTTTCAGATAAGTTCAATGTATTTCGTTGTTCACTGTTTTCCTTTATCATCCTCGTTCTGACACTATTATGTTTGATGTGTCTTTTCTTATTGTACCTGTCCTCATTCTGTTTGCTCGTCTTCTTATTCTCTCTTATTTATTATCAACTGTTCGACTTTTCTTTCTATAATACTAAATGTCTCTTTTTGTATTGTTTATTTGTTGATGTTTGATTTTGCTCTGATGAAGACTTTGTAGTCGAAACGTAAATCTTTTTGTATATGTAGTTAGCAATTTTAGTACTTATATGTTGACAACACTCCTCACTTATTTGTGTATTCCCCCTTTTTATCACATCTCTAGGATATCCAGTGCTATCACAGCTTTTATCACATTGGAAAGATGTCTGTGTATCACGAAGCCACTCAAGATCAAAGATTTTATCACACCTCTCAGAACCAAGATCATCATCGTATCCATTTTTGTAATAATGTTTCTCCTCTTCTGCCCAACTTACTGTGTGAATTTCTTAAAACCAGTCTTCACGTTACCCAGAAACAGGACGATCCTTAGTCTCGTCTATGGAAACAACAGAGTCAATGTTGAAACTATAACTTTCGCTATTCACAGCGTGACAATAACAATCGGTTCTCTACTGACAGTTATCGTTTGTACAATCATTCTAGTCTTCAAACTCAACGAGAAAAGCAAATGGCGACAATTGTCTTCAGCACAATTTGCATCAAAACAAGAAGAGATTTCTAGAAAAGATAAGAAGGTTGTGAAAATGATAACATTAATAGCGATAATTTTTATTATCTGTTATACGCCGGCAACAATCAACTTTTTTCTGATGGCGTACGAGCCTAGGTTTAGTCATGGGGGACAGTATAATTATTTATTTCTTGTTGTATGGTCCTTCACCTGCTTTGTACAGATCATCAACTTTACCATCAATATTTTTATCTACTTCAAGATGAGTTCCAAGTTCCAGGCTACACTAATACAGTTAATGTGTTGATTTTATTTGTAATAATGTATTCCACATGTTACATAATTTTTATCTTTCTATAAACCGTAACCTATAATTGTCGTTGGGGGGTACCACATTGCCCACAGAGTTCTTCAGCGATTTCTGTCTTCATCGGTGCCGACGAGTGAGAAAAAATCTTGTTTTCTCCAGTGCTTGATCTTGTTTGTCCATGCTTATGTTTTCCCTTCTCTGCTTAATCCATCTTCGACGGTTCTATGCAGTATTGTTTTAATAATGAATCATGACGGCATACATGTCAAAACAATGCAAGTACCAGTCGTTTCAGTATTCAAAGAAATGTTACTTGTGACCATGTAAACCTCTATACTTTATTTCTTATGTACCCATTTATCTTGTTCTCTGGATATGACATTCTTGGATTGTGTCTGTAATATATATAATCGATGTCACGTAATTATTTCAGTGGGTGCAAATAGTTGGTATACATTGCAAGTCTGTAGTGTAAACGTTATTATATTAGTCACACAATTCTACTATTGAGTGATGTGTCAATTGATTTCAACTCTACGGTGGTGGAACTAGAATGTTATTTATATTATGTGATAATGGATCGTTAATCCAAGTTATATCATGTAGGGATGGATACATAATCCCAGATCTGCCACGTAGGGATGGATACATAATCCCAGATCTGCCACGTAGGGATGGATACATAATCCCAGATCTGCCACGTAGGGATGGATACATAATCCCAGATCTGCCACGTAGGGATGGATACATAATCCCAGATCTGCCACGTAGGGATGGATACATAATCCCAGATCTGCCACGTAGGGATGGATACATAATCCCAGATCTGCCACGTAGGGATGGATACATAATCCCAGATCTGCCACGTAGGGATGGATACATAATCCCAGATCTGCCACGTAGGGATGGATACATAATCCCAGATCTGCCACGTAGGGATGGATACATAATCCCAGATCTGCCACGTAGGGTTGGATACATAATACCAGTTCTATCATGTGGAGGTGGTTCCGTAATTCCAGTTCTAGCATTTAGCTGTCGATCCGTAATCTCAGTTGTATTGTGTATAGGTGGATCCATAATCTCAGTTCTAAATATAGGGGTGGATCCTTATTCTCATATCTAAAATGTAGTGGTATATATGTAATCCAAGATCTGTCTTGTAGTGGTGGATCCTTAATCCCAGTTCTATCATACAGTCGTGTATACTTAATCCCGGTTCTATCATACAGTCGTGTATACTTAATCCCGGTTCTATCATACAGTCGTGTATACTTAATCCCAGTTATATTTTGTTGTGGTGTATATTTAATCCCAGTTCTCCGTCGCAGTCAGGCCTCTAGACACATCTTTAGTATGGACACATCTATAGACACATCTTTAGTATGGACACGGTTGTTTTCTAAAATAAATGAATTTGCATTCGCTAGTTTTGTGTGTAATTTGTGTGGATTCGCTTGTTTTTGTGTGTAATTTCTTGTTTTGAAAAGTAATATAACATAGAACACAGGAAGTAATGTAGTCTTACTGAACGACGGCTAACACGCTATCATTGTCAGATGTTAACATGAAAGAATACACACAGAAGTACACAGGGCATATACATACACATAACAGTATGCAATCGACATTTCGCCTAAAAGTCTCTATCACGTGACAGGCACATTACATCATAAGACGACGAATAGGAATGACAATGTGAAACACTAACGTGTCTGAGCAAAATGTGGATGGGAAATGCAGGAACGATTGGAACAGGAAATACATAAAACCGTAAATACATGTAGAAACGAAACGAACAAAAAAATGGCGTAAAACTCAAGTACAAAACTCAAATATAAAACGGCTATTTTTTCTTTATTACGATCTATCATTTAAATTCTGATATATATCAGTGAATCTATTACTTAAATTGTACTATACTTTAGTGGATATTTCATTTAAATTGTGCTATAAACGTGTAGATCTAACATATAAATTGTGCTATAAACGTGTAGATCTATCATATAAATTGTGCTATATGTAAATTGGTGTATTATTTAAATTGTTCTATACATTAGTGGATCTATCATTTAAAGTGTGCTTTTAAGTGGTAGGTAATCATGCAAATTGTACATTTGTAGATCTATCAATCAATGGTGTTTGATGCAGGACACCACGCAGTTGAACCATATTCCAGATGTGGTTTTACGTACACTTTACGGAGTATATTCCCACTGGCTCCCCATGTGGTTCCACTTAGTTTTCTTAGGATAGCTTACTACTTTTCTGGCTTTTGTTGTTGCTTTGTTTATGTGCTGCTTCCATGTCAGCTTATCATCAAAAGTAACTCCGAGGTATGTTGGTTATTTGTCTTCTTTCAAGAGTCCTCCATCTATCTTGATATGACCAGCTTTTTGTTTTGGTGAGAGGGTAAAGAGTGTAGTGCTGCACTTATCTGTGTTAACGCTGACGCACCATCTATTTGCCTATAAGGTTAGGGCATCGATAGCTCTGTGTATTTGTTTAGTGGCCACTGTTGCATGTTCTTCCGTGCACCAGATCACCAGGTCGTCAGCATACATTGACACTTTGATCCCATGTGGTAGTTCAGCAACTAGATCATTGATGTAAACTAAGAAAAGTGTGGGTGACAGGAGTCATCCATGGGTGACTCCATGACGCATTAAGACTTTCTTGCTCTTGCGACCATCAAAATGTACCCTGGCTCTTCTATTATGCAGGTATGCTATTACCCATTTGTACATTCATGAGCTAACCCTGCAATTTCACAATTTCTTTAAGAGTCCTTCTTTCCAAACCTTGTCAGTGGCTTTCCTGAGGTCTATCCATGCTGCTAGTACCAGTTTCTTATCTTGGAAGGCCTCCTCAAGTTCTTGGGAGAGGTAGGTTGCCTGATCTTCAGTAGAGTAGCACTGTCTGAAGCCTGCTAGCTGTGACACCAGAAGGTTTTCACCTTCAAGGTACCACTGCATCCTAAGATTGAAAATGCGTTCCATTGTTTTGCATAAACAGCTTGTGAGGCTGATGACCCTGTGTTTGAAGACTGTGTTGCCATCTTTTCCTGATTTGAGGAGTGGTATCATTATTGCTTCCCTCCATGTCTGTAGAACATTACTTGTGGTCCAGCTTGTATTGAAGGATCTACAGTAGCTTTACTCTTGCAGTTCCCTGGTTTTTAATCATTTCATTGGACACTCCATCAGCTCCAGGGGACTTTTTCATTTTTAATTTGGATATTGTATGCTCCAGTTTTTTTCATTGTGATTGGTGCATGAATGATTTCCGGAATAGGTTCTCCTTGTCCAATGTTCTGCTGGTTTTCGTGAACCTCCAGTTTTTTGTCAGCGCTAACTTAGACGTTATTATCTTGTGCAAAGGAATCTGCAAAGTAATCAGCTGCGTGTTTACCTATTAAAATGTTTCTATCTATGTGAAAAGTGTGATCCTTGTATTTCTCCCTGTATCTTCATCATTTAGTTGTTTTACCCGTTTCCATAATTTCCTAGTATCTTTTTCAAGGTTCAGAGACTTTTGTTCCTGATATTAGTTGTGATGTTCTTGGCTAGCTCTGTTCTTTGTCTGCTTTCTAGATGTTTCCATCTCATGTTGCAGCATCTCCAGTTCATCATTCCAGTAGGGATTTGTTATTTTTGCATATAGTATACATCTATTAAATTCACTCACTGCTCTATTGATGTATTTGTCCAAGTTCATGTCATTAGCTAGAACACTGGTTAAATGCTGGTACAATTTCCAGTCTTATAGTTCCACCTAGTGAGTGTACTGCTGTCCTTGACAAATTCATTGTGGATTTCCAAAAATACTGGTCTATGGTCACTACATCGAATCTGCTTTTCAACGACAAGTGTGATGTTACATTCAAGGCCTGGTGAGTGGAATGCCAAGTCTGGTGTAGAGGTGGTGTACCATGCTCTCGAGTATACTGTTGGTGAGTCTGGTGACTGGTTAATAAGTATGAGAATATTTTCATCCTGTCAGCTCTCATGTTCCTCACCTCTCTTGTCCATGTGATCATAGCCACAGCTCTGAGAGTGGCTGTTGAAGTCACCACACACCATAAGTCTCTCTTTCACTGGAATTGTGTCTAGTGTCAATAGTCTATCACTTGGGCAGTAGTAGTTCAGGAGATGAAATTCTGCACTGTCTGTCTTTAGGTGGGGCATCTGGTATTCTGCTCCATCCGTATAAAATTCCAGCTGAAAAGCAATAATTTTGTTTTTAACAAGTGTACTATTTCCACCATTTCGTCTGTCCTTTCAGTCTGATCGGTAGCACTAGCAGCCTCTGATTTTAGAAGGTATATCGCTGCTGATGTGTTTTTCTTGAATATTGCATACATTAACTTGTTCTTCACGGAGGATGTTTTGAAGCTCCATTTTTTGCTGTATCCATCTCTTTTGCTGTTGACACCCTCAACATTCCAGTGCATTATTGTAATTGGCCGTAGCTCTATTCCCTTGCCTCCTGGCTCCCCAGGCGATTGAGTAGATATACAGTATTTGAGGTTGGACCCTTTCGAAGTATAGGGCCCGGAACCGCCCCTGCCTGAGCGCCCGCCACATGGCAGGCACCATTGCTATTAATAGATATAGACATGTTCCCATTGTGTTTAATTCGTGGCATCCTGATTAATTGTGTGCCTTTTTGCTGGTTGCCTCCGTCTTCAGCACATTGCTTACTTGGGCACGACTGTGGTCCTACTCAAATGGGACTACCCGACCATTCTTAGTTTCCAGCTCCTTATGGCTGAACTAAGCCTCATCACCACTACACGATGCTGGCATTGATGGGGTCATGTTTGGATATAATGCATTAAATGATACGACTTTGTGAGTCTATTCTGTTGACGAAACACAAATCTATCAATTGTTATCAAGAATTTCTATTTTGCATATAACATATGCTGCGTGTGCTTGTCGGACGTCTGTTGCTTCAGTACTGACTAAAACTCAAAACTGAGCGAACTGTGGTACTTTGTTGTATGGCGGTTGTATATGAGAAGTTCGATGATACGTTTGCCCTTGAACTTTTAAAACATATGGACCTCGACTTTGACAATTCATCATTTTTTGATCCCATTGTCGCGAGAGAAGAGCGCTATTATAAGAGCAAATATTAGAAAATATGTGTATTTAGGATGTTTATTAACATAGAAAATGTGTGTATTTAGGATGTTTATTAACATAGAAAATTTGTGTTTTTAGGATGTTTATTAACATAGAAAATATGTGTATTTAGGATGTTTATTAACATAGAAAATATGTGTATTTAGGATGTTTATTAACATAGAAAATATGTGTATTTAGGATGTTTATTAACATAGAAAATATGTGTATTTAGGATGTTTATTAACATAGAAAATATGTGTATTTAGGATGTTTATTAACATAGAAAATATGTGTATTTAGGATGTTTATTAACATAGACCATCAAGCGCAGGAACTTGAGCTACTCCAGATTATTACCATGGATGATGTGCGTGTTTAGGAGCATGATCTTCCCTTTCGTCAACAACTTGTAAACTTGCAATTGTCAGAACGTTCGCAAAAAAACTTCAGGGCCACAAAATCGACATATAATAAATATCGAAAAATCCACAGTTATATGCAGGAACACAATTTTCAGCAACATTTGCATCTTCATTATGAAATTGCTGGACTTTTACGCATTTGTGATAGTGAATGATCCTCAGCATCTGCAGTTCGATGTCTCTGCGTCTACTCAACACTTTCATGCTGTCTGTGACAACGTTGGTATTCTCTATTCATAGTGTATCGATTTTCTCTTTGGGCTGGTGATTCTAGCTGAGCTCGACGACGATGCATATCAGCATCCTTAGCAAGTCGTGCTTGTCTTTGTTGAAGGGTTTCTGGATCAATTATTTGCATCCCTTATTTCAATGTCTATGCTCTGCAGCATTTGCGGCACGAATACGAGCGAGTGACATTTGAATTTAACAACTGAACCGTCTAATGTTTCGTTCTTTTGTTTTTTGACGCTTTCTTGCGAATGTATCATCTTCATCCATTATGTAAAGTAAATTATATGTATATTTTAAATATAAATAATTTTAGATAACTTTAACGAAAAGCCGATATAGATGTTTACCTGTTTACACATCAATAACATTTGTATTCAAACATGTCGTCTACTATGAATAACGCCAGGACACAAATTGTTTTGATTGGATGTCGTACAGGAATTTCCTGATCTAAGTATGCTATTTATAGAGCTTTCTGGAGATGACAGAACGTCCTCTTCTTTCCTTCCTCGTTTAGCCTTTACAGATGACGGGTGTCGAGAAAGATGCAGTGTTCTTGTTCTGGCTTTTTTGGCAGCTTCATATAATGTTATGTGATGTTCGTGTACTGTCTCTTTGATGATGTCGATCCAAAGAGACATCCATGATGATGTCGATCTTTGATGAGGTCGATCCAAAGAGACATCCATAGAAACCAAAGATGGCAGAACTCTGCTATTATATTATCGATATCCATCTTCAATATATTCACTCTGATGTTCTTGTTTATTGAGTTTCAATAAAAGGTTGGGGCAGACATTAAACTGTTCAATACCTAAACCCAATAAATCCAAACAGGAACTAGTTTAGCTAAACAATTTGACAGTTCAAAATATAATAATAATCATAATAATAAGACCCATAACCCGTTAGTGTTGTAGGTGTGATACACTGGAAACATCAGCACAAGAATCTCTACAGACATCTCTGTTCTCAGCCATTGTTTATAAAAATAATCACACCCAGACTGTTCCTTGATGTTATTAATCCAGTATAGTATCTGTCCTCTTATCCTTCCACCTTCGACTGTTCCTTGTAAAATAAATATTTAGAAGGCTAGTCGTGTCTCGTTACATGTACAAACCAAACAAATTTTCGCCATTTCACAACCATTTTTTCTTGATTACTTGCAAGTTTGTTTATTTGTTGCTGGACAAATATATTTGTCTTCTGTTCTATATAACTAATGCTAAACAAACATCTGTAGCACTTGTTTTCAAAAAAGCAATTCTTTTTTCCCGTACCTGTGTTGAGTATCCAACTGTGACAACCGTATACACGTATACTCAGATCTTTGCTGTAATACTCATCTTAGTCAGCAACCTTACCATGGCGGACATCGGCATCTCGAATCTGTGTTCAATCTCATTATTCGAGTTGTCATCACATATTTGGGGACTCGAGATATCTAAAGATGATAACTTCTTCAAGTTTGTCACCGATTAACTGGATCTTCGTGAGATCTTGCTTGTTATCACTGGTCACCAATATCTTACTTTTATTACTGTTATTGTCCATGCCATATTTCTGATTAATGTCTTGCAACATCCAGGTGCGGTCCTGGAGTCCAGGTTAGAAATTAGTCAAGAGATCGATATCGTCGACATAACGCAAGTTGCGAAGTGGAATACCGTCAATAGTTATTGATTTCTGCAGATCTATTAAAGCCATCTACTTTTATATTCGAGACATATGTTAAATATTATGTGGAAATGTATGCAGCTCTGACGCCCCCCTATATGCATCTTTACAATTCCTTAATACGATTATTTATTTTTAAAAAGCAATGTTGAAATATATACATGTTCGTAAAATATATTTCTGGATTGAAAGTAGATTACCTCTTTGTTAAGTGCAAATCTATAGATTTCTTCATTTTTTATGTTAAAATCGAACGAGTAGATAAGATTAATAGAGATGAAAGATAACTAGACATGCAACAAATAATTTCATCGACACACTCTGCTATTTTCTCCACAATTCGAACAATGCAAATACGAAAATTCTGGACGTGTCACGATAAAAAGACGATGAATATGTGAATGTAATGTTACATGTACAACAGTAAAATTACTGTGCTAAAATAATAAGTAATCATGTGTTGACATGTACTAACCACGATGTGTTACTGATAACTCAGTTACTGGGAGGTGTAACATCAAGATGTGTATCAACATACATAATCCATGATATTTAGATAACTAAAACTCAGTTGTCTATTTAAATAGAAGTTAGTTGTAAATGCAACAGAAATATTATACAACAAAGAGTTACTGATAGACAAGATGCATTGTTCACAGACGTTTCGGTGATAAATACCTTGTTGTTTGATGCAAGTACTTGTTAATATAATAGAACATCACAACAAGTGTATAATTACGAACATTATTGTGTCAGAAACTGATGGAATCAAACACGATTATAAACAATAACTATCGTATAATTATAGAACTATATCAAACAAATCGAGAGGTTTAATGCATATCGACCAGTTTATGCAAAAAACGTAAGAAAAAGAGAGAAAAATGCAATGTAACGAAATGTCGGATTTAACAATGTCGGATTTAATCTCGGAAACAATGAATAATTACAGAATAAGTTGATTCGAATTGTTGAGTAAAAATGAACATACATAAATAGCTGTAAATTACTAAAGTTTAATAATGCAAACATTAGTCAAACTAACAGTGCTCTAGGTTTGAAATATGCTATTTCAAATGCCGATAATATACGAGAATACTGTGAAAATATAAAATTAGTACTTATGTAAAACACACGGACGATCGGCTTGACAATGAACTCACAGAATATCAGGATATAAGATATGGGTATGGAAACAACAACCACAAAATATAATTATAGAGCCTGCGCGTACATTTCTCTTGCACATATCCTATATTCTGTTAGTATTTGTGTTCATTGTAAATCAAACGACCCTGTTGTTTACGTAAGTAATATTATTAGAACTATCAGCCATAAACTTGTATGAAGAGAGTTCAACACGTATGGTTGATCGTTGTTTACATGAATCTGCAATCCGGAACTTGCATAGCATATGCGTTTACAATATTAAATGGTCATATATATATATATATATACCAAACTATTGTTAGTAGTTTGTATGTTGAAAGGAAACTTCGATGATTAACTCATTCGCGATCCGGAGCCGCTAAGAACACTATTTGAGCTGAAAATGTCCATGGACAGTTCGGACATGGAATGACCACTGTCGAAGGTGTCGAAAAAACTGTCAAAAGCTAGAAAGATTTTGTTCTATCAGTGACTTTCTAACTACTCTCCGCTGTTGACAAGCTGCATTTCTCTTTTTACACGATGATGCGCTATTTTTTACTATAGATCGCCATGTAGATTTTTTGTGTGTGCATGTTCTTCCTTTGTATTTTTGTCTACCATAAATAATTTCGGTGATATCTTTAACGAGTCCATGTATCATTTCTTTTGGCCTCATTGCAATCGTGTAATCTTCTCCAGCTCACCATAAACACGTATCTTTGGCAGGCGATGGTCTGAAGAAGCTAACATTATCCAATAAATGTAGCCTGTATCATAGGCACAACAACTAAAAAAGGGACTCATTATCTTGTATATTATTGCTAAAAAAACAGCAGCGTATACACATGTATACATCTAATTTATTTTTATCTGGTTAACCGATGCATACCTCCTCCTCTCAATCAATCGACAGGACGCCTCTGAAAAACACGACTCACAGCACATAGTTCCGTAGCTCAAGCAATAAGTCCCAGGAAACTAGGTAAACAGCATTTATAAGTACGACATCGTCATCTTGGTATCGAGCCCATGAATATATAAGACCATGTCCAATACTTGAAACACGATACCAGGCGGGAAATTCTAAACATGGTAGAATTAGCACACTCAATTCGAATGTGAAAACATCATGTGAATGTCATCTGTTGTCTATGCTATGTGATCTCTGTATCATGTTAATGTTTCTAATACATTCCCTGTTAGTTATGACACCTTCTCCTTCTATTTAATTCTTTATTTCGATACTAAACGGGGGACGGCTATATACTGGTTTCATATTTGTTTCTGGACATGCCTGTGTCCAGGGAAATGAACGCGCAGACATGCTTGTTGGTACTGCTATCATGGAGACCCGTACATCAAAGGCCATCACTGATATTCTGAATGATATTAAAGAGATAAGATGAGCGAATTATGCAGCAAATGTTTGTGAATCTGCAATGTTGATCAGACAACATGAACATCGTGTCAAGATGAATATAGCTAATACATTATTATTGATATTATGTCTATTATTGAATTAATGGAACTGTTGTTTATTTGAACTATCTGTGTTAGTGACTTGTTCAGTGAAGTGTGACAATGTCAATGTTGTTCTATACATCAGTATCGCCAATTCCATCTAGAACTTTCAAAAGTTTCAATGACACAGCTGACATGATCGTCATGTACATCAACAATAGTTGGATCCTAGAATCATCACCAGTTGTTGATCCCGTCAGTCAAGAAACGGCTAAGATTGTCAAGATCATTGTTGTCATCGCTGTTTGCGGTTTGATGAGTTTGTTCGGAGTTGGAGCCAATAGTGTAAACATTATCGTGTTTGCTACTCAAGGATTCAAAGACAGTGTCAACGTTAGCTTGTGTGGTATGTATGTTCTATAATTGTCATTCTATCATGTAGTCACTTAATTTGTGACAGTGTTGCCAATCTGTGAATGGGTAAGAATCGCAACTAATTCTTGACTTAATTTATGGATAATGCCAAAACAATATCACATATATTGTAGAATTTGAAGTTAAAACAAGATACATAGTATTGTATTTTACATACCGACACGAAATGGAAGTGGAGATAGGTAATAGATAAATATTTAATGTTGACAGAACATTGAGATACAATGTTTCTTCATCTCGTAATATGTATTTTGTCTATTCAATCTACAATGCATCATGGATGTGTTTTTTGACAGTGTTGCCATGCTTGATTTTTTTGCATTTGCTCAAAAATTCATAAAGTTTAGCGGGAGTTTGGTGTTGTACATTATCATTAATTGAGTACACACAATATAAATAAATTCACCAATCAAACAAGGATATTTATTGGTTATAGTTATTGTCTCTCAAAACTGGTAGATAAAACAAGAAAGGCGCGGTAGAGTTGTGGTAATTCACTCGCCCGTCGACCAAAAGACTGATTTTGATTTAGTTTATAAATCGTGGTTTCAAATTAAACATTACTCCTGTCCTTGATCCAGAATCATGGACCTATAAGTACTAAGCGCTTAAAGTGCTCAAAAGGCGTTGCTGATTGACTTCAGTGTACTCGGTTTACACCATATGTACTATGTCTCGCCTAAAAACACGGTAAGTCGTCTGTCAAATGTACCACTCATAGCACGTAACTCCAAAGTTTCTAGAAATTATTCTCAGGGATCTCCTAAAAGTTCCACTTTATAAATAAGACGTTGCAGATTAGGGATTCGAACACCTGACATAGTGAACGCAATGCCAACAATTGATCATTTCGCCAGAAAGATCCCCAGTACCAGTACTCAGCCTCTGGGAAAGCCGTTTAATGGTGACATCGTTACTGGGCAGATGCTGCACGCGATGTTAATTTAGTGGTTTCAGATCAGCCACTAGGCAATGGAGCACCTATGTTACAGCGGTATACTGTTACACTGACTGATAACATAACTTACCTTTATCTGAAACATGCAATATACGATAACACGTACAGTACTGAGACAACCGTGCTATCACACGCTGACAATATATTATTGTTGTTGTTCGTCTGTCACATGCATGATGATGATGATGATGATGATGATGATAATGTGTTACATCGACTTCTGAACTTCAGCTAGATCGATGTCCTTAATTATCAGTTTGCTAATAGCTGTACAGGAGCACGGTAGTCTAGCTGGTAGTGAGATTACTTACTATCATTGGTCGAAAAGACAATAGATAAATAGATAGTTGTCCATGTTCTTCATATGAATATTTGTCTATGCATGGATTTAACTAATGACTTGTTGAAGTCCTTTTAACACTTCATTCGATCACATTGAAACGCATGCCTGTCTGCCAGCTCACCAAAAAGAAGTATCTTTGTCTGGCAATGATCTGGCATACCTACCACATGACCTGCCCAACGAATCTGTGTCTGCATCAGAATAGCAAAATATAATGCCCCATAGAAAACCTCCCTGCACACCTTCTAAAGGTAAACATGCAGTAATGTATGTGTTTTGGTTTTGTTTAATAAGAATAGTGTCAAAGCTATGGATACCAGATCTGTAAAAGACAGTGGTATCCGGAATCTTGTCTTGTCATCCGTTATTCATAAAGTTTCTGAGAACGCTTTGTGTGACTTTGTTCCGCTCAGAGAAACAGGGACTTAGAATACACGAATATAAATAACACCCAGGATATACATACCACTCTTGTATATGATCAGTAGCACACATATTCTTTACTTCTCCAGGGTGTCGATACAGTTGCTGCTCACTTTATTAATAATATAATCGATATATATATATATATTAGCTCTATGTGACGTCAGTAGACGTTACGTATACCCAAAATCCAATGTACATAGTGACATAGCAGATAAATTCTAGATACAAGATTGCATTTTATTTGCACATGAAAAGAAATAACATTGTTGTGATGAGAGTAACTTTACCCAATTTCACAACTGACATTAGCAGTAGTAGTGTTCTTTCACACATGTTATTGAGTTCATTTCGCCATTTATATCTACACTAATTACATCGCATGTGATAGACTGTCAATCGCTGCTGACTTTTGATGTTTGACTTTCTAATGTACATGAGTGGACATATATTTTATGGACACCTTATTCAGGAAGTATGTTACAATATTATCCACACAGACAACAAGTAACGTATTAATAAATATCATATTTGTTTTCAGGATTAGCTGTCGCAGATTTGGGATGTGTGTCAACAATGCTCTGGATGACTATATGCCACACTCTCTCGCTGTTTGAGAACCTCGATGTAACGTTCGATCCTATGAGTATTATGTATCTAACAGCAGGATGGCCGCATGTCTGTTTCACCAGGTACCATCATATGCCGTTTTTGTACGTTAAGTACTAGTTAGGGATTTTGAACATATCAGAGCTGAACAATTCCTCGTCTTCTGTTGTCAGCTTGAAACTTACCTACATCTGAAGTTTATCAGATATAAACATAGCCCCGTTACGAGAGTTGGTGTGTGGCATTGCTGCTAATAAACTGAATGTGTGTCTCACTGATTGTACACACCAAGTACTTTTACGACTAATCAGAAATAGTAATGTCAACAGGAAGAAACTAGTCAAAAGTAAAATACTCAAGTCAGAAACTAGTCAAAAGTAAAAATGGCAACAGTAAAATAAGTCAATAATCAAAAACTAAGTCAAAAGACATCCAACCATTAATTTGACAACTAATAGAACGAAAAACAGATTCAAGTGATTGTACGGGTGTCGCTGAGATGATAAAACAATTACTTATGTGTAATGAACATTTCTATTTTGCGCAGCATGCTCTGATACAACCACTGTGTGTGTTGTTTGTTGAGACATCGGTTAAGTCAGAGCCGTCATGACCATCTACAGTTTAAGACCAAATGACAAATGGGAAAATCAAGCTTTCTAAAATGTGTCATTTGACATTACTTGTGATTGTCACATCGGTTATCTCACATAGTATAATCACAGTCAACGCAGAAAATCATGAGAATAGTAAAAAGTCTTATTAAGAAGTCTTGATTTGTCAATGTGTCTTATATTGTGAACTGTCATGAAACCTCTGTCACCGCCTGTATATGTTTTAACATCCTCAATTTGCATATTAAATCCGAAGATGTCTCTGTAACTGTCTCACCGTTGGTTCAGTTGCCACACCCCAACCATGCCTGTCTATGTCGATCATTATGCTATTTTTAGTGTATGGTTTGCCTATACACAAGTACACATTGATAGAAAATACTATTTATCAAGTCATATCAACACATTTTGCTTGTCAGATAAGTTCAGGTATTTCCTTATTCACTCTTCTTTTTTTTATCATCCTCGTTCTGACAATATTATGTGTGCACTGTCATGTCTTATTGGACATATCTTCATTCTGCTTTGTCCTCTTATACCTTATCCTCGCGCCTTTATTATCACCTGCACCTACTCTCGTCCTATCGCACTATGTGTCTCGTTTTGTATGTCCATTTATTGCTGTTGATTTTCTGTTCATGAAGAATTTGTAGTCGAAACGTAAACTGTTTTGCTTATGTAGTTAGCAATTTTGGTACCTAAATATTGACAATAATACTCACATATTTCTGTTTTCCCCCTTATTGATCACATCTCTAGGATATCCAGTGCTATCACAGCTTTCATCACAGTGGAAAGATGTCTGTGTATCACGAAGCCACTCAAGATCAAAGAACTAATAACACCTTTCAGAACCAAGGTTGTCGTCATCTCCATTTTTGTAATAATGTTTCTTCTCTTCTCCCCAACTTACTTTGTGAATTTCTTAAAACCAGTCTTCACGTTACCCAGAAACAGGACGATCCTTAGTCTCGTCTATGGAAACAACAGAGTCATTGTTGAAACTGTAACTTTCGCTATTCACAGCGTGACAATAACAATTGGTTCTCTACTGACAGTTATCGTTTGTACAGCAATTCTAGTCTTCAAACTCAACGAGAAAAGCAAATGGCGACAAATATCTACATCAAAACAAGAAGAGATTTCTGGAAAAGATAAGAAAGTTGTGAAAATGATAACATTAATCGCGATAATTTTTATTATCTGTTATACCCCGGCAACAATCAACTTTTTTCTGATGGCGTACGAGCCTAGGTTTAGTCATGGGGGACAGTATAATTTTTTATTTTTCGTTGTGTGGTCCTTCACCTGCTTTGTACAGATCATCAACTTCACCATCAACATTTTTATCTACTTCAATATGAGTTCCAAGTTCCAGGCTACACTAATACAGTTAATGTGTTGATTTTATTTGTAATAATTTATTCAAAATTTTACATAATTTATATCTTTCTATAAACCGTAACGTATCATGGTCGTTGGAGGGTACCACATTAGATGAATCAGCACGCAGAGTTCGTCAGCGATTTCTGTCTTCAAAGAGTGAGTAAAAATTGTCTTCTCTAGTCGTAGATGTTGTCTGCCCATGCTTATGTCTTTCCCATTTCCACGCAGTATTGTTTTTAATAATGAATCATGTCGACATACATGTCCAAACCATGCAAGTACCAGTCGTTCAGTATTGAAAGAAATGGTACTTGTGCCACTGTATACTTCTCTATTTTATTTCTTATGTACACATTTATCTTGTTCTCTCCATATGAGTTTCGTAGATTGTGTATGTAATATATATATATATATATATATATATAATTGAGGGCATGTAATTATTTCAGTGGGTGCAAATAGTTGATTTACATTGCAAGTCTGTAGTGTAAAATTTATTATATTAATGTCTCATAGTTCACATTATTTCAATTCTACTTTTGAGTAAAGTGTTCATTAATTGATTTATTCTCTATATTGGTAGAACTAGAATACTATTTCTATTATGTAGTGGTGGATCCATAATCTTAGTTCTAACACGTGGAGGTGGATACTTCACCACAGTTCTAACACTTGGAGGTGGATACTTCACCACAGTTCTAACACGTGGAGGTGGATACTTCACCACAGTTCTAACACGTGGAGGTGGATACTTCACCACAGTTCTAACACGTGGAGGTGGATACTTCACCACAGTTCTAACACGTGGAGGTGGATACTTCACCACAGTTCTAACACGTGAAGGTGGATACTTCACCACAGTTCTAACACGTGGAGGTGGATACTTCACCAAAGTTCTAACACGTGGAGGTGGATACTTCACCACAGTTCTAACACGTGGAGGTGGATACTTCATCAAAGTTCTAACACGTGGAGGTGGATACTTCACCACAGTTCTAACACGTGGAGGTGGATACTTCACCACAGTTTTAACACGTGGAGGTGGATACTTCACCACAGTTCTAACACGTGGAGGTGGATACTTCACCACAGTTCTAACACGTGGAGGTGGATACTTCACCACAGTTCTAACACGTGGAGGTGATACTTCACCACAGTTCTAACACGTGGAGGTGGATACTTCACCACAGTTCTAACACGTGGGGGTGGATACTTCACCACAGTTGTAACACGTGGAGGTGGATACTTCACCACAGTTCTAACACGTGGAGGTGGATACTTCACCACAGTTCTAACACGTAATGTAGTGGTGGATGTATAATCTCAGATAAATAAAACTAGTTGTGGATGTATAATCTCAGATAGATAATGTAGTGGTGGATGTATAATCTCAGATAGATAATGTAGTGGTGGATGTATAATCTCAGATAGATAATGTAGTGGTGGATATATAATCTCAGATAGATAATGTAGTGGTGGATATATAATCTCAGATAGATAATGTAGTGGTGGATGTATAATCTCAGATAGATAATGTAGTGGTTGAACCGTAATATAAGATCTATAATATAGTGGTGGATCCTAATCCCAGAATTATCATGTAGTCGTAGATACGGAATTTTATTTCTATCACTCAGCGGTTTAAACGTATTCCCAGTTTTATTATACAGTTGAGTATACTTAATTAAAGTTTTATTATACAGTTGAGTATACTTAATTAAAGTTTTATTATGTTGTGGTGGATCATTAATACTCTAAAGTGTCCGAGCGAAATGTTGATGCGAAGGATTGGAACAGGAAAAACATAAAAAAACGTAAATTCATGTGGAAACAAAACAAACAAAAAGATGACGTAAATGACGTAATAAAATGAAATCAAATGAATAAAGGCACAGAGAACACCTACCGAGAACTAAGCAAAAGAATGGTCAGAATATAGTCCTAAAGGCTATTGTCTATTGTCTTTCCTAAGATGAATGATTGTTGATCGCATTCACACTTGCCTTTAAACGTAGGGTTAAGAGCTTAAGATGTCGTTCCAAGGCCAGATGTGTCGCCGTAGTTGCATGTAGTCCATGTTTGTTCAAGGATATAATAATGTTTTCTATCCACAGTTTCCTTGGTTAACCTTTGGCTTTACGCCCGAATATTCTTGTTTTATATGCTCTTATTGGTATTTGGTTTGGTTTCATTCTCATAAAGTGACTGAACCATTTTACTTGCTGCCTTTCAATATTTTCCATAAATTATATTATACCAAATCTTTACCTAATTTCTTCATTTCTTATTTTATCTAGTTTGGTAACCATTACAGCTTTTCTCAAACATTTCATTTCACATGTGACGATTTGTCTTTGCTGTGAAGCTGTTAGAGACTATGTTGGACATTGGTAGCACAGTGTTGGTATAACAATTGTAGATATTATTTGGTTTTTTTAAATTTCTATCTTGATCTTTGGGTGACGAAGTAATGGTGAAAGTTGGTAAGTCTTTGTGTTTGCTTTCTGGCACCTTGTTTCTATTTCCCTGTCTAGTCTTCCATCTTCAGAAAAAAATGCTTCCTAGATATTTAAATTCTATGGCTTGATTCACTTTGGGTAAACAACTCAAAAATAAAACAATTTTCAAAAAAAGCACCAGATTTATCATCAGTATTGTAGGATTTAATGTCAGTCACCCGAACATCAAGAGTTCTACTGTAAATAATTTAAATAACTCTACTGCATGACGTATCTTGTTTAAACATTATTCGATTCTCCAGTCAAATCATCACCCTTGTTCCGCTTTCCAGGACTTCCTTCTGGTTTCCTACAGGTGCATAAAAAAATCTCAATGAAATCTTGGTCCACAGCCGAATTAGATCGGTTGTTCCTGACTATATCGATACTGTTCGTTGCCCACGCGGTTATTTCTAAGACATATCTTTATATGGTTCAGATGTGCTCCGTTTTCTTTCTTAAAAGCACTTTCACTATTGCTGATACCTTTACATGTCACTCCCGTAATGTCATTTACGTTACTAAATACAAATGCTGTAGTAAGAAGTATATCGGTAAAACTGACTTAAGATTGAGGGACCTCATCTGTGGGCATCTTCATGACATCACACACAGAAAACAAACTCATGTCGCCACACACTTCAACGGTGATAGCCATCGTGGTGTTCTTGATTTTGATTACTGTCATTAGATCCTGCACTACTGAATATAGATGTAGGTACGCTCTTGAAAATCGTTTTATATTTTAAGTTTGGTAACCTCAAGCCTTTTGGACTTAATCCATTCCGACCAATGTTGTGTTTAGTTTTCGGTAGATGTGGTCTTTGTCTTTATTCATTTTGTCCCATAAATTACGTCATCTATTTGTTTGTTTTGTTTCCACGTGTACTTAATCTTTATTTATTTCCTGATACATTCCTTCTGACAATGTGCATCCACATTTCGCTAGGACGTGTTAGTGTGTCACTGTGACATTCCTAATGGTTGTATTTTGATATGATGTGCTGGTCATCTTTATAAATGACCTTTGGTCTAAATATCGATTATATACTGTTAGTTGTGTGATTATGTCATGTTTACTGTTGCGTATTTTCTTTTATGTTAGCATTCGACAGTGTTAGTGTGTTTTCGTCGTCCCTTAATACAACATTTCTTTCTGTGTTTTACATAAGTGCTATTTGCATACAGTTTTACAGCAGTATTGCGTCTTTTTTTAAAGAGGAATATGATGACCTTCTTCTGTAAAAACGTTAACAGAAGATTTTGTTTTATACATTTGGCTGATTTCCTATTACTATATTGAAGATGGTACTGCTAGTAGAACCTAATTGAAAATAATACTCACTTGAAAATAACCATCACTGTGCTTGATAGCATGCAGATGGTTACAGAAGCGGTCGCTCAGTCTAAGGCAAGTCTCACCGATATATGCACAGCGTTTACATATGATCACGTATGATCATATGATGATATTTACATACGATCACAGCGTTTACATATGATCGCGTAAATAACATTACGGGATTCACATGTAAAAGCCTCAACGATGGAGAAACTGGCCTTGCGAAATGAGATGTAGCGCATCTGAACCACATAAGGACATGTGTAGCAACGACCGCGTGGTCAACGAGCGGTACCAAAATGGTCATGTGCAGAGGACCTGAGGTGGCTGTGGACCAAGATGTCCTTCAGATTTTTGTCGCGCCTATAGGCCACCAGAGGTAATTTGTGGAAAGCGTCACGGGTGTCAGAATCAGACTGGAGAAGGGAATAAGGTTCTTCCGTAGACGCTCCTTCCCTGACAGCATTCTTTCATTGGCTTGGCTCCGTGTACGCCAGCTATCTCGCCTTGATACCTTGAACAATTCCCAGGGTTCTTCCTCCTCCTCTGATAGGGTTAAACTGGTTCTTATCTTCCATCCCCATAACTCGACTGTCCGTCGCATCCTGCTTAAACATTATTCCCTTCTCCAGTCTGATTCAACCATATGATAACAAAATGACTAACATAAACAAAAAAACAAAAAAAACGTATAACTGAACCTTTTCATCCAATAGATTGAGTAGTCTAGATCTTGATACCGCCCTGGTAGGTGGTATCGTATCTCAGAAACATATTAGTTACAGTCACATTGTCCCAGCGCTCTAGATATCAGCAGTAAAATTGGGGGTAGATTAACTTCTGTCGAACTGCTTGGGACGTCAACAGCTAATCATTGGCGTTCGAATGTAATGACATTTTTTTAGAAAGTCATATAGTTCCGTCCAAATTAATAATATTCAAAGACAGTGTGACCGTTCCATAGCAAATCCAGCCAACATCTCACGAGTATTTTGTGGGTAATGTAATCCAGCCAACATCTCACGAGTATTTTGTGGGAATGTAATCCAGCCAACATCTCACGAGTATCGTGTGGATAATGTAATCCAGTTGGTCATCGTCGTAGACACCCATAAGAGACATAATCTCCGCTTGTTTTCTTGCAGAGATTGTAACAATTCCAGCAATAATTCGTCAAACGAAACAAAGAATTCTTCTACATCAACTCAGCGGTTTTACATCCTTCACATAATTCTAAAAAAAGGTACTACAGAGTCGTATGTGATGGCTCGCTCATCCAAACTAAACAGTGGTAGTGTACCATGCACATATACATTCATGGAAGATCTCACAAATCTGCTGTCTCCGTACTGAGGAAGAGATATTCGTCTCACCTTTTTGAAATCTCAAGAGTAGAATTAGCAGTGATTCGTCATCATTTTGAATACATCGATCTGGTAGAGATGATATACATACAATCTGTGAGTAGCCTTCCAGTAACCAGCTACATCTCTCGTGAAGTGTTAAACTTGCGAAACATAACACTTTCATAACTATAAAATTTGTGGTTGACACTTGGTGATAATGCTCTTCCTTACCCTCTTCTAATATATGTCGGATTTGTCAAACCCAACCTCCACAAGTACTTGTCAACTGCACAGAAGTTGTGGACAACCATCAAACTATTCTTCTAAAGATGCGGTGTACACAATGTGAAGAAAATCTTGCTATTTCAGTTTACTGGTGACTCGAAGTTCAGCCATTCACACAAGAACAATAATATCCGAGAGATACATCCCAAATGAATGGTCTCGTAGTCTACATTCAACAAATACATTTTTTAAAGGATCTATTCCTTTTGACTTCGTTGAAATAACTAATTTCTGCTTACCAAACCTGTATATAATGTCTACTTTTTGACAGAATGTCCTTTGTTCTTGAATGTTGTTGAGAAATTCCCGCTTTCATGTTTCTACTTGAGTAATAACTTGTATTTTAAATTAGCTCGTCTATACAGTATTCTCAACTCAAAAACAAGTTATTTTTTCGTTCGAAAATTACTACGCTTCATCAAGTTTATGACAAAATGCTGCAATCTTAATTTCGTTCATAATTTCTGACGTACGACCACAATTTGTATACTAACATTGTGGCCATTTGGTCAGCAGTTTTATCCCAGTTTCCGTCACGGTAATACTCAATTCTCGCGTTCCGTAAACACTTTCCAGTGACCTTAGCCATCTAAACTTAGTAAAGACATATTCTGTCAGTATTTCGAACTCTATTGATTACATCCCTTTGCTTATCACTAATAACACATTTATTTCCCATGGGTTATTATGCAATCCCGGTTACACAGGGTCGTGCGGATCCTCACTGAATACATAAGTACCAAGAGTTCTCCAAACATCTCTATTCTCATCCATTCGAAGGAGTATACAAAATCATGGCCAGAAATTCCGTGATGTTTTCAACCAAGGATGATTTTCTCTGTTCCCTCTTCTCACCCCCACGCTCGACGTTTCTTTGAAAATTAATTTTGGAAAGTTCATCGTTTCTGGTTACATGTGCAAACAAAACACTTTTACGTCGTGTCACCACTGCCAAACTTGTTTCCTAAACAAAACACTTTTACGTCGTGTCACCACTGCCAAACTTGTTTCCTAAACAAAACACTTTTACGTCGTGTCACCACTGCCAAACTTGTTTCCTAAACAAAACACTTTTACGTCGTGTCACCACTGCCAAACTTGTTTCCTAAACAAAACACGCCGTGTCACCACTGCCAAACTTGTTTCCTAAACAAAACACGCCGTGTCACCACTGCCAAACTTGTTTCCTAAACAAAACACGCCGTGTCACCACTGCCAAACTTGTTTCCTAAACAAAACACGCCGTGTCACCACTGCCAAACTTGTTTCCTAAACAAAACACGCCGTGTCACCACTGCCAAACTTGTTTCCTAAACAAAACACGCCGTGTCACCACTGCCAAACTTGTTTCCTAAACAAAACACGCCGTGTCACCACTGCCAAACTTGTTTCCTAAACAAAACACGCCGTGTCACCACTGCCAAACTTGTTTCCTAAACAAAACACGCCGTGTCACCACTGCCAAACTTGTTTCCTAAACAAAACACGCCGTGTCACCACTGCCAAACTTGTTTCCTAAACAAAACACGCCGTGTCACCACTGCCAAACTTGTTTCCTAAACAAAACACGCCGTGTCACCACTGCCAACTTTGTTTCCTAAACAAAACACGCCGTGTCACCACTGCCAAACTTGTTTCCTAAACAAAACACGCCGTGTCACCACTGCCAAACTTGTTTCCTAAACAAAACACGCCGTGTCACCACTGCCAAACTTGTTTCCTAAACAAAACACGCCGTGTCACCACTGCCAAACTTGTTTCCTAAACAAAACACGCCGTGTCACCACTGCCAAACTTGTTTCCTAAACAAAACACGCCGTGTCACCACTGCCAAACTTGTTTCCTAAACAAAACACGCCGTGTCACCACTGCCAAACTTGTTTCCTAAACAAAACACGCCGTGTCACCACTGCCAAACTTGTTTCCTAAACAAAACACGCCGTGTCACCACTGCCAAACTTGTTTCCTAAACAAAACACGCCGTGTCACCACTGCCAAACTTGTTTCCTAAACAAAACACGCCGTGTCACCACTGCCAAACTTGTTTCCTAAACAAAACACGCCGTGTCACCACTGCCAAACTTGTTTCCTAAACAAAACACGCCGTGTCACCACTGCCAAACTTGTTTCCTAAACAAAACACGCCGTGTCACCACTGCCAAACTTGTTTCCTAAACAAAACACGCCGTGTCACCACTGCCAAACTTGTTTCCTAAACAAAACACGCCGTGTCACCACTGCCAAACTTGTTTCCTAAACAAAACACGCCGTGTCACCACTGCCAAACTTGTTTCCTAAACAAAACACGCCGTGTCACCACTGCCAAACTTGTTTCCTAAACAAAACACGCCGTGTCACCACTGCCAAACTTGTTTCCTAAACAAAACACGCCGTGTCACCACTGCCAAACTTGTTTCCTAAACAAAACACGCCGTGTCACCACTGCCAAACTTGTTTCCTAAACAAAACACGCCGTGTCACCACTGCCAAACTTGTTTCCTAAACAAAACACGCCGTGTCACCACTGCCAAACTTGTTTCCTAAACAAAACACGCCGTGTCACCACTGCCAAACTTGTTTCCTAAACAAAACACGCCGTGTCACCACTGCCAAACTTGTTTCCTAAACAAAACACGCCGTGTCACCACTGCCAAACTTGTTTCCTAAACAAAACACGCCGTGTCACCACTGCCAAACTTGTTTCCTAAACAAAACACGCCGTGTCACCACTGCCAAACTTGTTTCCTAAACAAAACACGCCGTGTCACCACTGCCAAACTTGTTTCCTAAACAAAACACGCCGTGTCACCACTGCCAAACTTGTTTCCTAAACAAAACACGCCGTGTCACCACTGCCAAACTTGTTTCCTAAACAAAACACGCCGTGTCACCACTGCCAAACTTGTTTCCTAAACAAAACACGCCGTGTCACCACTGCCAAACTTGTTTCCTAAACAAAACACGCCGTGTCACCACTGCCAAACTTGTTTCCTAAACAAAACACGCCGTGTCACCACTGCCAACTTTGTTTCCTAAACAAAACACGCCGTGTCACCACTGCCAAACTTGTTTCCTAAACACCTGCAAGTTTGTTTATTTGCTGCCGGATAAAATATATTTGACTTTTTGTAATACAGCTAATTCTTAACAAACGTCTGTAGCACATCTTTTCAAAAGTCTGGAAATTTCTTTCGGTGTTTGCTTTGAGTGCCCAAGTTTCAAGTCTGAACAAAATGTATTCTTATCATTAACAAGAAATCTGAGGGGAAAAAACACAAAGGAATGACTACGATCATAATGCTGTAATAAAGTTAACTGTTGATATGAAACAAGATTGAACAATTTAAATGATTGTGTAAGTAAAGTTAACTCTTGTGAACAATCACAAATTGTATATCGTACTGAAAGAATGAGGTATAAATAATTTGAGGACAAACATACAATCGAATGTAAACAATTTAAAAATAGCAATGAATACTTCTCTAAAGGATAAGTTCAAGTAGTAAATGATAGTGTAAATTACATAAGTTATGTAATTACAACTTTAGTCAAAACAAAAGAAAGTGCAAAGATTGTGAATCGATTTTTAGGACTAGTATCATAAAATTAACAGGGAGTTGAAAGAAGAGAGTCAAAACAATAGAATGTGCTAGGATTGTTTGTTTTGTTTTTCGTTCGCTCCATTGTAACCATCACGGATATCCGTGCGATTTCCGCCGGGAGCGTGATTACGTTGTGCCACCGTTATGCGCCTTGTAGGCCTAGCACATCCGATTTCGGCATGCCTTGACAATTCGGGTGGGCTACCCTTAGCCTGTGACAGCCTCTATATCTGTCTCCAGGCACGCGTAGCGGAGACTCTTCGCCCAGACGATTTTTTGCTATCGTCTGACTCGAACGAGGTGTTCCACTGTCTATGAACTTGCCTCGTGTAATTGGACGTGCAGTGCCTGTTCCCATTGGGTACTGAACCGTTTCTCATCCGTGAGCCTGGTTCCTTAAGGGGAAGAACTCAACAGAGGAGTTGGACCCTGGCTCTTTCGCCCTCTTAGCCGAGGTGTCATTCACCGACATCGTGTACCCCTTGTCCAAGTTCGAGTCTCACACCACGCGTTTGAGAGCAAGGCGTTCTAGAGCTGAGCGTCCTTGTCCCAATAGCGCCTGAGCCCATCAGATACTGAACCCTTTCTCTCTTCAAGTGTATTTCCGGTGTAGGAAAACCTGACAGTAGAGTTGGGCCAGGGCTAAATCGTTGTCCCTTTTGTGCCTGAACGCATCGAGTACGGAACCCTTTCTCTTCGCGAGCATATTTCCGGTTTAGGAAGGCTCGACATTAGAGTTGGATTAGGTATTCTTGCTTTTCCAAACGCCAATGAATGGGTCTGGGTCTCTGCCGGTAAGGAACACAGGTAACTAGAAGCTCGGCTCGAGCTGACGGAGCTTGTAGTTCCCCTTTCCTAGGGACTTTTCATTTTCTATTTGCAGTTCGCGCTGCCCTCTAGCGCTGTTCTGCCCTTTCATTGTTTCATTGTACTCGGCATGAAATATATTTGTCTCTCGCCATGCATCTACCTTTACGTGCATTTTACATTGGCCGCCCCTCCAATGTTCGGACTGGACTGACTAGCTTCACTGTATGTCGACAGTGTCGCTATATGTGGTGCTGCTGGTGGTGTCGGAGATATTGTCTGTCTCTTGTGCAGTCAAATCTCTTTCCATCTGCTACCTCCACATTCTCGGACATGATCCCCAAATGTTTGTTTGTTTGTTTGTTTTTCGTTCGCTCCATTGTAACCATCACGGATATCCGTGCGATTTCCGCCGGGGGCGTGATTACGTTGTGCCACCGTTATGCGCCTTGTAGGCCTAGCACATCCGATTTCGGCATGCCTTGACAATTCGTGTGGGCTACCCTTAGCCTGTGACAGCCTCTATATCTGTCTCCAGGCACGCATAGTGGAGACTCTTCGCCCAGACGATTTTTTGCTATCGTCTGACAAACGAGGTGTTCCACTGTCTATGAACTTGCCTCGTGTAATTGGACGTGCAGTGCCTGTGCCCATTGGGTACTGAACCGTTTCTCATCCGTGAGCCTGGTTCCTTAAGGGGAAGAACTCAACAGAGGAGTTGGACCCTGGCTCTTTCGCCCTCTTAGCCGAGGTGTCATTCACCGACATCGTGTACCCCTTGTCCAAGTTCGAGTCTCACACCACGCGTTTGAGAGCAAGGCGTTCTCGAGCTGAGCGTCCTTGTCCCAATAGCGCCTGAGCCCATCAGGTACTGAACCCTTTCTCTCTTCAAGTGTATTTCCGGTGTAGGAAAACCTGACAGTAGAGTTGGGCCTGGGCTAAATCGTTGTCCCTTTTGTGCCTGAGCGCATCGAGTACGGAACCCTTTCTCTTCGCGAGCATATTTCCGGTTTAGGAAGGCTCGACATTAGAGTTGGGTTAGGTCTTCTTGCTTTACCAAACGCCAATGGATGGGTCTGGGTCTCTGCCTGTAAGGAACACAGGTAACTAGAAGCTCGTCTCGAGCTGACGGAGCTTGTAGTTCCCCTTTCCTAGGGACTTTTCACTTTCTATTTGCAGTTCGCGCTGCCCTCTAGCGCTGTTCTGCCCTTTCATTGTTTCATTGTACTCGGTATGAAATCTTTTTGTCTCTCGCCATTCATCTATCTTTACGTGCAGTTTACATTGGCCTCCCATCCAATGTTCGGACTGGACTGACTTGCTTCACTGTATGTCGACAGTGTCTCTGTATGTGGTGATGCTGGTGGTGTCGGAGATATTGTCTGTCTCTTGTGCAGTCAAATCTCTTTCCGTCTGCTACCTCCACATTCTCGGACACGATCCCCAAATGATTTGGCCAGAATCAGCTCGAGCTGCTGTAGTTCTGTTTCCAGGGTGCACCGCGTGGAGGTACATTTGGGATCTTGGTTATCTGCTAACCCTGGGTCCGACTAGAGCAATGCGTTCCCTTTGCACCCCGGTGTCGGAGATACTGTCTGTCTCTTGTGCAGTCAAATCTCTTTCCATCTGCTACCTCCACATTCTCGGACACGATCCCCAAATGATTTGGCCAGAATCAGCTCGAGCTGCTGTATTTCTGTTTCCAGGGTGCACCGCGTGGAGGTACATTTGGGATCTTGGTTATCTGCTAACCCTGGGTCCGCCTAGAGCAATGCGTTCCCTTTGCACCCCGCTAGGATTGTGAATCGACTATGTTTTGTAACAAGAAAAAAACACTTGTTAAAAGCCAATTGAACATACATTATTGATAGGCCGCACATGAATCTACAATAATAAAAAGACACACAAGTGTGCATACAAATATTGTATAGCTTTTGTTTTGAAAGAAAACTGCATTGTTTCATCAAATTTTTCAACAACCCAATAAGACTCGTATTTTGATAATCTCAATGTAATGACTCGTGTTAACATTTATGTATGTTTGTTTTATTTCTCAAATGTATATTTCTCTTATGCCCTTCATAGGAGATGGTTAGAATTCCTCAGTAAGGTTGTCTGTAAGATTTGTTGGCAAGTTCATATTTCAGTTTGTAAGCTTTATATCCGAGATCATATATTTCTGAAATAAAATATTCAGTATTGATTCCACTTTTATTTATTTTAATATATTCGTCTTCAAGATTTGTATTCGAAACCATGTATTCGTCTGTAAGATGCGTATTCGAATTCACATATTTGTCTCTATGTTCATGTCTACAAGCGAGTTTCCAACTCTCATGACCATACACTACAATAGAAAGTATTTCTCCAAATAAAATATGTGCAGGAATATTGAATAATATACTTCGTCAATATATTCACTCTGATGTCCTTGTCAACTGATTTTCGATATAAAAAAATGCTGCAGACATTAAAATGTTCAAAATAAAACATAAATCGACAAATAAGTAGGCTATCAGATCGATTTCACAGTTCAAAATATAATAATAATCATAAAAATACGATAATAATACCTCAGGTTTGTAGGAGGACACATTGGAGACATCAAGATATTATAAGATATTATAACAAACACTAGATACAAGAGTCACTTTTATTCGCACATGAAATTTAATAACTTTGCTGTAATACGAACCACTTTACCCAATTTTGCAATTAACATTAGCAGTAGTAGTGTTCTTTCATATATGTTATTGCGTCCATTACGGCATACATATTGGCACTAAATAATTACATCGCATATGATATTATGTCACTCATAATGTAAATGAATGCACACATATTTTATAGACACCCTGTGCATGAAATATGTTGCAATATTACCCCTAGACATGCCACAGGTTGCGTATTAAGACTTTTATTTGTCAGGATTAGCAGTTGCAGATTTGGGATGTTTTGTTAGCAATGCTTTGGATGAGTATATTGAACAGCCTCTGGTTGTTTGAGAACCTCGATTCAACATTGAATCCACTGGAAACCATGTATCTAACTGCAGGATGGCCATATGTCTGTTGCACCAGGTACCAGCATCTGCACTTTGCTTAACTTATTTAACTTTGCTTTGCTTAACTTTACGATTTTAAACATAGAGATGAACTGAATCCTCGTCTTCTTTCGTTCGCTTGGAAAGTGCCATTATATGAAGTTTGTGATATAAACAGAATCCAACTGTATGCATGTGTTCGTTGCCTTGCCGATGTTGCTGTAGGTAGTAAACTGAATTCTTGTTTCTCTTCCTCTTCTTCTGCGTTTCAGGAATTGTTTGATCTTGATAGATATTCAGGCCGGTCGCCAGGACGAAGACCAAGACTGGGGGTCAGAGTTGGTGCCCCAAAGTTTTTGCCTCAGCACGATCCATTGTGGCCATATCTTGACTCGCAGTTCTTTATATTTTGTACAGTTGTGTTCAAGGTTCTATACACCTGTTCCGTATGGACACTCATTTGTGTGTGTCATCTTGATCAGGAACAGGTGGTTCTTTGGATTGCAATTGCTAGTTATAAATCGAAAGATGATGGTCTGATGTAGCCTATGATGTTGGTGTATGAGTTCTGGATTGAAGGCAATATCCATATCTTTCTTCAACAGTGATGTGTAGTGGTTGCCACACGAATTTCGCATATGTGTTGTCCAAGGTTCATTCCCCAGTGGAGGCGGGAATGTTTTTCAGATCTCAATCGCTTCCGGATTGACACAGTTTTTGGTACCGGATTAATCTAGAAAGTAAAGAATGCGAAAAGAGGAGATGGCTGCAGCCCTCAATCAGAAGAGGCACTGAAATGTGAGATCACGAACATATGACACTCCTGCTGCGTTAATAAACGCTACGGGTTAACGTAAACTCGTATGACAGAGGATACCTGCACTGTTCCGTGTTACCTCCTGCGTTTGTCTGGACATCAGCTCTCTCATTTCGTGATACCACAATGGGCGGTTAGCTAATGAAGAGTGATGGTCGTATTCTATTTTATGTTTGCCAATTTTAGTTTAATTCTATGTATTGTGTTTTCATTTTGCTTGTTTTGTAATTCTTTCAATACTGATCTGCAGTCCGTGAATAATGCTACATTGGATGGTGTTGAAAAATATGTGGAAGCGGATGCTCTACGCTCCGGCAAGTGTGCCTCAGCTTCTGTTCCAGAAACTCCATCATTGTATACTAACAAGCCAAGTTTCTCTCCTGCTAGTGAAAACTGAATTCGAATGCCTCACTCACAAGGAAGTGGCAAACTACTTAGGGAGTGTAAATTGCCTAGAAAAATCAATACATTTAACGGATCCTGGGTCGATTGTTAGCTCCTGAATTATCACACTATTGTCAGACAATTATCATAAAATTATCACACTATTGTCAGACAATTATCATAAAATTATCACACTATTGTCAGACAATTATCATAAAATTATCACACTATTGTCAGACAATTATCATAAAATTATCACACTATTGTCAGACAATTATCATAAAATTATCACACTATTGTAAGACAATTATCATAAAATTATCACAGTATTGTCAGACAATTATCAAAAAATTATCACACTATTGTCAGGCAATTATCATAAAATTATCACACTATTGTCAGACAATTATCATAAAATTATCACACTATTGTCAGACAATTATCATATAGTTATCACACTATTGTCAGACAATTATCATAAAATTATCACACTATTGTCAGACAATTATCATAAAGTTATCAAAATTGTCAGACAATTATCATAAAATTATCACACTATTGTCAGACAATTATCATAAAGTTATCACACTATTGTCAGACAATTATCATAAAATTATCACACTATTGTCAGACAATTATCATAAAGTTTTCACACTATTGTCAGACAATTATCATAAAATTATCACACTATTGTCAGACAATTATCATAAAATTATCACACTATTGTCAGACAATTATCATAAAATTATCACACTATTGTCAGACAATTATCATAAAATTATTATACAATTATCAGACTTTTTTCTGATTATATACAAGCAAATCAAATGTTTTCTTTAATACTGGTTTGTGACAAGGAACGAGAAAGACATTACTAGGTGTAGTTTCAAAAAACCCTCACATAACCTTTCCATCCTCTATATAAGGGTGTATAAACACAGTGTACCAGATAATATTTGACCGTTCTTCAGATATTTCCAGAGAGAAGGCACTTCTCGTCCCTCTCTCTGAGGCATTCATGCTTCTATAACTTTCGGAAAATAATCACTGTCTCTTTCATCCTCCACCTCTTCATCACTGTTTAGTACATCCACAACTATCATAACTAACTCAGCTTCTGTTTCACCTTATTACTGACCTATCCACTATAACATTGCTCGTCAATACACAACTCATATCGTTGACTCCCGCGTGGCTTAAATAGTAGATACATGGGATATTTTTGGTGTGGCTGAGAGGATTAATTAACCCATTCCTAACGTGTAATGAACATTCCTATTTTGCGCATCATGCTCTGATATAATCACTGTGTGTGTTGTTTGTTCCGACATCAGCTCAGCGAGAGATGCTATTACCATCAACAGTTTACACCAATAGACAAATGAGGAAAAATCATGCCTTCCCATTGGTTGCATCACAAAGTATAATCATAATCAGTGGTGTAAATCATGAGTACAATCAAATGTCGTATTAAGAAGTCTTGTTTTGTCAATGTGTCTTAAATTGTGAACTGTCATGAAACCTCTGTCACCGCCTCTATATGTTTTAACATCCTCACTTTTCTTATTGAATCCGTAGATGTCTCTGCAATTGTCTCACCGGTGGTTTAGTTGACATTTTCAAACCACACCTCTGTCTATATCTACTAGTATCTTATTTTAGCGTATAATTTGTCTGTACACAAGTACATATTGATAGAAAATACTATTTATCTAGTCATGTCAATACATGTTGCTTTTCAGATATACGTACACGTATTTCTTTATTCACTCTTTTTTTCTTTATCATCGTTGTTCTTAACTAAACTAATCATTAAAAGGAGAATAGGAATGGCTAAAAGTATCTCCAATGACATGAGGAAAATATTAACATCGAAAAAAAATTACAAATAAGTTAAAAATGAGAATCATAAAATACTATATCTATTCCATATTAATGTATGACTCAGAAACACGGACACTAAACAAACAATTAGAAGACAGATTTGATGCCTTTGAGATGTGGGTATATAGAAGAATAGGGAGAACATCATGGAAGGAGAAGAAAACAAACAAAGATGTTCTAAAGATATTTAAGTTGAAGAAAGAATTACTAAGAGAAATAAAGATCAGGCACATAAAATATTGTGGACATAATAAAAGACATGACACCATAATGAAGACCTTACTTGAGGGTAAAGTCAAAAGGAAGCGAGCAAGAGGTAGACAGAGGTACACGTGGGGGGGGGGTAACATCACAAGATGAACAGTATACTACAGTCTAGCAGAGTGGACCACCAAAACAAGACACAGGTGATGTTGGAGGTCTGTCGGAGCCAACCTTCGTTGCGGAGATGGCACTTGATAATGATGATCTTTGCTCTAAAACTATTTTGTTTTATTTTTCTTATTATATATATCTTCATTGTTCTTTCTCTCCGTCTTATCCTCTCTCTCCTTCTTATCCTCTCTCCCTCTTGTCCTCTCTCTTTCTTATCCTCTTACTTTCAATATCAACTGTTCCTCTTATTATACTACTTGTTTCCTTTTTTCAATATTCTCTTTTCGCTGTTTGATTTTATCCTGATGAAGGTGTTTTAGTCGATACGTAGACTGATTTTGCGAATGTATTTAATAGGGCATGTACTTGAATATTGACAAAACTCCTCACTTATTTATATTTTCCCTTATTTATCAAATTTCTAGGATATCCAGTGCTCTCACAGCTTTCATCACAGTGGAAAGATGTCTGTGTATCACGAAGCCACTAAAGGTTATACGGAAAATAGAAGTTATGAAAGTAGACATTCCACCAAGATTATACGGAACAATAGAATTTATGAAAGTAGACATTCCACCAAGATTATACGGAAAATAGAAGTTATGAAAGTAGACATTCCACCAAGATTATACAGAACAATAGAAGTTATGAAAGTAGACATTCCACCAAGATTATATGGAACAATAGAATTTATGAAAGTAGACATTCTACCAAGATCAGAAATGTTGTATTATTGATGTAAGAGCATGTGGGGGAAATAAAGTATTTCTGCAGACACAGTAACAGTAGACACTTGATTTGGAATGTTTATTTATGCGAGATATAACATCCATCATACTGACTGGTCAAACTGTGGCACGAGACATTCACAGACAGAAAATAGCCATTAGTCTGAGAATTATGAATAGTGGTGGGAGTGAACTGGACGTAACAAATATTTTATAAAGAAAAGCCCCGCATAATTAACTTATTGAATTGCACTATGGAAGTGAAAATAGAGACTGTAAATCGATTATAATTGAGGCTGACGTAAGACTACATAACAATAGTAAAACATTGGGAACATATCCTATTCAGGATGTGGCTATCAACCCAGCATTTTTGGCTGTAGTCAATTTCTAGGCAATATAAATACGTTCAGTAGTTTGCCAGTGCTTTCTGAACAGTCCGTATGCACAATTGTCTGTGGTGGGGATCGAACTCGGTACCTTGGTCGTTTCAGACGGGTTCTGTACCACTACGCCACAGAGCCGGACATAACAGTAGTATTTACATAAAACACAGGGTCAATCAGCTTTACAACAAACGCACAGACTATCTGATTATATAGTATTACTGGATACTATAAATATGGCCTATATTGTTACTGTTAGTGTGACGTTTATCTTGTATGCTCTGGAAAAAGACCCTAAGGTTGAAATTATCTTGTATACTGTATTGTATATGTGTTTTTTTTCCGTACGTATACCCTGTAGTCGGATAGGCTATACGTTTATTATAAATTTGATCGATCTTGTATATTAGGTAGGAGCGATATAAAATGTGGAAATCTTTTATTATGTCGTGTTAACCATTAACATCATGTGATATTATGCAGCAGAGGTGAGAAAGTCATTAATGATGTTCATTCAACAACAAAATTTACAAATTGATAGCATGGATCAAACAGATCAACAAAAATTACCGTTATTAAAATAGATTAAAAAAATTACCGTTATTGAAACAGACAAACAAAAATTACCGTTATTAAGAAACTATCTTTTTTAAAATAAAAACAGACGCTAATAAAATTTGCTATATTTTCTCAGTGGCAACATATGGTTGTGAGGCGTGGGCAGTGCCAACATATGGTTGTGAGGCGTGGGCAGTGCCAACATATGGTTGTGAGGCGTGGGCAGTGCCAACATATGGTTGTGAGGCATGGACAGTGCCAAAGTATGGCTGTGAGGCGTGGACAGTGCTAAAGTATGGTTGTGAGGCGTGGGCAGTGCCAACATATGGTTGTGAGGCGTGGGCACTGCCAACATATGGTTGTGAGGCGTGGGCAGTGCCAACATATGGTTGTGAGGCGTGGACAGTGCCAAAGTATGGTTGTGAGGCGTGGGCACTGACATCCACAATTAAAAAAGAAAATAGTATTTGAGCTGAAGTCTTATAGAAGGTATAAAGAATATAAGCGGCAGGGATACGATACAGCACAGACTTAGCGGCAGGGATACGATACAGCACAGACTTAGCGGCAGGGATACGATACAGCACAGACTTAGCGGCAGGGATACGATACAGCACAGACTTAGCGGCAGGGATACGATACAGCACAGACTTAGCGGCAGGGATACGATACAGCACAGACTTAGCGGCAGGGATACGATACAGCACAGACTTAGCGGCAGGGATACGATACAGCACAGACTTATGTAAAGACCTGAACAAAGAAAACGAATGGATCCTAAAAACATTATTAAAAACAGATAACATATTTTCGACATATGAAAAGACAGAATGTTTAAATGATACATAGAGTAAAATATTAAACGAAAGAGACAGACCACATACCAATCCTATGATGGACACAAGATACCAAAAACCGCTTCAATATCATACTGACAGAGTCGGACAGATGACAAGGGTCCGCGAGCGATCGGAGTACAAGTGGCAGCAAGAACAATGTTATATGAAACATTGTTTATATAAATAAGATATATGTGAATCATGGTATGTAAAATACAGAAATCTCACAGTCAACTGGAAAATAATGAAATCTGTTTGTTTTAGAGAAATTATGAATATTTTGTTGATAGCAAAAATAAAGTCAAATGTAGTAGTCATGGCAGATGATGGTACAATAGTGTCAGATAGTGGCACAAATTATACAAAACATAAAGAGATATATTGTCAAAATGTACATAACATTTAATGAGACAAGTAAAACTTGAACACTAGAACAAACACTGGTTTTATGAAACAACGCATATATTTGCCATCTGTAATGACAATTTATTTTCCTCCTGAAAGTAGGGCGATAAAATTCTCCTGAAGTTAGGACAACAACTGTCCTCCCTTCTGAAGTTAGGGTGAAAACTGTCCTCCTGAAATTATAACTACAACTGTCCTCCTGATATTAGACCTACAACTGTCCTCCTAAAATTAGAACTACAACTGTCCTCCTGATATTAGACCAACAACTGTCCTCCTGAAATTATAACTACAACTGTCCTCTTGAAATTTGAACTACAACTGTCCTCCTGAAATTAGGACAAGGTATGTGCTTCTGAATCTAGCCAGACAACTGTGCTCTAGATGCTCGCCTGACACTTTTGTTCGTGAAACTAGCCTGACCGTTGTGCTCTTGAAGCTAGCTTGAAATCTGTGTTCTTGAAGCTAGCGTGATACCAGTGCTCTAGATGATAGCCTAAAATGTGCTCTAATAGCTAGTCTGACAACTGTGCTCCTGTAGCTAGCCTGAAACTGTGCTGTAAATGCTAGCCTGAAACTGTGCTGTAAATGCTAGCCTGAAACTGTGCTGTAAATGCTAGCCTGACAAGTGTACTCTAATAGCTAGTCTGACAAGTGTACTCTTGAATCTAGCCTAATAACTATCTCAATACACTAAACTCCGGCATGACCATGGACAAATATCCACATTAACCCCTTAGGTTCGATAGCTCGACAAATTTCATATACGAGTTATGGCGCAAATACTAGGAAGAAGAGATGGTATAGAAAAAAAAGAGATGTTGCTGTATGTGTTGTCATAGTGGCATGGGTGAATGTTACAAACTGAACTTATTAAGACACAAGATACACGTTGCTGTGGAAAAAACGATTACCTACGCCACTAGATTGACGAAGTTTAAAGTGATTACACTTTAGAACAGGGGTCGGGAACCCATGGCTCGCGACCCAAATGTGGCTCTATTGATGGCTGCATCCTGCTCGCAGACAAATGTTCGATTATAAAAAAAAAATGTTTCTTTAGACTCCTTTGATCTACATATTAATTGCATATCAATATTTCATTCTAAAAATGAACTAAAGTCTACTGCAACTCAGCACCAGAAATCGCATTAATGGTAAGAAATACTCATTATTGATTAGCAACAGCATAACAATGTTATGAAAAAGAATTCAGAGACATAATTATTGTACTTTTAGTGTTGAAATTACACAAAAAATGAACACATTTACTTGAATTTTTAGTTTTAAACATAATGTATGGCTCTCACAGAGTTACTTTTCAAAATATTTGATGTCCATGGCTCTCTAAGATAAAAAGGTTCCCGACCCCTGATCTAGAACACGGTTTTTCAAAGTGGGCGAAAACGTCCCCTGGGGGGCGGTGATAGATTTCAGAGAGCTATACAGGATCAAGGGACAGCAGTGAGCGATGTAGTGTCTCACAAGAGAACAATGACCACATCACAGTGCACAAAAAAACATATTCAAAGTATCTATTATTTTTTATCTAATTTTTTTGTTTGTTGAGATCACTATGAATTTTCGCTTCAAGCTACGGAGTTACGTGCTATGCGAGGTACTCTTTGCAGGCGGCGTGACGCTTTATTCGTAGGGAAGGAGTTCATATGAATAACCTCAGTACAGTGAAGTCAATTCTCTATGCGTGTTAAACAGTTTTCAATTTTTTAACTAGAGCAAAAGGAGAAATGCAGGTGTAATTATGTTGATATTATTTGAAAGGTATCTAAAACGTCGCCAGACTATAATTATTGAAACCAGTGGGAAACTTATGTTGAAAACCTGGCCAAACTAGATTACTGAAACCAGTGGGAAACTTATGTTGAAAACTTGGCCAAACTAGGATTATTGAAGCCAGTGGGAAACTTATGTTGAAAACCTGGCCAAACTAGGATTATTGAAGCCAGTGGGAAACTAAAGTTGAAAACATGGCCAAACTAGGATTATTGATTGCAGTGGGAAACTTATGTTGAAAACCTGGCCAAACTAGGATTATTGAAGCCAGTGGGAAACAGATGTTAAAACTTAACATGACCAGGATTATTGAAACCAGTTGTAAACTTATGTCGAAAAGAGTAATCTTTCGAATTTTATGAAAAGGAATCTAATTTTAAAACCAGAATATGTTCAGAGTGAAAAAAGGAGTAAGACAAGGATGCATTCTAGTAACATATATATTCCATGTTTATCCAGAGAAATTTCACTTACTAAACTTTGACTAACTCATCATCGGAGGTCACATGATACTAAAACTAAAATATGCCGATGATACAATTATCTCGCAGCACAAGAGCTACGACACACTTCATAAATACTATCGCACAACGAAAAAAAATATAATCTATTTTTGAAAAAAAGTAAGACTAAGATGATGATTAGTGACAGAATCACTAACACGTTCTCTATCAATAACAGAGAACTAGAGCAAGTTACCAGTGTCGAACATTGTCTCATTGGTTCTTTTATAAGAAGCAACGAAGATTGTTTCAAATAAGTCACACTGACGTTGGTCGATGTCACAAAGAAGTCACACTGAAGTTGGTCGATGCCACAAAGAAGTCACACTGAAGTTGGTCGATGTCACAAAGAAGTCACACTGAAGTTGGTCGATGTCACAAAGAAGTCACACTGAAGTTGGTCGATGCCACAAATAAACTGATACAAAGCCAAAATGTAAGACCGATTTGCAACAAAATAGCAACACTAACTTTCCTTAGAGCATTCATATTCCCATATGCAATATATGTATGTGAATCGTAGACACTCACAAACAAGTGAGAAGTATTTGAAACATAGTGTTACAGAAGAATCATGCCACATAGAGAGATATTTAGAGAGAAGTTAAATTAATATAATCAAACTGGGAAGACAGCAACATTTCTCTAAATAATTACAATATTGTGGACCTATCAAACGATATGACATGTCTACAGCACAAAATAAAGGAGGATGTATTTTTAGGGCAACAAAATAAGAGGTAGTCCACAAATATGATATGATGATGATGATGTTCGTCCGTCGTGTTCGACGATGACCAAAAACTCAACCATAATAATAATAACAATGAATAATAAAATAATAAAGTTAATAGTGCGTTTTTAAATGACTAGCAAGTCCCATTCACGCACAAAATGTTCTTTTACAGAATTGACAACAATAGAAGGTATCTGTGTGAGGTTGAGATGTTTTTTCTTTTATACGTGTCCACTTCTGTCTTGCAGTTTCTTGTCTGAATTCTTCCGCCGCTAGTGCTCCCGTTCTAATGATGTAACGCCATGCTGTTCTATCCTGAACGAGGCTCTCCCAAGCGCCTACGTCAATGTTAAGATGTTTCAAGGATGACTTGAGCGTTTCTTTGAAACGCTTTTTCTGTCCACCAGCTTTTCGAAATCCTGCCTTGAGTTCTCCATAATATATTTGTTTTGGCAAACGCGAGTTCTCCATACGCACAAGATGGCCTGCCCAGCGTGCCTGCGCCGTCATAAGTATTGTGTGGATGCTTATTGAGGTTGATTTTTCCAAGACCTTGTAGTCTGGTACTGTGTCCCACCAATGGATGTTTAGTAATTTACGTAGGCAGGTAAGATAGAAATGATTTAACTTTCTTGCATGGCTAGCATACACTGTCCACGTTTCGCAGGCGTATAGTAAGGGTGGTATAACAGCAGCATGATATACTTGTAGTTTGGTGGTTGTTCTTATACCTCTTCTGTCCCATACATTGTTGCGTAATCTGCCAAATACAGCACTAGCTTTTGCCAGTCTATTGTTAATTTCCAAATCAATGTTGACATCGCGAGAGAGAGTGCTTCCAAGGTAAGTAAAATTGTCGACTACCTGCAGTTTTTCTGATTGACGATGATGGAAGTAGCAGTATGTTGGCTATTTGATGTTGCTTGGTGCATGACGTCTGTTTTTTTGGTGTTAATATTGAGACCAAAGTTGTTGCAGGCCTTTGAGAAGCGGTCTATGGTGCTCTGCAAATATGATATATGCAAGATATCAAAGCTAAGCTGAACATTACACTCACAGAAACAGGAAGAATGATTCAAGATCAGCATATGTTTCAGTAGGTTGTGATGGCTGCTACATCCTGTCTAGAATAAGCCATCTGATGATGA
Source organism: Meghimatium bilineatum (assembly GCA_034231615.1). Taxonomy (NCBI): domain Eukaryota; kingdom Metazoa; phylum Mollusca; class Gastropoda; order Stylommatophora; family Philomycidae; genus Meghimatium; species Meghimatium bilineatum. The sequence continues at coordinate 3,513,594 of CM067320.1, read as the reverse complement.
TGAATCTATGTTATTTAATATACTTTGCTATAGTTTTTCTGGAAATAATTATATTTGAGTACCTTTTTCACACACGCCTCATAAGATAGTGAAAAGTTTTCGTGTGTCATACTACTGTTTGCATAATCTGTATGCTCAACTACTACAATAGAAGCTGTCAAAGATAAGTTTGGTCAATACAGTGTTGTATACATTACATACGGATTGATAGATTGATCCTATTAAAAATCGATTACCATAGTACATGCGTGAAATATGTGATTTATATCAGTCTATGAAGGTATGTTGATTTAGTAACTCATTTATTAAAAATTATTACTATATTACTATATTATTATAACAAATAAAAAAATAAAAAATTATTAACCTTTTGTAAAAGTGAAATACGAAAGAAGTATACCCCAAGACAGAAGTATGATATACGAAAACACTCCGACAAATTGTCAGCTCCGTGAAAAGAGTAATGAAATATAAGTATTTCCAGAAATAATATAAAGGTAAAGGTAGGTCCCATGGCGTCTGCCGTCGGGGATGAACTCTTCATGTACTAAGCCGCAGCAACTATTAGGTGGGGTGGCCAGTTCCCTTCCTTGCTGTTTTTTACCTTCCCTAACTCATGCGTCAGGTACTCATTTACAGCTGAGTCGACTGGAGGAGTGGTCGTGTCAAGTGAGAAATCACAACTCGGAATTTTTTTTTTTAATGTCCGGACGTGGTTTCGAACCTGGCACGCTGTAACCAGATGATAGAAAGCAAGCTCACTATCCACTAGGCTACTGCGCTCCTCATGCTATTTAATAAATGTTATTTAAATATTTCAGATTCATCATTATCAGGTAGCCCAACTGCCTTGTTTGGGATGCGGGATTTGGTCTATACAATCTATGTGAAATAGGGATGTAGCAGGAGAGAGTTTGAGAATCGGTAGTCTAGAAGTACACATTGAATGATCATTGTGTGTTAATGACACAGTGGACTATACATATAAAAAAACATCATGTATTTTGTGTGTTTAGCTACAGGGAGGTCAGTATTCCTACCATGACAAATAAACAATATAGGATATGTGGGGAAATTGGAAATCTGCCACCTGTCGCATTAGACTTTTCTCGTGTTTTTCATCGATGGCGACACAAATTGATCAATGAAAAACACGGAAAATGTTACATGTGGCATTGTAGAAGGATGATTTCAATAAGCCAACAGGACCATATGATTGACGAAAGACACGCTTCCAACTTCGGAAATAAATAATTGTTGGCTATAGTTAAATTAATTTTATAAATTATTCTCTTCTGTTTTTCTACACTTAGACAAAATTGTGTTTGTTTGAACAAGGTTCTCAAGTATTCTACGCTTTATAAATATTCATTGGGTTTTTTTTTTACAAACTAAGAATATGGACATTGTGTGTAGAAAAAAAAACATGTCAAGTAATTGCAGGTTGTTTCCATAACGATGAGTGGGGCTGCTGTTGATGTTTTGATATGTTAAGAAGCTTCGAGTGGAATCTTGTTACACACATTTTTGATTCGTTATTTTTATTCCAGAATAAATGCATTTCTGTGTATACATAAATACAGTAGCAAAAAGTATGGTATTTGTTTTGCCTCAGAAATGATGAAATAAACATGCCAATAATTTGAACACTTGTGTCACAGATACTTGATTTCTAGTTACATTGATCGATTACAAGATCGATATTTCCACAATTGTGTTCATAAACAGGTTGAAAACAAATGTGCAGCTATAAGTGATATAGTGTGTTTGTTTTTTTAATTATCATGGAGGTTTACTGTGTGAAGCGTGTGGCCACATGGTGTGGTTACGTCAATCTCACAAATGTAAAATTTGGGTTCGAATCGGAAAGTAACATAATCTGGGTATTTGGGGAGTTGTGGTGACTTAATAATTGTCTACTGTAGGCAGTGATGACAACAGTTTCAGGTTTGCATTGTTACATCTATCTGGTGTGTGCAATATCCAAAACGTTCATTTCTGATACAGGATACTCTGAGTCAATAGATGCAGAAACATAGAGTCAATAGATGCAGAAACATAGAGTCAATAGATGCAGAAACATAGAGTCAATAGACGCAGAAACATAGAGTCAATAGATGCAGAAACATAGAGTCAATAGATGCAGAAACATAGAGTCAATAGATGCAGAAACATAGAGTCAATAGATGCAGAAACATAGAGTCAATAGATGCAGAAACATAGAGTCAATAGACGCAGAAACATAGAGTCAATAGATGCAGAAACATAGAGTCAATAGACGCAGAAAAATAGATTCAATAGACGCAGAAATTCTCGACGTCCCCACCCCATCTCACCTAACATGATTAAACAACTTAAATCGCGTACGCAAATGTATAGTTATACACTATCATTCTTAGCACATTAATTAATTAATTAATTCATTCATTCATTCATTCATACATTCATTCATTTTCCGTTTGCGCTGAAGTTAGCGCATAGGGCAGAGGTCAGATCTCTACAATTATGTCTGTTCATAGCTATTGTGTGCAGTTCTTGAATAGTATACATATTGATTGTTTTACTTTCTCTAAGTATTGCTCTTCTGAGTGTACAAAATAGATGTAACAAAACATAGCAGATCCTAGGACAGATGACACGTATTTTTAAGAAGAAAAATGTAATCATAGACACTAAAGGTGCATTATACAAGGCTATTATTATTCCATCACTTTGCTACCAGTGCCAAACCTGAACAGTCTAGCAGAGTGTACCACCAAGACAAGAGACAGGGGATGTTGGATATTTGTTGCAGCCAACCTTTGTTGCGGAGACGGCACATAATAATGATAATTCTGGTTAGAATCTACGGAAGGAGGTACTGCTAGTAGAACATAATGGAAAAAAATACTCACGTGGAAGACAGGTAATGAAGTCCTACTGAATGACGACTAAAACACTACACACTATCACTAACGGATGTTTGCATGAATGAATATGGTACATACAACACAACACAACACATAATATAATCATGCAAATGACAATACACAGGACAAAGTCGACGTTTCGGACCAATAGGCCTTTTTCAAGATACGGACATAACGAACAAACATTAAAAAACCACAAGTAGAAATGAATGCGTGTCCGAGTGAAATATCGTAGTTAGATACCGGTATTATGTTAGAATCTACCAACGTTTGGGATTATGTGTCCAAGAGCTGCTTCCCGTACTCCAGAACGAATCTGTATATCTATTGCAGATACACCCTTGTTCTAGCACCACCTTGGCTATTGGTATTGGCTGTTATCTATTGTCTATCCCCAGGCGGAAGATGGTCAGATCATCCACACTTGCCGTTAAGAGTAGTGATGGCGACTGATAGCTTTAACTGTCTATACAAGACAGATGTGTCCCCGTGGCTGAGTTTAATCCGTATTGTGTTCAGGGTTGTCTTGATATTATCTATCCATCTTTTTCTAGATCTTCCTCTGGCATTGTATCCAGATCGTTTAATGTTATATATTCTTGTCCGTAGTTGGTTATCGTTCATTCTCATAAGGTGTCCAAAACATTTTATTTGTTCTTTCTCCATGTATTCTGTGCATGGACTTGAACCGATTCTTCTCCTGATTTCATTATTTCTCATTATGTCTAGTGAGATCACTCTTGTGGCTTTTCTAAGATTTTCATCTCACATTTTGTAAGTTTTCTCTGCGCGGCTACTTTCAGCGTCCATGTCTGACACTGATAGCAGAGTGTTGGCTTAAAAATAATGTGTATTATCTGTCTCTTGAATTCCATCTTCATCTTTGGGTTGAGAAGTAAAGATGATAGCTGGTATCCCACTATGTTGTCTTCTGGTATCTTGTCTGAATCTCTCCGTCTAATTTCAGTTCCCTGTGAATATACTTCCCAGATATTTAAATTCAGAAGTTTTGTTTCACTTTAGTTTTATTTATTGTTATGTACACTGGATTTGATGACTTGCTGATTTTCATTTCTTCTGTTTTCTGCGTATGTATTTTCACGTTATACTTGGTTCATTATGTCGTAAATGAGTTAATATGATTTTGTAACTGCTGTTTCTCTTTGTATATAAATCATTGATCAACAGAAAATAGCATTTCATTGATTGCTTTATTTAGTTCCTCTTCAGTCTTCTCTTATTTCTGTACTGTTTACTTTCTTGTTTTGGCATTCTTCTGTTACTCTGTTGAAGTATATATTGAAAAGTATAGGTGAGAACACAAATCCCTGTGTTGCACCTGATTTTGCTTCGAAAGATGAAGACATTACGTCAGTAGTTCTTACTGAACTTTGACAGTTCTGGTAAAGTGCTTTTATATTTGCTAACAACTGACTTTCAGTAGTTTTCTGGTGTTTCCGATAAAACATTTCTATTGACTCTAATCAATGCTTTGTTCCTTGTCTATGAATATTGTGTTTATTTCTTAATCATCATCTAGGGCGTTTTTCACTTAGTTTTCTCAAGGAAAAAACACGCCTATGTACATTCCTCTCCTGAATTCAAACTGGGAGGAAGTAATTGTAGGTCTGTGATTTATCTTTGATGTATTTCTAATATTTTTCATATATTTTTCCTGTGTGACTTTGTGAGGAGATACCTGTGTGTGACTGAGTGAGGAGATACCTCTGTGTGGCTTTGTGAGGAGATACCTCTGTGTGACTGAGTGAGGAGAATCCTCTGCGTGACTGTGTGAGGAGATACGTCTGTATTATTCACATTCTCTTTTGCTTCCTTTATTCCTCCATATTGGTACTATTATTGAGTTGTGCCAATTGTACTGGTACGATTTTTCTTCCCATGCGATATTTTTAGTCTTGGTAGCCATTTGTCCCATTTTCGTGCTAGTTAGATATACCGTCAGCAGCCCGCTGATTCTTTATTTGGACTATATGTTAATGCTGCTTCTATTTCTTGATTTAGTATGTCAGGTTATGTGATGTCTTGGTTTAGTATATCAGGTTATGTGATGTCTTGGTTTAGTATATCAGGTTATGTGATGTCTTGGTTTAGTATATCAGGTTATGTGATGTCTTTATTTAGTATGTCAGGTTATGTGATGTCTTGGTTTAGTAGGTCAGGTTATGTGATATCTTGGTTTAGTATGTCAGGTTATGTGATGTCTTGGTTTGTTGGAATGTAATTATACCCTGTTGTTATGTTGGGCTTGTATAACGATTGATAATATTATTTCCATCTTTCTTTCCTTTCAAGGCTATTCGGTATGGGGATGCCATTTTGTATCATTTATGAGTAGGTGGGGGTTGTATGTTTTGTCTCTTGACAGACAGGCAGAGAGGCCGACAGACATATTGATTGATATAGATAGATAGATAGATAGATACATAGATATATACATAGATAGATGCATAGATAGATACATAGATAGATAGATAGATACATAGATAGATAGATAGATAGATAGATAGATAGATAGATAGATAGATAGATAGATAGATAGATAGATAGATAGATAGATAGATAGATAGATAGATAGATAGATAGATAGATAGATAGATAGATAGATAGATAGATAGATAGATAGATAGATAGATAGATAGATAGATAGATAGATAGATAGATAGATAGATAGATAGATAGATAGATAGATAGATAGATAGATAGATAGATAGATAGATAGATAGATAGATAGATAGATTGATAGATAGATAGATAGATACATAGATAGATAGATAGATACATAGATAGATAGATAGATACATAGATAGATAGATAGATAGATAGATAGATACATAGATAGATAGATAGATAGATAGATAGATAGATAGATAGATAGATAGATAGATAGATAGATAGATAGATAGATAGATAGATAGATAGATAGATAGATAGATAGATAGATCAGATAGATAGATAGATAGATAGATAGATAGATAGATAGATAGATAGATAGATAGATAGATAGATCAGATAGATAGATAGATAGATAGATAGATAGATAGATAGATAGATAGATAGATAGATAGATAGATCAGATAGATAGATAGATAGATAGATAGATAGATAGATAGATAGATCAGATAGATAGATAGATAGATACATAGATAGATAGATAGATACATAGATAGATAGATAGATAGATAGATAGATAGATAGATAGATCAGATAGATAGATAGATAGATAGATAGATAGATAGATAGATAGATAGATCAGATAGATAGATAGATAGATAGATAGATAGATAGATAGATAGATAGATAGATAGATAGATCAGATAGATAGATAGATAGATAGATAGATAGATAGATAGATAGATAGATCAGATAGATAGATAGATAGATACATAGATAGATAGATAGATACATAGATAGATAGATAGATAGATATATAGATAGATAGATAGATAGATAGATAGATAGATAGATAGATAGATAGATAGATACATACATAGATAGATAGATAGATAGATAGATAGATAGATAGATAGATAGATAGATAGATAGATAGATAGATAGATAGATAGATAGATCAGATAGATAGATAGATAGATAGATAGATAGATAGATAGATAGATAGATAGATAGATAGATAGATAGATAGATAGATAGATAGATAGATAGATAGATAGATCAGATAGATAGATAGATAGATCAGATAGATAGATAGATAGATAGATAGATAGATAGATAGATAGATAGATAGATAGATAGATAGATAGATAGATAGATCAGATAGATAGATAGATAGATAGATAGATAGATAGATAGATAGATAGATAGATAGATAGATAGATAGATAGATAGATAGATAGATAGATAGATAGATAGATAGATAGATAGATAGATAGATAGATCAGATAGATAGATAGATAGATCAGATAGATAGATAGATAGATAGATAGATAGATAGATAGATAGATAGATAGATAGATAGATAGATAGATAGATAGATAGATAGATAGATAGATAGATACATACATAGATAGATAGATAGATAGAGATGACTGGCGCAGACAAATAGAGAGTGATGCAGCAGTGACTGAGATTCTTGCACCCTAATCTAGAATATAAGAGCCCCGGTTTCGAGCTCTGGAGAGAGATATCTCTACCTGTTTTGCTTGCCAGTTTGGATTTCCACGATACAACTACATTAAACACGAATCAACCTACGCGTTTTTCACGTAAAAAATAAAAAAAATATCCAGGTACTGATTAATGAATATCATTTAATTAAATTTCAAATGTAATCACATCTTAAATAATAACCTGGAAATTAGATATGAGGAGATTTAAATACAGTTTCATGCGGAAATTGTAGCATTTTAAATACGGAGTTTTAAGCAAAGATGTAAGCATAAAAATGGTTCTGTAACAAATTTGTAATCACAATATTTTATATGTCAAATAGAGATTATATCGTATTTATTCTGAACATGATCCACTCTAGGAAATGAGTGTTTTCAACTGAACATAATTAACTAGACATGTTATGGGGTTTGCAACAATAATATGGCAAATGTCAGATCAGAGAAAATCCGACAAACATGTGTGAGCCAAAAAATCAAACAGCTTTGCATTATAAAATGCATATGCAAGGAATTGCTATATTGAGAACATTTAATACGCACACACAATTCGGAGAAGTATTAATTCGGAGAAGTAATAATTCGGAGAAGTAATAATTCGAAATATGAGAAAATAATGTCGGTAATGGCGACTATAAAGTAATCCATATGTATCTTCGTAACGCAAAATGAGGTAAAAAGGTTACTAAAACACTTACCTAGCCTATTAATAAAAATATATTTTTAAGAAAAAAAACAAAAAACATACAATAAAACTAAACAGGACAATTCTCAACGTATCGGCTCAAATTGAACCTTTTTCAAGAGACAAACAACAGAAAACGACAAAATAAAAAAATAAATAGATGTCTATATTTCATCAAGCCCTCGTCTCCATAATAGCGCAGGGATGGCAACTTTTGTGGCCTGCGTTATTATGGAGACGAGGGCTTGATGAAATATAGACATCTATTTATTTTTTTATTTTGTCGTTTTCTGTTGTTTGTCTCTTGAAAAAGGTTCAATTTGAGCCGATACGTTGAGAATTGTCCTGTTTAGTTTTATTGTATGTTTTTTGTTTTTTTTCTTAAAAATATATTTTTATTAATAGGCTAGGTAAGTGTTTTAGTAACCTTTTTACCTCATTTTGCGTTACTATTTGTTCATTAGGTTACTGCGGCACCATCCACTTTGTCGGACACCCTCTGGCCATTTGGTTATTTATATTACGTATGTATCTTCACAGGTTGTTCGTGGCAGACCATAGCCGGTCTGACAATTAAGAATATTTTCTCAGTTGAGAAAACAAGATGATACTCGGACTGGTGTGATGTTTAAGACATTGTGGCTGAAACATCCATTTCTTTATGTTATTTATTGTTTTTCCAGTCATAAGTATAACATGGTTTCAATGTTCCACAGTTTCACCTGAAATATTTAGTTTGTTGTCTCCTAGGAAACAGGGATAGAGGAGTGAGTTATGGATGCATGTTTAGTCGTGTGTCTCAAAGGTATACCTGTGAAAGAGGAGTGAGTTATGGATGCATGTTTAGTCGTGTGTCTCAAAGGTATACCTGTGAAAGAGGAGTGAGTTATGGATGCATGTTTAGTCGTGTGTCTCAAAGGTATACCTGTGACAGAGGAGTAAGTTATTGATGCATGTCTACTCCCGTTAAGGGACCATGCAGCGCAACAGTATCACGGACTAATGAAAATTTGCCTGTAGAGCAACGTAAATGTCTGGTAGTTGGACAATTCTGTCTTGGCTGCTCTATCCACATGTGCTGCTAGGCGTCAGGGGAAGCCGAAGTCTTCATTCTTCAGCTAACTGTGATGCCGCTGTCATAGAGCAGCAGTGGTGTTCTAGTATTTCTCTGATATCATCTATTTGTTCTTCATCTGGAACTTTTCTTGTTTTTCTTTTGAGGTGATCTTTCGTTAAGGCTATCGATGGAATACGATCTGGTTCCATTCTGACCAGGTGACCAACCAATTTTATTGTGTATGTGTCTATATAAACTTTGCACGATGTTGTTTTCACGAGATTTCATAGAGTGTCGTAGTTTTATCTATCTCTTTTTTGTTACCCCCCCCCCCCCAGAGCTGTTCTCGTGCAATTCATTTCTCATACAGCGAGGTTTAGTTCTAGTTTTTCTGTCAGGATCCTGGTCTGGCATTGGTAACACAGTGTCGGCATGAACACTTTGTTTATTAACGTTCTCTTGGAGATCAAGTCGATATTCTGATATTTCAACACTGTTGCTAATTGATATAAAACTGTGTTTGCTTTCTGACATCTTGTCTGCATTTCTCAATCTAGTATCCCGTCTTCAGAGAACACGCTGCCTAGATACAATTCGTTTACTTGGTTGAGGTTTGTCCCGTCTAATTATATTTCTGGTGAGGATTGATTTCTGCATATCTTCTATGTTTATTTCTAGTGAGGGTTGATTTCTGCATATGTTCTATGTTTATGATTTTGGTTTGTTGATTCTCATGGTGTTGATTTCGTAGTGGGCATTTAATGGTTTTAGTTGGTTTTGCAGGTCAGATATATCGTTGTATATCAACGCTTGATTAGCAATTGGCTTACTTTTCTTCTTGTTCTCAGTTCTCTTGTTCAGATTGCTGTTCATGTTCTATTGTGTTTAAGGTTTCTTTGATTATTTTGTCTATATAGACGTTGAACAGGAGAGGCATAATACGTATCCCTGTCTGACTTTAGATGTTATTGTAAATGTGTCTCTCATTCCTTCTGGTGTTCTTACCCTTGCTCCGCATCTGTGATATAGTGAGCTAATGTTTTCTAAGAGTTGCTCCTAGATCCTGCATTCTTCTAAGTAGGTACCAAGTAGCGCAACATTATCACGGGATAATTGTATCATGTCTGTAGTGAAACATTATCACGGGATAATTGTATCATGTCTGTAGCGCAACATTATCACGGGATAATTGTATCATGTCTGTAGTGCAACATTATCACGGGATAATTGTATCATGTCTGTAGCGCAACATTATCACGGGATAATTGTATCATGTCTGTAGTGCAACATTATCACGGGATAATTGTATCATGTCTGTAGTGCAACATTATCACGGGATAATTGTATCATGTCTGTAGTGCAACATTATCACGGGATAATTGTATCATATTGTAGCGCAACATTATCACGGGATAATTGTATCATGTCTGTAGCGCAACATTATCACGGGATAATTGTATCATGTCTGTAGCGCAACATTATCACGGGATAATTGTATCATGTCTGTAGCGCAACATTATCACGGGATAATTGTATCATGTCTGTAGCGCAACATTATCACGGGATAATTGTATCATGTCTGTAGTGCAACATTATCACGGGATAATTGTATCATGTCTGTAGTGCAACATTATCACGGGATAATTGTATCATGTCTGTAGTGCAACATTATCACGGGATAATTGTATCATGTCTGTAGTGAAACATTATCACGGGATAATTGTATCATGTCTGTAGTGCAACATTATCACGGGATAATTGTATCATGACTGTAGTGAAACATTATCACGGGATAATTGTATCATGTCTGTAGTGCAACATTATCACGGGATAATTGTATCATGTCTGTAGTGCAACATTATCACGGGATAATTGTATCATGTCTGTAGTGCAACATTATCACGGGATAATTGTATCATGTCTGTAGTGAAACATTATCACGGGATAATTGTATCATGTCTGTAGTGCAACATTATCACGGGATAATTGTATCATGTCTGTAGTGAAACATTATCACGGGATAATTGTATCATGTCTGTAGTGCAACATTATCACGGGATAATTGTATCATGTCTGTAGTGAAACATTATCACGGGATAATTGTATCATGTCTGTAGTGCAACATTATCACGGGATAATTGTATCATGTCTGTAGTGAAACATTATCACGGGATAATTGTATCATGTCTGTAGTGGAACATTATCATGGGATAATTGTATCATGTCTGTAGTGGAACATTATCACTTGATTATTGTATCATGTCAGTAGTGGAACATTATCACGTGATTATTGTATCATGTCTGTAGTGAGCATCATCATCATCATAAATTTCCTATAGCGCAGAAGTTAGGACAGAGGTCAGATCTCTCCAATTCTGTCTGTTCAAAGCTATTCTGTGCAGTTCTTGAACAGTATGAATATTGTTTGTTTTAATTTCTCTAAGTTTTGTTCTTCTGAGTGTTTCTTTTGGTCTACCCCGTGCTCTTTTGCCTGTAGGTATCCATTGAAGAGATTGGTGGTGTATTCTATTGATGGCTGCGCGTAGGAGATGCCCGATGTAGGACAAACGGCATTTTCTGATAACATCTGTGATGAAATTTGATGTGTCTCTTCTATGATTTTATCATTCAATTTGAATTCACTCCAATGTGTGTTAGTTATCCTACGAAGACATTTGTTCTCGAAACTCAGTAATTTCTTTTCTGGAGATAAAGAACTTTTCCAACTCCCATATCCATATGACAGCACCGGAATAACGCTGGAATTAAATAAGTGCATTTTTGTGAGTGTGCTGATTGACTTTGACCTCCAGATATTAGAGTCTGTTGAAGGCACTTGATGCTAATGTAATGCGAGTTATAATTTCTGTCGTGACATCACAGTCGAGTGTTAATTTGCTTCCCAGATAGGAAAATGTGTGTACTTTTTCAAGTTCTCCATTTAAATTAGTTGCGTTAAGAGAAACGGTGATATCCATACGTTTTGTTTTTGATAAATTGATGTGGATACCTATTTAGCCTGCGTTGAGTGTTAATGTATCCGTTTCTATTTGTGCATCGATAATTTTCACTCAATAATGCAAGATCGTCGGCAAAGTCAAGGTATTCTAGTGATGTTTTGTTTATCCATTGAATTCCTAAACTTACGTTGTATGTGCTTTTTCCTCATTGCCCAATTAATTGCGATATTGAATAGCAATGGTGACATATGAGAGCCATGGTTAACACCAGTAATCACAGGGAACCAGTCTGACTTGCTTTTTTCTGTTCTAGAGCAGCATTTGAGTTTGTATAGAAAGATGTCATCACATTTATATATTTGTTTTGAAATACATATATCTTTTAAATAGCCCAAAGCGATGTCTGATAGATACTGTCGAAGGCTTTTTAAAGTCAACAAAGTTTATTATGAGATTGGATCTAAATTCTATACATTCCTCAAGTATTGTTCTAAGAGTGAATATATGGTAGAGGCAGGAGCGACATGGTATAAAACATGACTGATCTTCTCTAAGTGTTTTGTCTAAGGATGTCTTTACTTTATCAAGGATCATATTACAAGGAATGTTACCAGGTACAGATATCAGCTCAGATATGTCATTGTATATCAACACCTGTCAGTAGATCAACATAAATGTCTGGGTAAACTAGTTCATCATTTCTCTGTAGGTACTTTGATACCTTCTGTAAGTATGGCTAACCCATTATTCTCCACCATCTAGGAGTGTCACAAGAGGACAAAGTGACATGTCCACAGATACCCATCACGCTGTCATCCCTTGGGTTATAGAAGACGGACTCAAGACAAGACTTAAGACAAGACAATCAGTGATGATGATTAATTTTTTACAAGTAAAAGACTGAATCCCACTAACTATCATATGGCGCCTCCTACGACTTTGCCCAAAAAAGACAATGGGCCTACTCAATAAATCCTGAACTAGAAGTTCAGACCCCGGATGCCCCTATGACATTGTTCATCATTGACTCATTTCAATATAGATACATATGAGAGAGTCGTGCACAAGACAGATCTGACTTGCTCAGCCGATACAAGCGTGATGCAGCAGCAGAAGAGAACCTGAGATCTGACTGGCGCCGTGATACAGCAGTGATACAGCAGTGATACAGCAGTGATACAGCTGTGATACAGCAGTGATACAGCAGTGATACAGCAGTGATACAGCTGTGATACAGCAGTGATACAGCAGTGATACAGCAGTGATACAGCAGTGATACAGCAGTGATACAGCAGTGATACAGCTGTGATACAGCAGTGATGCAGCAGCAGAAGAGAACCTGAGATCTGACTGGCGCCGTGATACAGCAGTGATACAGCAGTGATACAGCAGTGATACAGCTGTGATACAGCAGTGATACAGCTGTGATACAGCAGTGATACAGCAGTGATACAGCTGTGATACAGCAGTGATACAGCAGTGATAAAGCAGTGATACAGCAGTGATACAGCAGTGATACAGCAGTGATACAGCAGTGATGCAGCAGTGATGCAGCTGTGATACAGCAGTGATACAGCTGTGATACAGCAGTGATACAGCAGTGATACAGCAGTGATACAGCTGTGATACAGCAGTGATACAGCAGTGATACAGCAGTGATACAGCAGTGATACAGCAGAGATACAGCTGTGATACAGCAGTGATACAGCAGCAGAAGAGAACCTGAGATCTGACTGGCGCCGTGATACAGCAGTGATACAGCAGTGATACAGCAGTGATACAGCAGTGATGCAGCAGTGATACAGCAGTGATACAGCAGTGATACAGCAGTGATACAGCAGCAGAAGAGAACCTGAGATCTGACTGGCGCCGTGATACAGCAGTGATACAGCAGTGATGCAGCAGTGATACAGCAGTGATACAGCTGTTATACAGCAGTGATACAGCAGTGATACAGCAGTGATACAGCAGTGATACAGCAGCACATCAGATTTGAATGGCACAGCCAAATCAATTTTGATGCAGCAAGGGTAAGAGCCTCAAATCTAACTGGCACCGCCGATACAAGAATGATGCAGCTTCGGTTAAGATCCTGAGATCTGAATGGCACATCCAGCCTAATCAATTTTGCTGCAGCAACTCAAGCAGAGTTGCTCAAAAATCATGTCCACAAAAAATGCTAGAAGACAGGAACATATGCTCAATGTGACAAATACGCCGTTCACACATGATCATAGCGAATGTTAGACAATTCTACCGGGGGGGGGGCTACCGACCCCTGCCAGGTGCGTCCACAGGTGGCGGATGGTGGAGGCACTCCATATATGTCCATATCTGGAGTGCTTGCTTCAATTAAGCAGCCGCGGACCAAACCGGTGTTGCTGCCTACCAGGACGGGGCGGGATATCAGTCGGTGTTGATATCCCCACTGAAATACCCCATGTGTCCAGTGACGGGCAGCTTCAAGCGAGTATGAGCCGCTATAAGCTAAAGCTGCTGACATGGAGTTATTAACTCCAAGTTAGGAGCGTGCTAGGGGAGGGGTTTTTAAAAAAAAATATTTGTCTTTGTTTGTTTTTTTAAATTACTGCCTTGTAATCACCATCGGGAGATGGAAAGGCTAGGGGAGACAACCCAGACAGAAAAATCACAACCCAGCCTGCCGAAGATGGAGTATGTTAGCCAGCGATGGCGCAGATACTGGGATAGATTAGAGCACACACGCTTTTACAGAAATGTGGTCATGCGACAATCAACCCTGTCATCATGGCATCGTTCCTATCAGCGAAAACCGGGAAGGAGCGGAGCCGGGCCCCTTGCATCGAAAGGGCCCACCCAAGCGACCGGTGCCTCTGCTAACCTGGAGGTCAGGGGAAAGCAGAGTAGTGCTACTGACCAAACCAAATGCGTCAGAGTTACTCAGTGGAATGCGGAATGAGTGCGAAACAAAAAGCCTGAGCTACAGGAATTCCTGAGGAAAAACCAGATTGACATAATGTGCATACAAGAGACGCACCTAAAGGACACACAGAGATTCTTTGTTCGAGTTTATGAGTCATTCCGCCAAGATCGACTCAAAAGAGTCAAAGGAGGTATACTGACGTTAGTAAAAACATCAATACCAGCAGCAGAAGGTAAAAGATCCGGAGAAGGAGAACTGGAACATATAACAGTAAAATTGTTGCTACCTGGTGGAGAAATATAAATAACAAACTCCTACAGCCCTCCTGCCACCAAAATGGAACTTTGTAAACTAAAGATAGAGGAATCGAGTCACCTAATAGTGGGTGACTTCAATGGCCACTCACCAAGCTGCGGCTACGAGGATATTGATCAAAGGGGTGCAGAGATTGAAGACTGGATGATGGAAAATAAACTAATTCTAATAAACCAGCCAGATGATACACCAACATTCTACTCCAGAGTCTGGAAAAAAAACACTAGCTCACCAGACCTTGCCATGGCAACAGATGACATAGAAAAAAACATTACAAGAAAAGTAGAAAGTCAACTGGGAGGAAGTGACCATGTACCAGTCATCCTGCAAATCGCCAAGTCAGGAAGTACAGGACATCACAGCATGTCCCCAAGCTGGAACTTCAAAAAAGCAAATTGGACCTTCTTCAGTGAACAAACAGACCAGCTTTGCCAGAATATCACCATCACTAACAATATAAACCACAACATCTCACAAATAAACAAAGTGATACTACAATCCACACAGAAGGCAATCCCAAGGGGCAGACGAAGAGAATACAAGTCTTATTGGAGTGAGACTGAAAAATTGCATAATGAGCTGAATAATGCAAGACATACAATGGAGCAAAACCCTACAGCAGAAAACACAAAGAAACACAATGAAATCAAACACACGTTCAATGAGCAGAAAAGAACAGAGATACAAAAGAGCTGGCATGAAAAACAAGGAAAAACAAGCAAGTCAAGCTGCCGACCAGTCAGTCTCTTGAGTTGCATAGGGAAAACAATGGAGAGAATGGTCAACTCTAGACTGATAAAATACCCAGAAGAAAACCAAAAGCACAGACACAGTCGGCTTATAGGAAAAATCGAAGCACTGAAGACCAGCTTACATACCTAACACAGGAAATCGAAAATGCTTTCCAAAAGAAGGAAAATGTGCTGGCTACTTGTATGGACTTAAGTAAGGCCTTCGATAAGGTGTGGAAAGAGGGAGTCCTCTTCAAGCTTCTCCAAAACAAAATTGAAGGCAGAATGTTTAGCTTGTTAAAAGATTTCCTCTGCTACCGCACTGCAAGAGTAAAAGTAGATGGTAAACTACGCAAACGTGTTACTCTCCAACAAGGAGTACCTCAAGGAGGAGTGATCTCTCCTACCCTCTTCCTAGTATTCATCAATAATATGGGAGAGAAACTGTCACATCATATTTCAAAGCCTCTTCATGCAGATGACTTTGCTGCCTGGAGTGCGGCAGGAAACCTAGCCACTGCAAAAAACAGAATGCAGACAGCACTTGACACTTTAAGTGAATGGGCATCTGACTGTGGAGTCCAGATCAACCTCTCCAAAACAGTGACAACCATCTTCTCACTTTCAAACCACCAAGAAAAAGCAAATCTTAAAATAAATGGAAGTGAGCTAGCACGTGGAGAAACCTACATATCTAGGGGTCACACTAGACAAACGACTCACCTGGAAACCACACATAATAACCACCGAGCAAAAAGCAACCAGGAGGCTATCCTTGATGAAGAAACTTGCAGGAACAAGCTGGGGAGCAAATGGAAATATTCTCCGAAAAGTCTACATGGGTACAGTCAGACCTGTAGTAGAATATGGAATGACAGCCTGGGCATCAGCATCAAAAACAAATACTGATCGCCTATCTAAAGTACAAAATGCAGGACTTCGATTATTATCTGGAGGGATGAAAATCATTCCAATCCATGCAATGGAAAAACATGTAAATATCCGCCCACTGGATGACAGAAGAGAAGAAAGAGTGCTTGTTGAAAGGGAAAAAATTGAGCGCATGTTAAACCATCCGATGTATGCGCAAATTTCTAGATCAACCACAAGCAATTTGAAGAGAACCAGCTTCTGTCACATCTCTAAAGATATCCATGAACAACATAAAGAAATCCTCACAAACCTCCCAAATGAAATTGAAACACTAACGGACTTTGAAGAACCAGGCAATAATCTCCAGAATGTCTCCATAATAACACAGGTTCCTGGAATATTTAATAAGGAATACCAAACTCCACCTCAACTAAAAGCATTGATACTGGAGATAATAGAAATAAAATACAATCCCAAGGATTGGACACATGTCTACATAGATGGATCGTCAGAAAGAGCAGTAAGGAATGGAGGAGGTGGAATTTTTATAAGACTCAAAGATGGGAAGACAATATTAAAAGCTTTTCCAACCGGGAAATACTCCTCTAATTTTAGAGCAGAAGCAGTTGCACTCCATCAAGCACTGACAGCCTTCACTGAACCAGGACTGCCAAGACCAAAGAAGATAGCCATATTCACAGATTGCAGATCCCTACTGGAATCAATCCAGAGCAACAGAAACAAAAGCCTTCTGTACAACATCAGACATGAGCTAAGACAGATCCAAAAATCAACAGCTATTCCCCTTCAGTGGATACCATCACACTGTCGAATCATGGGAAATGAGAAAGCGGATGCTCTGTCAAAAGCAGGAAGCGAAATGGAGCAACACAGACACCCACTGTCTTACGGAGAAGTAAAAACAATAATCCGCAACACATACTCAGCAAAGTGGAAGAAAGAAATGGAAGGGGAATCCGAACATGATGCAATACATCTCCTCCAAAGATATCAACAGACCACAATATTTCGCCTTAGAACAGGCCACTGCGGACTGTTTGGTCATCTTTATCGATTAAGGATCTCATAAACAGATGAATGTCCATGTGGATCCGGAACCCAGACTCCAGAACACATACTTCAGGACTGCCCAACAGGAGCAGAGACAGCAGACCTGGCCAGAGGATACAAACTTGAGGCAAAAGCTATGGGGCAGCCGCTCTGACCTGGAGAAGACAGTGGATTTCGTCCTGACGACAGGTCTGACGGTATAGCATGACCACATGCTGAACGCAGAAGAAGAAGAAGAAGACAATTCTAACACAATTCCATACACACATAAGAATCATTAGTCACGGTCTGGCACACCGCAGACATCATCATCTTCATCATCATACCAGGTGTGCTCAATGCACGAACAATAATGTAGTAATCGAATATTGATCTATTTTCCCTCCAAATTAAGATACTCGTATAATATGGAATGTATAGTTTATCATTGGAATTATTTTTGATAACAGAAGATGCAGAATATATATTGTTGCCTTGTCTTTAATACACCGTTTATTCAGCCTCAGCTCTTGATGATTCAGCATTCACTGCGCCTCAGCTCTTGATTATCAACCATTCATTGAGCCTCAGTTCTTGATGATTCACCTTCACTGAGCCTAGGCTCTTGATGATTCAACATTCACTGCGCCTCAGCTCTTAATGATTCACCATTCACTGAGCCTCAGCTATTGATGATTCACAAATCACTGAGCCTCAGCTATTGATGATTCACAATTCACTGAGCCTCAGCTCTTGATGATTCACCACTCACTGAGCCTCAGTTCTTGATTATCAAACATTCACTGAGCCTCCGCTCTTGATTATTCACCATTCACTGAGCCTCAGCTCTTGATGATTCACCATTCAATGCGCCTCAGCTTTTGATTATCAACCATTCACTGAGCCTCAGCTCTTGATGATTGATTCACCATTCACTGAGCCTCAGCTCTCGATTATCCAAAATTCACTGAGCCTCAGCTCTATATGATTCACCATTCACTGAGCCTCAGCTCTAGATGATTCACCATTCACTGAGCCTCAGCTCTTAATGATTTCAAAGCAACATTAAGGAACTGTGCTATTTTTTAAAGTTGTTGTGGGTTGCTATATACAATTTTATCAACACTTGAGTGTTTTCGGCAAAGGAAATGCATTTTATCTTGTAGCGCAGGGTAGAACATTTTATCTTGTAGCTCAGGGTAGAACATTTTATCTTGTAGCTCAGGGTAGAACATTTTATCTTGTAGCGCAGGGTAGAACATTTTATCTTGTAGCGGAGGGTGGAACATTTTATATTGTAGCGCAGGGTGGAACATTTGATCTTGTAGCGCAGGTTAGAACATTTTATCTTGTAGCGCAGGGTAGAACATTTTATCTTGTAGCGCAGGGTAGAACATTTTATCTTGTAGCGCAGGGTAGAACATTTATCTTGCAGCGCAGGGTAGAACATTTTATCTTGTAGCGCAGGGTAGAACATTTTATCTTGTAGCGCAGGGTAGAACATTTTATCTTGTAGCGCAGGGTAGAACATTTTATCTTGTAGCGCAGGGTAGAACATTGTATCTTGTAGCGCAGGATAGAACATTTTATCTTGTAGCGCAGGGTAGAACGTTTTATCTTGTAGCGCAGGGTAGAACATTTTATCTTGTAGCGCAGGATAGAACATTTTATCTTGTAGCGAAGGGTAGAACATTTTATCTTGTAGCGCAGGGTAGAACATTTTATATTGTAGCCAAGGGTAGAACATTTTATATTGTAGCCAAGGGTAGAACATTTTATCTTGTAGCGCAGGGTAGAACATTTTATCTTGCAGCGCAGGGTAGAAAATTTTATCTTGTAGCGCAGGGTAGAACATTTTATCTTGTAGCGCAGGGTAGAACATTTTATCTTGTAGCGCAGGGTAGAACATTTTATCTTATATCGCAGGGTAGAACATTTTATCTTGTAGCGAAGGGTAGAACATTTTATCTTGTAGCGCAGGGTAGAACATTTTATCTTGTAGCGAAGGGTAGAACATTTTATCTTGTAGCGCAGGGTAGAACATTTTATCTTGTAGCGCAGGGTAGAACATTTTATCTTGTAGCGCAGGGTAGAACATTTTATCTTATAGCGCAGGGTAGAACATTTTATCTTGTAGCGCAGGGTAGAACATTTTATCTTGTAGTGCAGGGTAGAACATTTTATCTTGTAGCGCAGGGTAGAACATTTTATCTCGTAGCACAGGGTAGAACATTTTATCTTGTAGCGCAGGGTAGAACATTTTATCTTGTAGCGCAGGGTAGAACATTTTATCTTGTAGCGCAGGGTAGAACATCTGGTTGTACTCCACTGTATCGATACGTGTATTGACAGATTAAAATGTCAGTGGAAACACTGGCACGCATATATATATATATATATAACATATGAAAGATGTATTTTTTTCTGATTGGTACATAAATAAAGCGCAGTATAAATGTAATCAATTAAGTATATTGTTTGATTAATGACAAAGGTATGTGAATATGACTTCTCAAGTCAAACTAGAGAATGATGTGGCACATTTAATTAATGACAACGTTGACATCTACTTCTAATAACCCTGACGATTATTACTTGAAGATACGGAGATATGTGCTGAATATGATACTACCAGAAGGTGGCGTGTCGCTTATTGGGGGGGGGGGGGGGGGAGGGGTGCAGTACATGTGGAGAAATCGTGTACAATGAAGATAATCGTCTACGCTTATTCAACCTTTTCAATATGTCATTTCAGGTTACTTTGCTCTGGTGGATTAATGTCATCTTAATCATGATTTCTTCACGTCAGTATTGTCTGATCACACATTGTCTGGTTAGATAAGTATAGCATGTTCACTTAAGCAAGGTAACGCCAGGTCAGTATTGTCTAGTGAGCTAACTCGGATCTCTTCCGGTGAGGTGATCGTAAGCAAGGTCCCTTCAGTTCAGCACTTTCTGGTAACTTCAGGATATCTTAATTCTCATATATTAAGGTCATCTTAAGCATGGACCTTTCATGTCAGAATGTTATTGTTACTTCAGGTCATCTTAAGCATGGACCTTTCATGTCAGAATGTTATTGTTACTTCAGGTCATCTTAAGCATGGACCTTTCATGTCAGAATGTTATTGTTACTTCAGGTCATCTTAAGCATGGACCTTTCATGTCAGAATGTTATTGTTACTTCAGGTCAGCTTAAGTATGATATCTTCAGGAAATCTTAAGCATGGTTTCCTCAGGTCATCATAACCTGCTATGTTCTGGTTAGCATATGTATATATATCTATAGCCCTTCACGCTTGGCTGACATATTTATTTCCTTGACATTGTATGTTTCTCTGAAACCTCCTATTATGTAATTACTTTCTGTAGGCAGCCATGAGAAGGCATATTCCAAGCCACTCGCCAGTTCTCCACGTCATCCACGTTTCAACTTCCCTCGTCACTTGTAGTTTAATTAAATCATCCCATGCTCTACGTATCGGCTAAGCAAATGAACAGAGAAAGCCAAGAGATGTCTTAGTCACCATTTACGCATATCTAAATCTATGCTACACAAATATTTTCTAGTCACCCACTGGCTGAAAGTTCTAAAGCTCTGCTACACAGATGTTTTCTTGTCACCCACTGGCTGCGAAGTTATAAAGCTATGCTACACAGATGTTTTCTTGTCACCCACTGACTGTGAAGTTCTAAAGCTATGCTACACAGATGTTTTCTTGTCACCCACTGGCTGTGAAGTTCTAAAGCTATGCTACACATATGTTTTCTTGTCACCCACTGGCTGTTAAGTTATAAAGCTATGCTACACAGATGTTTTCTTGTAACCGACTGGCTAGCAAAATGAGCCGTGAACAATTTTAATGCAAAATTTGCCGGCTCATTAGATCTCAGCTTTTAAAAAAGTTTTATTAGTGTTTTTTCCGCAATTTGTATTGATCATTCTGTCTATACTGTGTGTCTGAAGCCAAAGGAAATCACAGAAAAAGTCATATTGGACACTTTAGAAGGAAGATTTCCTGTGAGTCCACGCTTTATATAATTTCAATTTCTCATGGATGATCACTTTTGTGGAAACCTTGTGGTATGACATATTCATAACTAGGCTTAAGTTGACATTTACTCTGCATAGCAAACATCTGTTACTCATTATGACTAATCCCAGACAGTCTAGCATTTGTGAAACTCTTCAATAAATATAGGCCAATAACCTTGAACAAAAATGTTCACTTAAGCTATACATATTCAACAACAAAATGTATATTCTATGAGGAATTGATATTAAAAAATTAACTCAAACAGCAAACATTTAACACGTGCTGCATGACCAACCAGAACAGTACGTGATCAGTGTTAAACTCATCGGGCGTGATAAGAAAAAAGTCCTGCTGAGATGCTATAATATGATCGTTTTATAAAAGAAAACATGATGTCTGAGCATGAACCTAGAGTTGCTGATCCAAAAACGCATGATGCTTTATATAGTATTAGTCTTGTTATGTACTCGCAGAATTGTCTTTACATGCAAATCACTTGCAGCATAAGCAGTGATAAATTATACTAGAATATGGAGGTCGGGGTGAGCGGGATACCAGACTATGAATTCCACTATTTACTGATGGTTGTAAAGCTTTGCTATAACCAAATTGGAATAACGTCCGTGATTGAAAGGACGTACCTCCCCAAAAGAGGTATATTCATTTATCCAAGTAACCAGTGAAGAACAATATGCCACAACGACGAAAGCTGAGTTCTGTTGATATAGAAAGAGTCATTGAGGGGTTGTGGGAAGGTGTTACTGTGGGAAATGTGGTTCATGGGTTTGCAGTATCTCCCTCATTCAGTTATTACCTGACAGCAGCAGCCCGTGGTGGTTCAGACTTGAATTATCTCTATTATTATACATTGTTTAAGGATATGTATTTATTGTCCTCTAAATATGCATTATTATTGCTCATTTCATCTTTGATCGTCCACTGCACACACGTTCTTGGTACTCTAGTTGGTAGTGAGTTTGTTTACCATCACTAGGTTACAGTGTAGTGATCTAGTAGTTCATGTGTTTGCTTACTGTCACGGATGTTATAACGTGTTATGTACTCAACCACGTCCGTACAAACAAAAAAAAAATCTTGGTTGTGGTTTCTCGTCTGACACGACCACTACTCTAGTCGACCCAACTGTAAATGGGTACATGGGGCGTAAGTTAGGGATGGTAAACACATCACGTAAAGGAACTAGTCACCCCACCTATTAGATACTGCAGCTTCGTACATGGAGAGATTTTCATTTCGGACACGACACATTACTGTCATAGAGGTACTCTTACCTTTACGCATGTTTTGCCATTGCCTGATGGAATAATAGCAAGAGAAGTTCAATGCGGGATGCTCAACATGATAAAATATTTCGTATAAATTGCAAATCTTCATTCTAAAGTGATACATTTGATCTTGTGTATGTTTTGTGAAAGATTATCTCATGTGATAAAGTACGCTGCATGTAACCACGGATATTAGTTCGCCTTGGTTACATCAGCGATTCTTGGTTTCACCAAAAACATATTGGAGATTGTAATTCGGTAAACCATGAGCTCCGAAGTTATCCGGTTATTTTTTATTGGCTGTGGACACAATGTGACCAATCAATATAACCGGAATAGTCAGATTTGTTTCTTTAGAAAGATGGTATGCGATGAATCCGTAGACTGTTTTATGACAAAAATTAACAATGTTAAAGTTTGTTATATTTTGTTTTGTTAAGTAAATGTTTCAGATGTATACTGCGTCCTTATTTATGTGCACAACTAAATATTTTATTCTCAGATGTTATGTGTGTTTGTTCTCTGATGTTATGTTTGTTTGTTCTCTGATGTTATGTTTGTTTGTTCTCTGATGTTATGTGTGTTTGTTCTCTGATGTTATGTGTGTTTGTTCTCTGATGTTATGTTTGTTTGTTCTCTGATGTTATGTGTGTTTGTTCTCTGATGTTAAGTTTGTTGTCTGATGTTATGTGTGTTTGTTCTCTGATGTTATGTTTGTTTGTTCTCTGATGTTATGTGTGTTTGTTCTCTGATGTTATTATGCTTGTTTTTTCTCTGATGTTATGTATGTTTGTTCTCTGATGTTATTATTCTTGTTTTTTCTCTGATGTTATGTGTGATTGTTCTCTGATGTTATGTGTGTTTGTTCTCTGATGTTATGTGTGTTTGTTCTCTGATGTTCTGTGTGTTTGTTCTCTGATGTTCTGTGTGTTTGTTCTCTGATGTTCTGTGTGTTTGTTCTCTGATGTTATGTTTGTGTATATATTCTCCAGTTATATTTAGACAATACAATAATCAGTTTCATATTAGCTACTGAAGGCTTACCTAGAAAAATAATTTTGTCAATATTGTGAACACTGTTGTTATTGTTGTTGTTTTGTGATCACCTGTTATTCTACGATATAGTTGTACGCACATTAAAGTCGTCTTGTGATGGTTTCTTCTTGTAGTTCATGTCAAGTAGCATTGATTATCTTGTCTTTCCACATCCTTCTGTTCCTTGTACTGTCAGTAATTTCCGAGACTACTGTTCTCCAATGCTAAATTGCAAAAGCCCCTAATACAACTTTCTCCCTTAGTCCTACAGTAAACCAAGTGCTCATTAACTTGACTGTTTTCACTACATGACGTATCTTAACTTATTCGTATGATGTATCCAAATAGAGTTGAATCCTTTATATAGCATTCTTTTATAACAATTTTCGCTGTATAAAAGCGCGTTTCGAAATCCCCAAATTATATTTATCCTATATTGTTTATGCTGTATATAGTGAATGTCTATTATTACATGCACATTTTCTTTATCCGGGACAAGGTGTTATAACGATATTTCACTGTATAGCGAATTTTCTCTTTTGAATGAGTTTGAGAATGTCTCTTTTTTAACTTAACTTCTCTCAAGATATTTCATTAGGCTTGCTATCTGTCCATGGTGTTTGTAACATTCTTCTATAAAACAATATCCTTACTGCTTCTATATGTTGCTATCCAAGAATCACTTTCCACATTTTTCACTTTTGTTCTCAAATCACTTCACAAAGATATGGTATGTTCTTCTTTATTATGTGCCCTAAACATCACCAGTCTCATCATGACCCAGACCAGCATACCACGACTGGTGGGGATCCCTATTTAGCAGAAAAACTATAAGCCCAGGACACTGATGGCATCACTAAATTGTAAAAAGAGAGAAAACTGCAGGTAGTTTACAAGAGATGAAAGGGGAAGGACACATCTGAAAACTCTCCAGCTAGGGAACCTCTGCACACCTGCATGACTGCAATACACCTTTCCTGATACGAATCAGACTCATCGGACATGTACAAACTCACAAACCCACTCCACATTATAAAATCACAAATGTTTTTGGTTTTTCCTTGTTTTCTACTTGTTCACCATATTTTATTGTTTTTTTCCATGTCATGCTTATCTGTGCTTGCGAAGGAGGAACACCATCATGTTCGTCATCTTACGAAATAGTCATTCTTCTGGAGAATTCTACATTTGACATCATTAATATTCCATCTGACATCATTAATAGATATTCCATCTGATACCATTAATACATATTCCATCTGACGTCATTAATACATCTTCCATCTGACGTCATTAATACATCTTCCATCTGACGTCATTAATACATATTCTGACATCATTAACACATTTTCTATTAGATGTCATTAATGTATTTGAATAAACAAATATGTTATGATGGAACACTTTAAGCATCATCTGTTTGGCCGGTGCCATGATAGTATCGACGACTGGCTGCAATGACTGTCCAATATCTTCTGCCTCCTGCCTTTTAGCGTACTCTGCAAGGATATATCCTGTCCATATATAATTTTCTCTTTCACTTGTATTTCTGCCGACCTCGTACTCTTCACTTCTTGACGTTACCTTCAAGTAAGGTTTTCAACCAGGCGCCATGTGTGTTTCATTTCTTGACGTTACCGTCAAGTAAGGTTTTCAGCCAGGCGCCATGTGTGTTTCATTTCTTGACGTTACCGTCAAGTAAGGTTTTCAACCAGGCGCCATGTGTGTTTCACTTCTTGACGTTACCGTCAAGTAAGGTTTTCAACCAGGCGCCATGTGTGTTTCACTTCTTGACATTACTTTCAAGTAAGATTGTCAACCAGGCGTCATGTGTGTTTTTGTGTCCACATTATTTAAAGTGTTTGATTTTTATTTCTTTTAATATTTCCTTTTTCATAAGCAGCGATTTTAGATCATTTATTTCCCCGAACATTGTCCATTTGTCTCTGTGTCTATCTATACAAATATAACTGCACTCGTCAGGGGCGTAGGGGCACCACATTGTATGCTTCAGAACAGAGTCCTCCAGCGATTCCTATCTTCAACGATGTGGGGGAGTGAGGAAAATCGTATCCTGCAAATTCCTTGTTATTGTCTGCCCATGTCTTTATTTGCTTTCCTTTGCTTCTCCTCCCTTCAACAGTTCCTTTTAGTATTATTTTTGACAAGGAATCATGTCGGCATACATGTCCAAACCATGCTAGTTTTCGTCGTGTCACTAAAGCAATGGTTCTTGTACACTTGTATACATCTCTAATTTTATTTCATATATACACATTTGCTTTATTTTCTCTATAGGAGATTCACAGAATATGTATGTAACACTTGCATTCGAAGCCATATACTCGTCACTCCGTGGGGTAAAGTGAGTGTCCAACTCTCACAACCACACAGCACAACAGAAAGCACTAGCAAGTTATAAAGCTAGGTTTTCACTCTAACAATGATTGTTGCTTCTTCACATCACAGTTAACTTTCACATAGACGCTAAATACATCCCCAGCCTTATTTTTAATTCTGCTTTGAATTTTCCATAACTGTATATTTAAGATCCGAGGTATTTGAAAGTATTCACCTCCTCAAGCTTATATCCATTCATCATGATGTTGGTCTGTGTCTCTGTGTCTCTGCTGCTAACCAAGATCTTGCTCTTTTCTGTGTTGATTTCCTTTCCGTACTGGCTGGTAACATGATTCAGCTTTTCTGGTAATTTTTCTCATGCTTGTTCTGATCCAGCTATAAATCAATATCATCAACGAAACGCAAATTGCTTATAGAGCGACCTACGATCGATATGAACGTGTTGCAATCATGTAGAGTCTCCTGTACGATGTGCTCTAGGTTTACGGTGAAATGTAACCGAGATATAAAGCGTTCTTGCCAAACTCCCACATTTGTTTTAAAAAAACCTCTCCAATTGTATCGTTTAAGACAACTTTCACTACTTGTATTTTTGTAAAGTAATTCAACAATGTCAATGATTGTGGTGTCAAAACTTTAATTGTCTCAGTATGTGCCACAGACAATCATGCCAAACACAGTCAAATGCCCTTGTAAAATCAATCAAATTCTGGTAGAGATATCGTTGGTGCTACATATGTTTTCCAATCAATTTTCTGAAGTTAAATATTTGTTCCACGGTGTCTCTATTTGCTCTGAAGATATCTTGTTCTTCTGCAACTATTTCTTCACACTTGTGATTTATTCTGTTCAGTAATATTTTGAGCATCACTTTACTCGAGTGTGTTATAAGGCTAATGGTTCTGTAATTCGTACACACTTTCAAATGTTCTTTCTTGAGAATTTGTATTATTAGTGATTGTGTCCAATTAGCAGGCCACTGTTTTGTGCTTCATATGTTATTGTACATTTTGGTCATAGAATTTACCACATTAATTCCCCCATATTTCAAGAGCTCTGCTAGAATGTTGTTTACATCGGATGACGTTCCTCCTTCCAATGTTTGTATGGCCTCTTTTACTTCATCTACTAGAATGTCTGCATTTCCTAGTTCATTGTTGTTAAGAATTCTCTAATATCGTGTAGTCAGGATTACTCTTGCAGTCATACAGCTCCTTGCAATATTGTCCATCTGTTTACTAGATCTGTTGTTTCATTGAGTATCTTCCGCGTTTGTCTCCTATCGTAGATATCGTTGCTCTTTTTTGGTTGTATTCTTAGTAGTGTATGCTATTTATTGTTTCCGTGTTTAAATTATGCATTAATGGTTGCACATTGTTCCTCTAGCAACACTTCTTGTGCTTGTTTCATTTTCCTTCTGATATTTTTGTTTATTTTGCTATATTGCTCTGACATTTCTATGTATATTCTGAAATGCGTACATATTTTATTCTAGTTTTGTTCAATATTTATCTCTTCGCCTCACATACATGCAGAATGTTTGTGTAGTTTTTATAGCTCTAATTTTTAATTGTTTATAACTTGTTTGGATGTTGATATTATCTTCCCCCATGTAGTTGAAAGTACTTTAAGCCATTGCTCTTCTCCATTTAACTTCTGTTTTCTATCATGTGTGGTCAAACGTCTATTATGTGTCTACGTGTTTCAATACAGTTCCGTGTACTTATATTATGTTTAATGTTTGTTCTTCAGTTATTGATTATCGAGGTTTTTCTATGTCTAACAAATAATGTTAATAACTATAAGATTTATTGTGTACAACTTATTTTGAAAAAAAACTACAATATTGCATAAGTTAGTTATCTCTAATGCAGGCACAAAATGTAGCTATAAACGTAATCTTATACTTGGAGCTCATCTTCAAATAAGCAAACATATTGGCACTGGAACTGAACGTCTCTAAAATGAATGTCGTTGCCCATACTAGGAAGAATGTGTTTTTGTATCTGCCATCAAAGTTGAACTGTGGGTCGTACGCCATGATAAAGAAAATAATGGTACCAGGTGTGAAACAGATAATAAAGATGGTTGAGATAAAAGCCACCATTTTAACCACTTTTCTTTCCTTAGTGGAGGCTGATTCCGAATTGGATACAGTTTTTGCTACCGATGATTGCCGCCACTTAGTCTTTTTGTTCAGTTTGACGATGAGAATGATGGTGCAGCCAATAACAAGTAGAAGAGATAATGTATTCATTCCTACGCTGTGAATCGGAAAAATGATGGTCTCTACGTTCTGTCGGTTTCTACCGAAAGCCAATCTCAGAATTGTCCTATTTCTGGAGTAGCTAAACTGCCATTCTAACGTGTTGACGAAGTAGAACGGCGAGAAGAGAATACAAACGACAACGAAGATGGAGATGTTGATTATCTTTGTTCTAAATGGTGTTATCATCGTTTTCACTTTCAGCGGGAATGTAATACACAAACATCTTTCCAGAGTAATGAAGGCCGTGATGAAACTTGTGATTCTGAAACAAGGATCACAAGTAGATATAAAATAACAAGCATCACAAATAGATATAACATAACAAGCATCACAAGTAGATATAACATAACAAGCATCACAAATAGAAATAACATAACAAACTAATATACAATTAATAAATATAATTCATAGGCAAATACATGTTACTAAAAGATATCACTACTAATAAACAAGATAATCCAAAAAACGAAGGAATAAAGAGGATGGAGGAAAAATAATGTTTAAAAAAAAAGATAATAGAAAAATATAGATATCAATATATGCCATCTGAACGGGCCTGTCTGAAATCCCATTTGCTGTCTAATGAGTTTTTGTTTTCTATAAATTAAAATAAACAATTCTTGGTGGTTGTGTATCGCAGTATTCAATTACCCATGTTACATTTGAAGCAACGTTGTCTTTGTTTATGTGTGATTTATGTTTACATTTAGGCTTAATTGCCCCGTAAGACCTGATGACACGTACTAATGTTAAATGTTTGTAGTTCTTGTGGAGATTTTATACCTGTACAGTGTGTGTGTGTTGGTGTTTTCTGTATGTCGATCGACACGGCCATATTCAGTGTATCTGTAGAAAAAACGTTTAATGTCTTGACTAAATCTGTATCTTTTTTTATGGATGCGGATGAATTGAATACTGGAAACGTGTAGACGCAAGTTGTGAGACGAATAACTGACATCTTATTCAGCCCTTGTTAAATTCATGTTTTCCTTACGTGACTCAAGTTGTGAGACGAATAACTGACATCTTATTCAGCCCTTGTTAAATTCATGTTTTCCTTACGTGACTCAAGTTGTGAAACGAATAACTGACATCTTATTCAGCCCTTGTTAAATTCATGTTTTCTTGCTAACATAATAATTTAAATAAAATCATATCTATAATAATATACCTGTTGAAGCAGACGTGGCTGTAACCGCCGGTGACATACATGACATCCATGGAGTCAAAGGGCAGGTCAGAGGTTATGAAGATTGGATTGTAGCAGACACTTGACCAAAACATTGTCACAACACATGCCAAGTCCGCAATAGCTAGGCCTGGTCAAAATACAAGACGATGAAACGCATGTTCATGAACGTTTCTTTAGTGCAATCATGACCAATATGGTGAAAGTGTTGATGATGTTGATTCAAGTAGTGGTAGCAAATTTGAGGTTGTTGTTGTGAAAAAGCTCTATACATTGTTTTTTGTGTGTGCTTATTGAATATATATCGTTGTTATCTAACACTCTTTTTATCTTTTTATGTTACTCATTTGCTTTATCTGTTATTAAATA
Organism: Meghimatium bilineatum; assembly: GCA_034231615.1. Lineage (NCBI taxonomy): Eukaryota > Metazoa > Mollusca > Gastropoda > Stylommatophora > Philomycidae > Meghimatium > Meghimatium bilineatum. The sequence continues at coordinate 3,483,421 of CM067320.1, read as the reverse complement.
TTGCCGTATGTTACTATACATTTCTTTCTGTTACTAGACATTTCTTTCTGTTACTATACATTTCTTTCTGTTACTAGACATTTCCTTCTGTTACTAGACATTTCTTTCTGTTACTATAAATTTCTTTCTGTTAATAGAAATTTCTTTCTGTTACTAGACATTTCTTTCAGTTACTAGAAATTTCTTTCTGTTACTAGAAATTTCTTTCTGTTACTAGATATTTCTTTCTATTACCAGACATTTTTTTCTGTTACTATAAATTTCTTTCTGTTGCTAGACATTTCTTTCTATTATCAAATATTTCTTTCTGTTACCAGACATTTCCTTCTGTTACTAGACATTTCTTTCTGTTACTAGGCATTTCTTTCTATTGCTAGACATTTCTTACTGTTACTAGACAGTTAATTTTGTCATTAGATATTTCTTTCTGTCATTAGACATTTCTTTCTGTCACTTGACTTTTTGTCACTAGACATTTGTTTCTGTTACTAGACATTTCTTCCTGTCACTAAATATTTCGTTCTGTCACTAGAAATTTTCTTATGTCACTAAACATTTCATTATGTCACAAAACACTTCTTTCTGACACTATACATTTTTCTCTGTCAGTTGTCATTTCTGTTTTTAGACATTTCTTTCAAGTATTAGACATTTGGAAACAGTTTTAAACATTTCAGTTTCTTATTAGTTATTATTTTCTATATTTAGAAATGTCTTTCTGTTAACTATACATTTGTGTTACGAGACATTTCTTTATATTGGTATAAATGCTGTTATTCTCCTACTAGACATTGTCTTATTCTGCTAGACATGTATTTCTCCTACTAGACATTTTTTTCTATTGCTAGACATATATTTATGTTACTATACATATCTTTACGTTTTTAGGCATTTCTATATATATGATGTTATATATGTGTATTTCAGCCGTATTGTGTAGTCAGTTTTCGTTTACTTTCACTTCACTGCGAACATCCCGACTATTGATGTTTTTAGTCCTTGATATCCTGGGTTCTATATGTAACTATATGTTCTATTTCAAATGATATCCTGGGTTCTATATGTAACTATATGTTCTATTTCAAATGATATCCTGGGTTATATATGTAACTATATGTTCTATTTCAAATGATATCCTGGGTTCTATATGTAACTATATGTTCTATTTCAAATGATATCCTGGGTTATATATGTAACTATATGTTCTATTTCAAATGATATCCTGGGTTCTATATGTAACTATATGTTCTATTTCAAATGATATCATGGGTTCTATATGTAACTATATGTTCTATTTCAAATGATATCCTGGGTTCTATATGTAACTATATGTTCTATTTCAAATGATATCCTGGGTTCTATATGTAACTATATGTTCTATTTCAAATGATATCCTGGGTTCTATATGTAACTATATGTTCTATTTCAAATGATATCCTGGGTTCTATATGTAACTATATGTTCTATTTCAAATGATATCCTGGGTTCTATATGTAACTATATGTTCTATTTCAAATGATATCCTGGGTTATATATGTAACTATATGTTCTATTTCAAATGATATCCTGGGTTATATATGTAACTATATGTTCTATTTCAAATGATATCCTGGGTTATATATGTAACTATATGTTCTATTTCAAATGATATCCTGGGTTCTATATGTAACTATATGTTCTATTTCAAATGATATCCTGGGTTCTATATGTAACTATATGTTCTATTTCAAATGATATCCTGGGTTATATATGTAACTATATGTTCTATTTCAAATGATATCCTGGGTTATATATGTAACTATATGTTCTATTTCAAATGATATCCTGGGTTATATATGTAACTATATGTTCTATTTCAAATGATATCCTGGGTTCTATATGTAACTATATGTTCTATTTCAAATGATATCCTGGGTTATATATGTAACTATATGTTCTATTTCAAATGATATCCTGGGTTATATATGTAACTATATGTTCTATTTCAAATGATATCCTGGGTTATATATGTAACTATATGTTCTATTTCAAATGATATCCTGGGTTCTATATGTAACTATATGTTCTATTTCAAATGATATCCTGGGTTCTATATGTAACTATATGTTCTATTTCAAATGATATCCTGGGTTATATATGTAACTATATGTTCTATTTCAAATGATATCCTGGGTTCTATATGTAACTATATGTTCTATTTCAAATGATATCCTGCGTACTATATATAACTATATGTTATATTTCAAATGATATCCTGGGTTCTATATGTAACTATATGTTCTATTTTAAATGTTTGAATGTTCCTTATCAATTTAATGTTGATTGTCAAACATTCACATCGAATATATTGCAACTGGAGATATGCAAGCACTAAAGAATGATTATTGTGTTGCAGGTCAGACATCTGTTTTTCAATTTTTTATCAGTTTTTTTTTTTTGAGGCAATGGCCAACAACGATCTGACTTCTTCATAGCAACGACCTCCACTGTTTATAAGAATAGAGTATATAGCTATCCACATCGACCATTAAATCTAATATACATATAATTATGTTCAAAATCAGACCGCAACGCCGTGTTTACAAGTGGATTCTTTGGAGGTTCCTGAGTAGTATAGAGTTCAAAAAGACGTATGCTTGGGAAGAGCGATATTCACATCAAATAGTATGCTGTTTCATAAGACTGTTACAGTGAATATGGGAATCCCCGATAACAATGAAATTAATATTTCTGTGAACATTGTTGAATCGGGTGTAAAACATCACACAATTCGATTCCATATTTGAGTGATTATTAACTCAAATTGTTTACCTCCAGTGTTTGTACTATTGAGTACATAAAAGATAGCATTCTTCAACTATGAAGAAGAAGAAGAAGAAGAAGAAGAAGAAAATATTGTGACTAAAATAAAGATTTACTTTTTCTGATTTTGTCAATTAACCCGTAATATCACACTAAACTTTCTTATATCGTTAATTAAGCCCAGTCTAGCATTTGACGTTTTCTTCATCTCTTTGTTAGTTTTATTCTGTTGGTAATCTCAGCATTCATCTATGGATAAACACATTTCTGTTGTGAAATATGTATGTAACATAATTCGCTATATGTAGTACAAATAATACAGAATTAAATACAATTGAGGATTTAGAAAAGGGTTGTTATATTGATAAATGTGTTATAAAAGAATATAGAGGGATTCAATTGTTTTATTTTTTTTTATTTTTTTTTAAGTTTAATGTTTTTTTAATGATTATAAAACTGTTTTTCTAGTGTTTATTTACAGTACACGTTTGACATTCATATGTTAGAATTTGTGCTATGTATCTGTGAATAATTCTTTTCCTTTGTGACATGGACTACATAGGGTATGTCTTGTGACAATACAAGAGTGGAATCGATATGTTAAACATGGTGTTATGTGGCTCTGAAGAACTATATTTCTCATTTCCTTTAACAGGGATCACATGAATGTGATTATATATAAAATAACAAAGAATCACATGAATGTGATTATATATTTAAAAAACAGGAATCACATGATTGTGACAATATGTAAAAACAATGATCACATGAATGTGACTATATATATAGAAAACACATTAAAGTAATACAATACACCATAATGTTCTATAAGACGTTATTGGAGTTAAATCCTCTAACTACAGAATACAATATAATGTTCTATAAGACGTTATTGGAGTTAAATCCTCTAACTACAGAATACAATATAATGTTCTATAAGACGTTATTGGAGTTAAATCCTCTAACTACAGAATACAGCATAATGTTCTATATGGCGATTTTACGGTTAAATCTTCTAATGCAATTGACGTGTGACACAGAGTTTATAAATCTTCTATATATTAAATATAAAAGCATTCAATAGAGTAAATATATCTTCTAAGAAAAGATATATAGAACAACGTTCTGCTTGGTCACGCTAATACACACAACTGACACTGTATTTCAGAGTAAACAAAACTGTTAAAGACATCAAGAAACAGACCTAGCAAGCTGATGTTTATTGAGTCTTTGAAACCTTGCTTAATAAAGACGACGATATTAACGATATTAGTACCGACTCCAACAAGACTTAATGATCCACAGACGATAACGAAACCTGCAACTTGGTATATCTCTCTGATCTCATCACTGATGGCGTCACCGCTAGAGGGCTGTTGTGGTGTAAATAGGGAAGTGTATGTTACAGAACTATCTGTGTTCACATCTTGTGAGGTTGATAAAATCATGAACATTGTTACTTTCTTTACTATATTTATTTATCTAACAGACACCTTATTTTATAATTTGTCTTCCAATTCACAGTTTTAGTTTCAATTAACTTGAAATATGAAATCAGTTTTTCACACTTTCATTACAGTCGTAAATCGTGAATTAGTATCAGGACTACATTTCAAATGAAACTATTCACTAAATGTTATACCAAATATTTCAGGATTAAACTATTCTCTGTTTGTGGTTGTTTTTGTGTGTTTCATAATTACATAAGAATATTTCATAGATGTATAATTATTAGATTTTCTTGCGTGGATTATTCTTGCAAATTATTTAGTCATGTAAAGAAATCACTAAATCTTGAAAAAATTACCAATCAGGATGTGGTGTCATTTCATGAACAGCTACGTCAAATTTGCCTGCGTATTGCTTTCTTGTGCTCTGATCAATTCTAGAGTTTAAAATTGTTCAATGAATAATTGGAAACAAAACAATGCTTTTACAGAACAGACGGCAACATCTATGTGAATTTTAAACAGCGGAGGAATTAATTGATTGACAGACGAATGATTGCTTCTCTCAGAGCAGTCCTGCGAGTCAAGAACTTACAGTGCCCGACACACTCCACAAACTGTTCACTTATGTCTGATTACACGTATTATTGAAGTGAGGTTCTGTTAATATATACCATTTGACTATAGCGTTATTATTTCAGCAACTTCAGACGATGAATTCAAATCGTTGATTGACATAACCTCGAAGATAACCCTCCTGGCGACTAGGCAACCTATTTTTATATCTTTGCCATTTCAAATGAATAGTTTGCCACAGTCACTGACATAATTGTATACATCGTGGCTTGCTAGATTATTTTTGAGGTAGATTGCAAACGAGAAGTGGTAATCTTGTAGACAACGTGATTCCTATCTAAACTCTTAGTTTAAATTTCGTTTTATAAACTCGATTATTCTTACATTTGTTTTAATGTGTTTTACTATTAGTCCATTTTGCAGTCAGTTTTGATTTAAACGTTAGTAAACTGACGGATACAATAAAATAATACAAATGTGTGTGTGTGTGTTCTTACAGTGTTCTGTTTGTTATGTGTTAAATACATGTTTATCATCTTGTTTATTCTTAGTTTTTTACTTCTAGACATTTAACGTCAATTTAGGGACAACATTTTCCCATCTGAGCTGCCTGTCTAGGGCCCTCCCGCTTACACCAGCTGTTTTATAACTTCGCCACGCCTATGTGATTTATGATACGCCTAGGTAGTCTGTTAAAATATATATTATTTGGCACATATTTAACGCACAGTTATACAAAAAATCACGAAAATTTACATACACAATTAATGTACATTTATATAACAATATTTCACGCAACTCTACAATTGTTGCTCAATTTCAAACCTCCAGCAATAGTAGAGTTCTAACATACGCTGATAATATCCTACTATACAACATGGGCAGGAACAGAAGAGATATCGCTGACAGTGCATATAATGGACTAGATCAATTGTCCATATGGTGCAGAACATGCAACGGTGTGATCAATCCATGGAAAGCAAAGGTCGTCTGGTACTCCTTAAATAATAATCTGGTCAATGACACACTGCCAGCTGTCAGTTGCATGGGCTCATTCATTGAAAGACAACATGACCTTAAATATCTTGGGATAATCTTTGATAGAAGTCTCTCATTCAACAAACACGTCACAAATATGATTCAGAAGGCTAAAAGAGGGATCAGTGTTATCAAGGTTATGGTGATCTTCGAGATGTAGCAATTGGTACTTTTATCTGCTTCTGCAAGTGATGGTGCTATCTGTCATAGATTATGGTTTGGCCTACTAACACTGTCACAAACACAAGTCGATAGATTGGAAAAAGTTCAAAATGAGGCTATCAGATTTCTGCTTGATCTCCCCAGCATTAGAGTGCGACATCAGGTAGTACAAGTTAGATCGTACCTTAAAGTGACAGAACACAACCACCACCCATTACACCATCGTCTAGATGAGTCAAAGGGAAAACGAATCAAGCGTGGCAGACCATGGATGGCAGAGGCCAAAGACACACTGCGAAGAGTATGTCAATCTGAAGAAATAGGAAAGGGCAGTGAATGGGTGGAGGTAGATACTGAGAAGAAATCACTGACTAAAGTAATAATACAACTAGATAAAGTGTGTCGAAAATGGAAGGACGTCAGGGCCCAGGATACACTGCATGAACTCGTCACTCTACACTCGAAACCACAAGACAGAATTATTTACACAGAATGCTCAGTTAACAGAAACACAAGTAAAAGCGGATGGGGTTTTGTTGCTTACAGAAACAGCGTGAAGTTGTTCGAGAAATCTTCAGCAAATCCCACTGTCACATCGAACATGAGGAAGCATGCTGCGCAAGATAGAAAAGTTCATACTAAGAAAAGAATGCTGGGACTTATTGAATAACTCAGTTGTCCAGAGCATTACATGGATATACTGCCCTGGTCATGCTTGGGTCAGAGGAAACGAGAGAGCCGACTTATTGGCAGGCAATGAGGCGATAGACGGCACATTGGTGAAAATAGATAAAGCAGACTTAATAAAAGCAGTAATAAATTCATTTCAAGATGCAGATGATGTCAATGAGGCTGAGAACGTACACATACAGAGAATGTTAGAAATGGGAGTATCTAGAGGTGAGGGCAGGAAAAGTAATTCTTTTAACAAGTCCCGAAGATCACACAATCAACACCTGACCGGAACTCTGAGTCTACATACACTGTAATGGCTGCTGGAGCGGAGGTCGGAGCACTTATGGGAATGCCCCACGTGCTGCAGTTTCTAATCAAGAATCAAGAATGAATTTCACGCATAGTTATATAAAACATTCACGCAGAATTATTTAGAAACAATTCACGTCAATTCGATAAATGACACAATTTAACGCACAGTTATATACATGGCAACCATTATAGCCTTCTATCTTAGGTTGAAAGCGTCGTTCTTCGGCAAGAGCCGGTAATCCCCTATTTAACACAAAAAAACGTCTGTTCAGGCTAATGTAAGCTTCTTTTTGCAGGTTGCTCCGTAGTTTATGTTTTTATCTTCGATCATCATCATCATCAGGTGTAAAGCCGGCTAGCGTAGGCAGTCATGGCTCTCCACAGCTCTCTGTCCACAGTATTATGTATCAAAATCGTTGTTGTTTCCTTGCCGTGCCAGGTTGTCAAACTGTCTAATATTTTCTCACGTAGTCGCCCTCTGTCTCTGTTGCCTTTAATTTTGCCTGTTGTGACTATGTTCTCTAAACCTGCCTGTCTCATGAAGTAGCCAAAAAAAGAAGTATGCCTTTTTCTTATATTGTTGATTAAGGTCCGTTTCGCATTTGATTCTTTCAACACCACATTACTTTTTCTGGCAGTCCATAGTATTCTCAGCATTCTTCTATAGAACCACATCGCTGTTGCCTCTAATTTCCCACTTTCCAGTTTGTTTATTGTCGAAGACTCGCAACCATATGTTAGTATAGGGGTTATATAGCACCGCAGAACTCTCTTTCTCACCTCTAATGACAAGGTCATATTACACAGTATATTTGTATCTTCGATAAACAATGATATATAGCTTATTGAGCCATGATCTATTTGGTGATATGAACCTCCGTATGATTACATTTGTTTCGATAAAATACTCTACAATTGTTTATATATTGAAATAATGTTACTAGAAGATAGATTTGAACTTCATGAAACGAATGGAAAAACAATACTGAGGTTTTCACAATCAAGCAATCAAGTGTCATGCCGAGTGTTGTAGGAAATCATGTTTCTTTATCTTTCTCTGTCTCTTCTCTCTTTTATCTTTCTGGTGCTTACTAAATTTTGAAAAAAAGACTCACCCTGAACATGACATAGTGACAACAAGGGCATGCGGCCTTTATCATGCAAGACATTCGAATACTCCCAGTAACTCCTTAACCTTATCAGACAAGGAACACTCGAATACTCCCTGTAACTGCCTAATTTTATCACACAAGCAACACTCGAATACTTCCTGTTAGTCACTAACTTTATCACAGAATCAACACTCGAATACTTCCTGTTAGTCACTAACTTTATCACACAAGGAACACTGAAATACTTCCTGTAACTGCCTAATTTTATCACACAAGCAACACTCGAATACTTCCTGTTAATCACTAACTTTATCACACAAGGAACACTGAAATACTTCCTGTAACTGCCTAATTTTATCACACAAGCAACACTCGAATACTTCCTGCAACTCACTAACTTTATCACACAAGCAACACTCGAATACTCCTCGTAACTCCCTAACTGAAACAAGTATCACAGTATTTTGTTACTAAATGATAAAGTTTTAATATTTTCATCACATACCCTAAATATCTGGACTGTCTGCTTCTAATTGTGTGCTATAATTTGTCTTTTTACCCCAGCATCTCTGAAAACTTCTAGATTAGTTTTCTTTGCTGGTCATAGAATGCTCATCTTTCGTCTTAAAAATTCCATCTCAGTTGTCTCCAGCTTATCTTGGGGACTTTTGTTGACCGTCATGCTTGGCAACCATAGAGAAAGAATTGCTCAACATAATATTCTAGCACTCGAACCTGCGTACGCACTGATATTGCTGTGCATCAGTAGATTTAGAATGTTTATCATTTTCTGAAACGTTGATTTGTGTGGTATACTTGTCTTGATCTCATATAGGAGCACCAGCCATCTGATATTTAAATGGTGCCACGATACTTAACTTGATCTACTTAATTTAATTTTGAAATCATTGATCAGAAATATTAATGAAACAAAATATTTTGGAAATATTAATAGCAATGATACTTTTAGACAACTTTAAGTGAAGGTTTATTTGAGTGGGGGGGGCGAGCAATAAGTACACATGAGATGGATGGGGTGTAGACTATCAGAGTGTACCACCAAGGCAAAAGTAGCAGTGCTCTGTATGTATCATCTTACTGTATGGACCTGTGCCAATTTTATGCAACACATTTGCATAAACGTTATAGAAAGTAGATAAACGACGTAAAGTCTACAGAAAGTAGACAAACTACGTAAATTATGCAGAAAGTAGACAAAAGACGTAAAGCCTACAGAAAGTAGACAAAAGACGTAAAGTCTTCAGAAAGTAGACAAACGACGAAAAGTCTGCAGATGGTAGACAAATGGCGTAAAGCAAGCAGAAAGGAGAAAAACGACAACTTGAAACACGTCAGCAACGATATATCCCAAACAGTGAAATATTATAACTAGAAGTATATAACCAAAGTCACGCAGTATATCTGATAGAACGGCACGTGTCCCATCAAACAGGAAGTGGCAACACTGAACGTTAACATGATGCACTTTTTCGTGTGCCTATCATTCATCCTCTTTCTCGTTCTCCAGCCGGAGTCACACGATGATATAAATTTCTTCAATAAACAATACTGTGAACGCCAGACCTGTAACGAGACCGTAGATTCGGGATAAGTAAAATGTATCGTGGTTAGGTATGCTCCTTTCAATTTCAGACGTTAGCCCGAATTACGTATATGAGAGCTTTCAACAATCCAAACAGTGGTCGCTGTTCTGGTAATTCAGTTTCCATGACCTCTATTGTAATGTATCCTTCAAAGAAATTTCAGGTCGCGATAATTTCTTTGTGTGTGTGCGTGTGTGCGTGTGTGTGTATGCATATGTGTATGTGCGTTTGTGTGCGTGCGTATGTGTGTGTGTGCGTGCTTGCCTGCGTGCGTGTCTGTGTGCGTGTATGTGTGTGTGTGTGGTATATTGGGCAATTCTGTAATATATATTCCTATTGTCTGTAGATTATCCGTATGTGCTCATATCTGTGTCGACGTCTCCAAATCTCTCATACAAAAACTGCTTGATTCATCTATCACGATTTGAAATGTAAGACTTATTGTTGTATTGTTTCAGATTGTAGATGGTATTCTCTCTCTCTCTCTCTCTCTCTCTCTAATGATGTATGAATGAGCGAAGCTGCACTTCATGTTCTCTCTGTCTCTTGTTGTATCAATGAACCTGCAATCCATGTTTTCTCTTTTTCCCCCTCTTTCTCTCTCTTGTTGTATTGAGGAGTGAAGCTGCACTGCATGATCTCTCTCTTGTTTGAGAAATCACGAGAATACAACCATAACTTCTAAAAGTCATCAATCAAGCGTCATGACGTGTATCGCAGGCGATCACAATTCTCCACAACTCTGTTTCTTGTGTTGTTTATTTGCAATAACATCCGCAATATAAATGTAAACAGTGGTTTTCAAAGTGAAATATTATACTCAGATACGACGAACATCATGGATGGAAAGACGAACTACCGTAGACGTCTGCACAGACCTGAAGATAGAAGACGACTGACTTCTCAAAACTATCAAAGATATACGCTAACAGATTTTGAACATATTAAAAGACACAATGGTTTATCAAGATTAATTATGGAGGGAAATGTTTCAAGAAAGAAGCAAGGGGCAGACCAAGACTACATTGCACATTGTACACAGGATATCAGAGACCATCTGAACATGGCACTGTATGAGGCTGAGCTGATTGCACATAACCGAGACGATTATAGAGTGGCAGTGATTGAGTGAGTGAGTGTGTGAGTGTGTGAGTGAGTGTGTGAGTGTGTGAGTGAGTGTGTGAGTGTGTGTGAGTTAGTGTATGAGTGAGTGTGTGAGTGAGTGTGTGAGTGAGTGTGTGAGTGTGTGTGTGAGTGAGTGTGTGAGTGAGTGTGTGAGTGTGTGAGTGAGTGTGTGAGTGAGTGTGTGAGTGAGTGTGAGTTAGTGTATGAGTGAGTGTGTGAGTGAGTGTGTGAGTGTGTGTGTGAGTTAGTGTATGAGTGAGTGTGTGAGTGAGTGTGTGAGTGAGTGTGTGAGTGTGTGAGTGAGTGTGTGAGTGAGTGTGTGAGTGAGTGTGAGTTAGTGTATGAGTGAGTGTGTGAGTGAGTGTGTGAGTGAGTGTGTGAGTGAGTGTGTGAGTGTGTGTGAGTTAGTGTATGAGTGAGTGTGTGAGTGAGTGTGTGAGTGTGTGTGAGTTAGTGTGTGAGTGAGTGTGTGAGTGAGTGTGTGAGTGAGTGTGTGAGTGAGTGTGTGAGTGAGTGTGAGTTAGTGTATGAGTGAGTGTGTGAGTGAGTGTGTGAGTGAGTGTGTGAGTGAGTGTGTGAGTGTGAGTTAGTGTATGAGTGAGTGTGTGAGTGAGTGTGTGAGTGTGTGAGTGTGTGTGAGTGTGTGAGTGAGTGTGTGAGTGAGTGTGTGAGTGTGTGTGAGTTAGTGTATGAGTGAGTAAGTGAGTGCGTGTATGAGTGAGTGAAAGAGTGAGTGTGTGAGTTAGTGTATAAGTTAGTGAGTGTGTGACTGAGTTAGTTAGTGATTGAGTGAGTGAGTGACTGTGTGAGTGTTGGCAACGTTGTATAACTGCTACTTCACATAGATATGTGATATTTTCTCCAGCCATATTGACAACCCATCCAGCAGTTTCTCTGTTTCTCTTTTTCTGTCTCGTCTCATCTTGACCATTCGGGAGATTAATAAATGTTTAAGTTGTTATCTTTTCATCACACGACGACACATTTTAACTGTCTGTTATAAGCAATATACATAACACCATATACAAAAAAAGTCATTCCTTGGTTTTACAGTTCTTGTGTTGTATTGCTGAGAGCTTCATGTGTAACAAAACATCAGAGCTTAAAATAAATGTGTATATAATCATATTAATATGAAAGTCCCAGCACAATATCTTGAAGTATACAGATATGTAGGTCTAAATCTGTACGGTCTGAAGGTCTGAAGTTATGACAATTTCAAGGTCTAAAGTTATGAAGGTCTGAAGTTATGACGGTCTGATGTTATGACAATTTTAAGGTTGGAAGTTATGAAGGTCTGAAGTTATGACAATTTGAAGGTCTGAAGTAATGAAGGTCTAAAGTTATGAAGGTCTGATGTTATGACAATTTTAAGGTTGGAAGTTATGAAGGTCTGAAGTTATGAAGGTCTGAAGTTATGACAATTTGAAGGTCTAAAGTAATGAAGTTATCAAGTTGTGCAAGTGTGAAAATTAAGGTTTGTAGTTATGGAAGTTTCAAGGGCTGCAGGGGTAAAGGTATGAAATATTGAAGTACTGAGGGTCGATAGTCTGAAGGTGTGAATGAGTAAAGTCTGAAGGTCTCACTGGACATTATTCATAAAAACAACAGTGCAATCTAAAACGTTCAGTACATTATATGGATATATAACAAGGTTTTAGGTTTTCTTCTTGTTGAACGCCCACAAGAAATGAGCCACGAATTTCATTTCTATAAGTAATTCTTCTCTCTCTCTCTATCGCTCTCTCTCTCTCTCTCTCTCTCTCTATATATATATATATATATATATATATACGATATATATATATATATATATATATATATATATATATATATATATATATATATATATATGTGTATATAGGTATGTGTGTGTGTACGTTGCTCGAGTGGGATGGAAGGGGGGGGGGATTTTTGTCTTAGAACATTTTATAATGCTGAAAATATGAGTTCTTAAAGCTCTTAAAAGACACTCCAATAAAACATATATTAGCGAAAAGGTGCTTCGTACTTTGCATCGCTTGTGGGAATTGGAAGGAAACAACGTTCTTTCAAAACATCACCAGAAATCAACTCGTGTCTATTGTATTTTCCCGGGTGGATAGAGGTTCTGTGTATCCACGCTTGCTGTTAACCGTAGCAATTTGAACTTTAATCGTAATTTCAAGTCCAGATTTGTCAAATTTGAGAATTCTATTATAAACTGCGTAAGCTAACTTTTGCTTGTGCTAACTTCTGTGTGTGCTAACTTCTCTGTGTGCTAACTTCTGTGTGTGCTAACTTCTGTGTGTGCTAACTTCTGTGTGTACTAACTTCTGTGTGTGCTAATGTCTGTGTGTGCTAACTTATGTGTGTACTTACCTTTGTGTGTGCTTACCTTTGTGTGTGCTAACTTCTGTGTGTGCTAACTTCTGTGTATGCTAAGTTCTGTGTTTGCTAACTTCTGTGTGTGCTAACTTCTGTGTGTGCTAACTTCTGTGTATGCTAAGTTCTGTGTTTGCTAACTTCTGTGTGTGCTAACTTCTGTGTGCTAACGTCTGTGTGTGCTAACTTCTGTGTGTGCTAACTTCTGTGTGTGCTAACGTCTGTGTGTGCTAACTTCTGTGTGTGCTAACGTCTGTGTGTGCTAACTTCTCATGGCAGCTTAGTAAAAGTCATAATAGAGAGGATGATGTGGAACAATTCAAAGGACATAGTCAACATAAAGAAAATGTACGGCAGATTTCATAGACCACCAGAACATGACACTTACAGAACATTATACTAACAGATATCATAGACCACCAGAACATGACACTAACAGATATTATAGACCACCAGAATATGACACTAACAGATATCATAGACCACTAGAACATGACACTCACAGATATCATAGACCACCAGAACATGACAGTCACAGATATCATAGACCAGCAGAACATGACACTCACAGAAAATGACACTCACAGAACATGACACTTACAGAACATTATACTAACAGATATCATAGACCACCAGAACATGACACTCACAGAACATGACACTCACAGAACATGACACTCACAGATATCATAGACCACCATAACATGACACTCACAGAACATGACACTTACAGAACATTATACTAACAGATATCATAGACCACCAGAACATGACACTAACAGATATCATAGACCACTAGAACATGACACTCACAGAACATGACACTCACAGATATCATAGACCACCATAACATGACAGTCACAGATATCATAGACCAGCAGAACATGACACTCACAGATATCATAGACCACCAGAACATGACAGTCACAGATATCATAGACCAGCAGAACATGACACTCACAGATATCATAGACCACTAGAACATGACACTCACAGAACATGACACTCACAGAACATGACACTCACAGAACATGATACTCACAGAACAGGACACTCACAGAACATGATACTCACAGAACATGATACTCACAGAACATGATACTCACAGAACATGACACTCACAGAACATGACACTCACAGAACATGATACTCACAGAACATGATACTCACAGAACATGATACTCACAGAACATGATACTCACAGAACATGATACTCACAGAACATGATACTCACAGAACATGACACTCACAGAACATGACACTCACAGAACATGACACTCACAGAACATGATACTCACAGAACATGACACTCACAGAACATGACACTCACAGAACATGACACTCACAGAACATGATACTCACAGAACATGATACTCACAGAACATGACACTCACAGAACATGATACTCACAGAACATGATACTCACAGAACATGATACTCACAGAACATGACACTCACAGAACATGATACTCACTGAACATGATACTCACAGAACATGACACTCACAGAACATGATACTCACAGAACATGACACTCACAGAACATGACACTCACAGAACATGATACTCACAGAACATGACACTCACAGAACATGACACTCACAGAACATGACACTCACAGAACATGATACTCACAGAACATGATACTCACAGAACATGATACTCACAGAACATGATACTCACAGAACATGACACTCACAGAACATGACACTCACAGAACATGACACTCACAGAACATGACACTCACAGAACATGATACTCACAGAACATGACACTCACAGAACATGACACTCACAGAACATGACACTCACAGAACATGACACTCACAGAACATGACACTCACAGAACATGATACTCACAGAACATGATACTCACAGAACATGATACTCACAGAACATGATACTCACAGAACATGATACTCACAGAACATGACACTCACAGAACATGACACTCACAGAACATGACACTCACAGAACATGACACTCACAGAACATGATACTCACAGAACATGATACTCACAGAACATGATACTCACAGAACATGATACTCACAGAACATGACACTCACAGAACATGATACTCACAGAACATGATACTCACAGAACATGATACTCACAGAACATGATACTCACAGAACATGACACTCACAGAACATGACACTCACAGAACATGATACTCACAGAACATAATACTCACAGAATATGACACTCACAGAACATGACACTCACAGAACATGACACTCACAGAACATGACACTCACAGAACATGACACTCACAGAACATGATACTCACAGAACATGACACTCACAGAACATGACACTCACAGAACATGACACTCACAGAACATGACACTCACAGAACATGATACTCACAGAACATGATACTCACAGAACATGACACTCACAGAACATGATACTCACAGAACATGACACTCACAGAACATGACACTCACAGAACATGACACTCACAGAACATGACACTCACAGAACATGACACTCACAGAACATGATACTCACAGAACATGACACTCACAGAACATGACACTCACAGAACATGACACTCACAGAACATGACACTCACAGAACATGATACTCACAGAACATGACACTCACAGAACATGACACTCACAGAACATGACACTCACAGAACATGACACTCACAGAACATGACACTCACAGAACATGACACTCACAGAACATGACACTCACAGAACATGACACTCACAGAACATGACACTCACAGAACATGACACTCACAGAACATGACACTCACAGAACATGACACTCACAGAACATGACACTCACAGAACATGACACTCACAGAACATGACACTCACAGAACATGACACTCACAGAACATGACACTCACAGAACATGACACTCACAGAACATGACACTCACAGAACATGACACTCACAGAACATGACACTCACAGAACATGACACTCACAGAACATGACACTCACAGAACATGACACTCACAGAACATGACACTCACAGAACATGATACTCACAGAACATGATACTCACAGAACATGACACTCACAGAACATGACACTCACAGAACATGATACTCACAGAACATGACACTCACAGAACATGACACTCACAGAACATGACACTCACAGAACATGACACTCACAGAACATGACACTCACAGAACATGACACTCACAGAACATGACACTCACAGAACATGACACTCACAGAACATGATACTCACAGAACATGACACTCACAGAACATGACACTCACAGAACATGACACTCACAGAACATGACACTCACAGAACATGACACTCACAGAACATGATACTCACAGAACATGACACTCACAGAGTGACGGCTTTCTCACGATCGACAGGGGTTTCCAAAGGATGTGATATTCTTGTCATATTATCTCTATGGCTTATCGACATCCTGCCTTATTTTACACATTAACGGGATGTCTCTTGTTACCTTTCACAAAATATATTTTGTTCTTTGTTGACCACAAAATCAGCAATGTATTTTATCATAGAAAATATTGATTAAATCGTCATCTATGTTGAAATCGGTGTCTGGAAGTCTACCTCAGGGTGCAAAGATTAGGATAACTTCCTTTACATATATATGTCGTAGGAGGTGAATAAGGAAAGTTTAGGCAGGTTGGTAACAATATGTGACAATATGAATACATTTATGATTATCACACCGTGTCTCAGATTTGTTCATCTGTTATCTTACAAACATTTAAATAAATGCTGAAGACATGCAGGACAGCTACAATTTCACGTTTGTCCTTTTGAGGCAGAATCATAGTTTATGATGTATGCAGGATGTGCCATCACTTCGAGTTGGACAACATGTCTGATTGAAGAATGATGCGTTAGTTGGCCAAGAAGTTTAGGATGTGCTTCTGTCAGAACGTAGTAATTCTGGATTACTAACACAGTTGAATGCCTCCTTGTGTAGGCTAGGCTTGCTTCCACCCCCTCAGCTGTTTCTTAGAGATCCATACCTGTGAGACATTATACCAGTCCTTCTGTCGTCTCAGTTACACAACAGAGAAAACCCCAGGATTATGTCGTATCAGGTACACAACACAAACACACCCAGGATTATGTCGTATCAGGTACACAACACAAACACACCCAGGATTATGTCGTATCAGTTACACAACACAAACAAACCCAGGATAGTTTCTACATTTAAACAAAATAAAAGTTGGACAGCTTATCATATTCCAGACCTACCCATCAACCCAGCATTTATTTGTCTGCAGTTATTTTTTTTTGTAGTGATATTCTTCATAGCAACATCAATGGACTGTCAAAGGCATCACAAGATGGAAGTAGCGTGACCAAGTATGTACAGTTCTAACAAGATCGCGTGAGTAGCCTCTATTCCCAACCATGTAAAAACCGATTGCTCTTCCTAAACTAATCGTACGACATTGATTTTTGGACCGCACGTCAACTCTCATTTCTCAGACAGGTTCATTTCTGTCATACCTATTGCCATTAAATAAAGTTTGAAATTTGTTATTGTATCTCATATTATCTTATCTCTTCTTATCTCATCTTATCTTATCATATCTTATCTTAGCTCATCTTAGCTTATCTCTTCTTGTCTCAAATCATCTTATTTTATCTTATCTCTTCCCATCTAATCTGATCTTATATTATCTAACATAATCTAATGCAATTTTATCTTATCTTGATTCTTGATTAGAAACTGGCCTCACAGCACGTGAAGCATTCCCATTAGTTCTCCGCCCTCTGTTTCAGCAGCCATCCGGTTCGGTGTTTCGAGTCTTATGCACGCCGTAACAGACGTCAGCATCAGGGCACAACTTTCGCCCTTGCGACAGGTTTCTTTGTTTGTCCGCCCACCCACGTCGCGCCCGTAACTAGATCAAGCACAATATCGGCTTGTTGGAACAACATGGTAACTGTTAACGAAGGTTATCTTATCTAATTTGTATTATCTTATCTTATCTTATCTTATCATAAAATAAGTCAAAGAGTTCAAGTACTTAGGAATTATCTTCACAGACGACGGACAATACGACAGAGAGATAGAAACAAGGTGTCAAAAGGCAAATGGTGTGACATACCAGCTGTAATCTTTACCTTAGCACCCAAAAATCAGCATGAAAGTAAACAAACAAATGATTAAGAACTTCTTTATAACAACACGAAGCTACCAATGCTAGACTGCAACCAACATATATACAGAAGACAAAGTTCGAGATTTGCGAAATATCATGTCTAAGGAAGGATATTGGAGTCACCAGACTCGACGAAATGTGCAGTGAGAACATCAGAAAGATAATAAGTATAACATCATGCATCGAATATATAGAGAAACAGCAGATACAATTGTTTGAACATCTTATGAAGATCAACGATCAACTTCCCATAAGAGCTTATAACAAGATGGAATCAGGATACAGAGCCAAGGACAGACCTAGGAAACATGGATAGACAACATCAAGACCATCATGAAAGACATAACTACACCTCAACTAGATCAACACACCTGACTCTGGACTGCATACTACATCACAAACCCTTTTCTCAGCCGCAAGTGTGAAAGCTACGACAACACCACCTGTGGATAGACAATAGATAACACTCAGTTGTGAAAAACGAAACCTTGAGACACAGTATTGTAACTTGCGACGTCGAGAGAGACTTTTTATCACTCAGCGGTTTAAACGTATTCCCAGTTTTATTATACAGTTGAGAATACTTAATTAAAGTTTTATTATGTTGTGGTGGATCATTAATACTCTAAAGTGTCCGAGCGAAATGTGGATGCGAAGGATTGGAACAGGAAAAACATTAAAAAAACGTAAATTCATGTGGAAACAAAACAAACAAAAAGATGACGTAAATGACTTAATAAAATGAAATCAAATGAATAAAGGCACAGAGAACACCTACCGAGAACTAAGCAAAAGAATGGTCAGAATATAGTCCTAAATGCTATTGTCTATTGTCTATCCCCAGGTGAATGATGGTTGATAGTATCCACACTTGCCGTTAAGCGTAGGGATGGTATCTTAATCTGTCGTTTCAAGGCCAGATGTGTCGCCGTGGTTGCATTTAGTCCATGTTTGTTCAAGGTTATCTTAATGTTTTCTATCCACCGTTTTCTTGGTCTACCTTTGGCTTTACGCCCCGATATTCTTGTGTTATATGCTCTTATTGGTATTTGGTTTGGCTTCATTCTCATAAGGTGACCGAACCATTTACTTGCTGTCTCTTAGTATACGAACTGAACGAGCTTATCTTATTTTTATATGTAATGTGCTTCTGTAGGGTCATAGCTAATTTCTTTCCTATCTTTGTTGAGCAATCTCCTGTGTTGCTGATGGTTGACACGAAAGTTTCAACGTTGATTTCAGAATGTTTACATTTTTCTAGTTAACATTAGTCAATAATTATTGAATGTGTACGTTAATTTATGTATTTGTCCCAACAACTATTGAATGTGAACGTTAATTTATGTATTTGTCCCAACAACTATTGAATGTGTACGTTAATTTATTTATTTGTCCCAACAACTATTGAAAGTGTACGTTCATTTATGTATTTGTCCCAACAACTATTGAATGTGTACGTTAATTTATGTATTTGTCCCAACAACTATTGAATGTGTACGTTAATTTATTTATTTGTCCCAACAACTATTGAAAGTGTACGTTAATTTATGTATTTGTCCCAACAACTATTGAATGTGTACGTTAATTTATGTATTTGTCCCAACAACTATTGAATGTGTACGTTAATTTATGTATTTGTCCCAACAACTATTGAATGTGTACGTTAATTTATTTATTTGTCCCAACAACTATTGAAAGTGTACGTTCATTTATGTATTTGTCCCAACAACTATTGAATGTGTACGTTAATTTATGTATTTGTCCCAAGAACTATTGAATGTGTACGTTAATTTATTTATTTGTCCCAACAACTATTGAAAGTGTACGTTAATTTATGTATTTGTCCCAACAACTATTGAATGTGTACGTTAGTTTATGTATTTGTCCCAACAACTATTGAATGTGTACGTTAATTTATGTATTTGTCCCAACAACTATTGAATGTGTACGTTAATTTATTTATTTGTCACAACAACTATTGAAAGTGTACGTTAATTTATGTATTTGTCCCAACAACTATTGAATGTGTACGTTAATTTATGTATTTGTCCCAACAACTATTGAATGTGTACGTTAATTTATTTATTTGTCCCAACAACTATTGAATGTGTACGTTAATTTATGTATTTGTCCCAACAACTATTGAATGTGTACGTTAATTTATGTATTTGTCCCAACAACTATTGAATGTGTACGTTAATTTATTTATTTGTCCCAACAACTATTGAATGTGTACGTTAATTTATGTATTTGTCCCAACAACTATTGAATGTGTACGTTCATTTGTACGAACAATTTCATGTATTCTAGACCTGTGAAATAATGTATGTGTTTTCTAGGCACGTAGAACAATTTCGTGTATTCTAGACCTGTGAAATAATGTATGTGTTTTCTAGGCACGTAGAACAATTTCGTGTATTCTAGACCTGTGAAATAATGTGTGTGTTTTCTAGGCACGTAGAACAATTTCGTGTATTCTAGACCTGTGAAATAATGTGTGTGTTTTCTAGGCACGTAGAACAATTTCGTGTATTCTAGACCTGTGAAATAATGTGTGTGTTTTCTAGGCACGTAGAACAATTTCGTGTATTCTAGACCTGTGAAATAATGTGTGTGTTTTCTAGGCACGTAGAACAATTTCGTGTATTCTAGACCTGTGAAATAATGTGTGTGTTTTCTAGGCACGTAGAACAATTTCGTGTATTCTAGACCTGTGAAATAATGTGTGTGTTTTCTAGGCATGTAGAACAATTTCGTGTATTCTAGACCTGTGAAATAATGTGTGTGTTTTCTAGGCATGTAGAACAATTTCGTGTATTCTAGACCTGTGAATTAATGTGTGTGTTTTCTAGGCATGTAGAACAATGTCGTGTATTCTAGACCTGTGAAATAATGTGTGTGTTTTCTAGGCATGTAGAACAATTTCGTGTATTCTAGACCTGTGAAATATGTAAAGGTGTGGATGTGTAAAGTATGGATGTGTAAAGGTATGGATGTGTAAGTGTAAAGGTATGGACGTATAAAGGTAATCATCATCATCAAGTGCCGTCTCGGCAACGAAGGTTGGCTGCAACGGATCTCCAACATCCCTTGTCTCTTGTCTTGATGGTGCACTCTGCTACACTCTAACATTGTCCATCGCGTGATGTTACTCTCCCACTGGTATCTCTGCCTACTTATTGCTCGCTTCTCTTTGACTTTACCCTCAAGTAAGGTCTTGAATAAGGTTTCATGTCTTTTAATGTGTCCAAAATATTTTATTTGTCTGATCTTTATTTCTCTTAGTAGTTCTTTCTTCATATTAAGTGTCGTTAGCACCTCTTTATTTGTTTTCTTATCTGCCCAGGATGTTCTCCCTATTCTTCTATATACCCACATCTCAAAGACATCAATTCTGTCTTCTAATTGTTTATTTAGTGTCCATGTTTCTGAGTCATACATTAATATGTAATCGATATAGCATTTTATAATTCTCACATTTAACTTGTTTGTAATTTGTTTAGATGTTACTATTTTCTTCATGTCATTGAAGGTACTTTTAGCCATTCCAATTCTCCTTTTAACCTCTGTTTCACATCTGCCATCATTTGTGACTGTGTGACCAAGATATTTATAATGATTTACTTGTTGTAGGTTCTCTCCATGTGTGTTTATGTTTACCTCCTGTTCTTCTGTGTCTTTGCTGATTATCATGGTTTTTATTTTTTGGATATTTATGTCCAGCCCATATTGATTACTTGATTTATTGACTTTGTCTATTAGTCTTTGTAGTTCACGCTCATGTATAAAGGTATGGATGTGTAATTGTATGGATGTGTAAAGGTATCAATGTGTAAATGTATGGATGTGTGAATGTTGTGGGAATTTCAAGATCAATGTTTAGTCCCTGAACAAAGACATCACCATGTTCCTTTATGAGGGGATTTATGATTTTCTACATAGATGACAGTTTGTCAGAGAAATGATGTGTAATGATGACTGTTTTTCATAAATTACAGATTGTAAGAGACAATATTGATGATGATGACTTCCTTTCGTAGGTGCCATGTTGTTAGAGAAAAAAATTGACAATGACTTACGTTTTCATACACGACATATTTTCTGAGATTATTAATTTCACAAAATTATACCTAGTGCTCTATTGCAGGTAATTTCTACATATCGAGATCAAAACCAACCTTTCAAAATCTGGAAATATATAATTATCTGCAGTTGTTCGTATCAATCTGAAACGATATATCTATCTATCTATCTATCTATCTATCTATCTATCTATCTATCTATCTATCTATCTATCTATCTATCTATCTATCTATCTATCTATCTATCTATCTATCTATCTATCTATATATCTATCTATCTATCTATCTATCTATCTATCTTTCTTTCCTTGTTTACCGTTTACGGATGCGTCGAGGGTGATGCAACGCAGAAACCATGCTAACAATAAAATTGTTTGGGTATTTTAGTGTTCGTTCTGGTTATATATATATATCATTTAGTGACTTGAAGTCAATCTCTGGTTTTACTAACTTTATGACATTCAAGTGAAGGCACACATTATCCATATTCATCTCCAGTAATTGTACGGGCAGTTTATTGCGTGTAGTGAATACTGTAAGCACGGAAAAATCAGAACTTCTTGCATGAAAGTCATCATTCATTTGTCAATCAATTCTTCCATTTGCGTGTCTAAGTTTCAAATACGAGTTATCAGACGCACTCTGTGAAAGCAATGTATCGATTTCTCTGAGGAAAACTCTAGAGTTTGTGATAGCGTCTGAGAGTAGTCTGCTGCTAAATGTGACAAACTGTCCGGAGATAGAAGAATGCGATAGCTAAGTTTAGCTGTATGTCCAGTGGGTTGTATCTCACGAGAGGCATGTTTTCATACACACGCAAAAACATACACGAAACAAACATGTCTAGAAAACAAAATAATAACATAAACAGTACAATGAAAGTGGGACAAACAAGAATATGATACATTCAAATATCATTTCTATCTTGTATTAGAACAAATAGTTCTGGTATTGTTGTTGAGTGATTGATTGAGAACCCCAGGAATTGCGAGCGATTAGCTCTTACTTCCTATTTGCAGTGGGGTGGTTTTTAATAGATTTCTTTCATACCTAAGAGACTTCAGATTTCGGCTTAGTGCAATGTCTATTGAAAGAGGATTCTACTCAAAGGTGGGTCTATAATTGTATAGATGACATGATACAAAGCTTCCATAAGAGAGCCTCAATATAACGGGATGCCATCTACTCAGGTTTTCTATTTCATGGGTAGTATTTTTTTGTTGGACCATTGGTGAGACCCACAGACACAACAGCATGAGTGGTACTGGGGTTAAGAAGAAATAATCCTTATTTTCCAAGATGTGCTAGTTTGAATCGGAATCACAGAGATTTTTCTACAAGTGCATTATTTTCGGAGATCTCTAAAGACTGTAATTTGGAGCTTCGGATTTACGTGCTATGTGTGGTACTTTGGTTAAGAGCTGTACCTCTTCTTCTAGATGTGAGGAGAACATTCGAGGAAACAGTAAAATATGCTGAAGTTAGCTCTCTACTGCTTTTGATACTTTTATTATATTTAAAGTAAAATTGATGAAATATCCAGTTGCCGACAGTTGATCATATACATGACCACGTTTTGGAATCTCCTAATCTTATCATACACTGGATTGACAGGCAACGACTTGAAACGTCCACCCAACGTAACAGACTTGTTACCCAAGCCACCTACTTCCTGTTTAGGGTTGTTACCCTACACTGGAAGATTTATCCCATGAATAGTAAATAGTACCATGACATAGTAAATGGTACCTTGACATAGTAAATAGTACAAAGACATAGTAAATAGTATCGTGACATAGTAAATAGTACCTTGACATAGTAAATAGTACCGTGACATAGTAAATAGTACCATGACATTGTAAAATGTCAAGATATACAAAAATATATACAGGGATAGACGACGTTTCGACTATAAAGCCGTCATCAGGACAAACAAATGACCACAATAAAACAAATCTTAAGATTTTTTTTATTGTGGTCATTTGTTTGTCCTGATGAAGGCTTTATAGTCTAAACATCGTCTGTCCCTGTATCTCGTTGTTAAGTTGTTTTATGGGGTTTTTTTTGGTAAAACACCTACCTATTTTTTTATATCATGACATTTTGTCCAGTGTTACACCAGCCACCTACTTCCTGTTTAGGGTTGTTACCCTACACTGGAAGATTTATCCCATGAATAGTAAATAGTACCATGACATAGCAAATAGTACCATGACATAGCAAATAGTACCATGACATAGTAAATAGTACCTTGACATAGTAATGAGTACCGTGACATAGTAAATAGTACCTTGCTATAGCACTCATGATCTGGAGTACACTTACATGATATTCTTGACATTCATGATTCACTGAACATTTATCTAGTTGTCATTTGTGTCAATGTCATGTAATGATATCTGCGGGTTTGTGTCAATTTTTGCTCTGTTCAATACTGTTTGTTGCATATAGTTTTTTGCATATATTTGATTGCATATAGTTTGTTGCATTTGACCGTTCTTCACATAATAAAACTCTTGCTAATACGATCCAGTGTTTTACATCTGAAGAGGTAATGGTAACGGCGGTGTTGTGTCTCGATTCTGAAGAGGTGGTGGTAACGGCGGTGTTGTGGCTCGATTCTGAAGAGGTGGTGGTAACGGCGGTGTTGTGGCTCGATTCTGAAGAGGTGGTGGTAACGGCGGTGTTGTGTCTCGATTCTGAAGAGGTGGTGGTAACGGCGGTGTTGTGGCTCGATTCTGAAGAGGTGGTGGTAACGGCGGTGTTGTGGCTCGATTCTGAAGAGGTGGTGGTAACGGCGGTGTTGTGGCTCGATTCTGAAGAGGTGGTGGTAACGGCGGTGTTGTGGCTCGATTCTGATGAGGTGGTGGTAACGGCGGTGTTGTGGCTCGATTCTGAAGAGGTGGTGGTAACGGCGGTGTTGTGGCTCGATTCTGAACTGTGGTGGTAACGGCGGTGTTGTGGCTCGATTCTGAAGAGGTGGTGGTAACGGCGGTGTTGTGGCTCGATTCTGAAGAGGCGGTGGTAACGGCGGTGTTGTGGCTCGATTCTGATGAGGCGGTGGTAACTGCGGTGTTGTGGCTCGATTCTGAAGAGGTGGTGGTATCCGCGGTGTTGTGGCTCAATTCTGAAGAGGTGGTCGTAACGGCAGTGTTGTGGCTCGATTCTGAAGAGGCGGTGGTAACGGCGGTGTTGTGGCTCGATTCTGAAGAGGTGGTGGTAACTGCGGTGTTGTGGTTCGATTCTGCTTATCTTTGTATAAAGCTAACGTACTCGGTTTTATGGTGGAAGATATAGTTTTATTTGTAATTGTACGATGGTTAATGCGCACTGCAGGCGCTACTACCCCTATCCATTCACTCTCCGGGCGCCCCAACATCTATCTATTCACTCTCCTGGTGCCCCTACCGCATCAATTCACTCTATAAATGCCCCCACCACTTTCATTCATTCTCCAGGTGCCCCAACCTTCATCAATTTACTCTTCAGGCGCAACACACCTATCCATTTACTCCCCATGTCTTCACACCATCCATTGCCTCTCCAGATTGCCCCACCCCATATATTGCCTCTCCAAATGCCCCCACCCCATCCATTGCCTCTCCAGATGCCCACACCCTATCCATTACCTCTCCAGATGCCCCCACCCATCCATTCACTCTCCAGATGCCCCCACCCCATCCATTGCCTCTCCAGATGCTCCCACCCCATCCATTGCCTCTCCAGATACCCCCATCCCATACATTCACTCTGCAGGTGCCCCCATTCCTATCCATTTACTCACACATCTTTGTTATTTTATTATGCGTTCTTTCTCAAACCCCCTACCGGATCTCTCTTGGAGCAAGATAAAGATCCTACTAGATTTCCAGTAGAATGTAGTCAAGAGAACGGACATACATTGTTCTCCAGTTCTATGTGCGCGAATAGACTTACACATCCGGCATCGGCATTGGAAGAGCCTAACTAATAATCTGAGTGTTTTTACCCACTTCATCAGAACGGTGGATCTCAGTAAATATATTCAGAGTAAAACCATGTATACCAAGTTACACACCGGTCATCACTCACATAGCTATCCACATAGTCAGAAACATCCACTCTTTGTCTGTCTTCATAATCATCATCATCATGTGACATATTCTTTCCAGAACATGATTTTCCTTTCAGATTCTCTGAAAACTCCGCGGAATTTTTGGGCGAGTTGACCTGCCGGAGTTAGACATATGTTTAAATAATCGGACATATTACTGCACCATCGTCGTCTCGTGCGCCCTCTTCCCCCGTTGCTGTTAACTCTGCTTTCAGTTATTAATCTTTCTATATAGATATGGCTCTTTATATAACAAAACAAAAAAAAAACAATACATAGCTTTCCTTTTAAGATCTTGTAAGGATCAGTCATCTTCGACATTTATTGATGTTAACAGTTCTTGATTTGTCTTTTTAGGTGTCTATGGTATAAGTAAAGTTCTTCTGTAGCATTTCATTTCGATAGCAGCGATTCTCTTTGCTATTGTTTTATTGAATGGCCGTGCCTCACAACCGTATGATGTCACTGGAAAAACGCACGTTTTCATGTTTGTCGCTACTTTTATGATTTGTTTGTAAAGTCCTTGTAGTGATTCACATAAGATATGTTGCAATGTGACGAATTGGCTACAACATCCAACTATGAATAAAGCACAAGTAGAGAGGACAATTCCCTCACTATCATGTTCATCTGTATTAGTAATAACCAGCTAATAATCACTCTATCAACGAAGGAGCACAAAAACACACAAAAACAAAATATGAATGGCAGTAGCAAGTCTGCAGTAGCAAGTCTACAGTATCAAGTCTACAGTAGCAAGTCTGCAGTAGCAAGTCTACAGTATCAAGTCTACAGTATCAAGTCTACAGTAGCAAGTCTGCAGTAGCAAGTCTACAGTATCAAGTCTACAGTATCAAGGCTGCAGTAGTAAGTCTGCAGTAGCAAGTCTACAGTATCAAGTCTACAGTAGCAAGTCTGCAGTAGCAAGTCTACAGTATCAAGTCTACAGATGCAAGAAAAGTGAGGAAATTGGGAAATGTGATCAGAAGCGAGAGCAGAAAAACGAAGATGTGCGAAATGTGAAGTGAGGAAGTGAAGAGATGAAGTAGAAGATGAGTGAAGTGTGGACTAAATGTGGAAATATAAGGTGTGTAATATGTGTGAAAAATAGAAGTGAAGTGTGAATTGAGATGAGACATATACCATGTGTGAAGTGAAAGAAAAAACGTATGAAATGAAGTTTAAAAATATATGGTGTGTGAAATGAAGTTTAAAAATATATGGTGTGTGAAATGAGAGAAAATATGTATCGAGCCTGTCGTATTTTTCATATGAAAACCAGTGAACTTTACTGTATATGAAAACCTGGACATTTTACCTTATATGAAAACCAGTGCACGTTAACTTATGTGTAAACCAGGACACTTTACTTTATATTGAAAACCAGTGCACTTTACCGTATATGAAAGCCAGTGCACTTTGCCTTATATGAAACCAGTGCACTTTACCTAATATGACATTCAGGGCACTATACTTTATATGAAAGCCATGGCACTTTACCTTATATAAAAAATATTGCACTTTACCTTACATGAACACCAGTGCCCTTTGCCTTATATGAAAGGAGCTGTACTTTACCTTATATGAAAGGAACTGTCCCTTATATGAAAAGAACTGTACTTTACCTTATATGAAAGGAATTGTACTTTACCTTATATGAAAACCAGAGCACTTTACCTTTCTTTCTTTGTTTTGAATTGCATTATTGCCTCATCCAAAATTTGGTCTAGCTTGTTCAATTAGTCCCGAAATTCTGCCCACGGTCTCCAGAAACATATCAACTACACATTTGATTTTAATTATTTTTTTAATTGGATTTTTCAAGTACTGGCAAAAATGGCATATTGCGCAAAGCTAAGAGGTGAGTGAAACTATATCACAAAAGTTTCAAGTCAGAAATGTATACTCGACAAATCTGGAATTCAATCGGGAATTTGCACTTCTGGTCCTGAACAAGAAAACCCATTTAAATATATTCACGTGCTCGGCTAATACGAATATAAAAGTTGATCTCTCACTAAACATATAATTCTAGCAACAAGATCCAGTTATCCGATTTCTGTCACGTCTGGACTGAAATTAAAATATTACCAGAACAGAGTAATTACTCCAACATTAGAGGTAATAACAAGATATTAAACTCATCGAATTCCGTCTGTGTTTACAATTTCTGAATGTAATAATACCCATTATGTTGTTTTTACAAATTGATTTAATTATATGAGGATTCATTATTTAAGTTAAGTTCAACTGTGACACGAATATTAGAAGTATCGTATTATTTGATAACCAACGGCTAAAATATCGGGTAGGTGGGTATGCAAGGCACTCAGGTACAAGACACTCAGGCACAAGACACGTAGTCGACATAATAATGAAAGCGCTACCAGATTGTCATTCATGAAATGTTCGCTGTATAGAAGATGTCACGAAATATCAGTCATCGGCTTGTAAACATGCCTGATATACATGTTCAATAATATACACATTACACAAGCATCACATTTAATGATTACTAACACAACGTAACGCAATATTTCTCAATACTAAATCTGTTAGAGGGCCATAATTTTAATAAATATACGTTTATACAATTTACAGCCACTGCCATTAATATTTTCATAAACACTTTACTTAAAATGTATACTAATTCAAGATAGATGACAAAATAATAAACACTTTGTCATATGCAGATGATATTCTTCACGTAGCAGACAATGAACACGAGTTATACAGACTAATAGATTCAGTCGAAAAATCCAGTATAGAATATATAGACATAAATATCACAAAAACCATCAACTGGAATCAGCAGAATCGCAGAGGAAAATGTTTTAAACATGAAAATGCGTGAAGAAACACAAGTAGTTCATCACCCATATCTTAGACATATCTTAGACATATCTTAGACATATCACCACCAATATCTTAGACATACAAAACATAATTGATGGTAGATCTGTGGAGCACGTTCACAAGATCATCTTACCATTAAATGATGGCATATGCTATTCAGAACAATCAGCCCAGAACTTTTGGCTGTATTGTTTCTTGTAAGCAGTATAAACAGGTTGAGTGGTTTAGCATTGCTTTTTGAACGATATTGATGCACAATTCCCTGCGACTTAATGTGAACCCGGTATCTTTGCTGTCACAGATCTGGATACAAGGAGAATTGGAATGGCTAAATATTTTCTTAATAAACATGAGGGAATATTTACATCTAAAACAATCACAAATATAATTAAACTAAGAATTATAAATGCATATTATAAATATTATAATATAATGTTTATAATATATGTATTTATATATAATTATACATACGTATTCTACATTAGTACATGGTTCACAAACATGGACAATGAATATACAACTAGAAGACATGGTTGATGACTTTGAGATGTAGAAATATAAATAATATGGATAACATCATAAAAGACACAAATAAAACAAGTTCTAACAACACGTCATATGAAAAAAAAACAACCAAGTAGTTAAGGACAAAAAATACCACGAGTAAAGTAATGTGGCAATACTAATGGACATGACATCTTTTTGAAGATCTTACTGGAGGATAGAGTTGATGAGAGGTGATCAAGAGGTAGACAGATTACAAGTGGGGAGGGAAATAGGCAGACATGACACATTATTGCAGATTACGCCACGAAGGCAAGAGACAGGGGATCCTGGAGATATGTTCAAGTCTCCCTACGGTGATGAGACGACACTTTATGATGGTGATGATAATAATTCCCATTGTAGTCTTATGAAGAAATGTCTGGAATATCTCCTACTGTGGTAGTGCACTCTACTAGACTGTAACTTGTCCATCTCGTAATACCTAACTGACATTCATGGTCTTAGTTAAATGAGTCACTTTAGAATGCCTGTTATCCCATAGTCAGGGGGTCTTCTATTTTCGAGGGTTAAGCTTGAATAGTGAACAAACTTCAAATGTATAGTCATGGCACTCGTCGGGAATTAGTCTTCCATAATGAAGGTGTTTGACTATTTCATGAATTAGTCTTCCATAATGAAGGTGTTTGAATATTTCGTGAATTAGTCTTCCATAATGAAGGTGTTTGACTATTTCGGGAATTAATCTTCCATAATGAAGGTGTTTGACTATTTCGTGAATTAGTCTTCCATAATGAAGGTGTTTGAATATTTCGTGAATTAGTCTTCCATAATGAAGGTGTTTGACTATTTCGTGAATTAGTCTTCCATAATGAAGGTGTTTGAATATTTCGTGAATTAGTCTTCCATAATGAAGGTGTTTGAATATTTCGTGAATTAGTCTTCCATAATGAAGGTGTTTGACTATTTCGGGAATTAATCTTCCATAATGAAGGTGTTTGACTATTTCGGGAATTAATCTTCCATAATGAAGGTGTTTGACTATTTCGTGAATTAGTCTTCCATAATAAAGGTGTTTGACTATTTCTTGAGTGTCAAAGAGAGTGTATAGTTTGTGTCAACAGCCAATGTAGGACCATGAGACCAAGGTAGATCGATAGACTTGACATGATTGAGAATGAAACTATGCGTATCATTCTTGGATCCTCCATATATACAGAAATTTTAGCAATGCAATTCTTGCTGAATTATCCTGCCATGATACGAAGAGCGTTGCCATGCTCGCGCATAGCTGCACATCATCAGCGCTGACAAAAACCATCCACTACATGATGATATTGAAAAGATCACAGGAAACATATTACAGAGTGTGAACCATGGCGTGTCATATAATGTTATTAAACGGGTATGCACATTAGGGGACATAGAACGTGAAAAAGATAATCTTAATTATCGTTAGATTTGGAAATAAAAATGACACCACAAAATGATACATTGAATATGCGATACACCTTTGAGTAACCAGGAAGTTAGCTATTATTTTAAAATGTAACAATAAAATCTCGGAATAAATGTCTACATATTTCGCACTCATGGTGAAACTGATTTCCGTTTCAAGAATGTGTGAATTGATGCGCACGAAAAACAAAAACCGATACATTACGTTTTATTTTATGATGCTTTTTATTGGCCAGAAAATTTATATTTTTCCAAACAGCCAATGAAAGAGTTGGAGAGATAACAAGACACCAATACTTAAATAAGACGCGTTTCTTCTCATTAATAGAAAAATATGATAATTTGTACCGTGAAGCGATTTACTAGCATGGCTGTAAAAACAACGAGTAGTTACCATAAGAATGACATTCGTAGCGACTGCTGCGATAAATCCGTTCATTCTAGTTCATAATTAATCATAAATCATTAAGGTGGTTGTGAAATAGTACGCTCGTTTAATTTATGATGTCCATACGCTTAGTAATTACGGAGATAATATACTAGCTGCATCGGTGTTAAACTATTGATGAACGCACTATAAACAAAATGAGATTTGACGAAATCAGCAGAAGAAATGGTATGAATATGCTCAGAGTACATCGAGATACAACAAATAAAATAATTTTGACATCATTTGAGAAAGAAGCATAACCAACTACCGACAAGAACATACAACAACAGAAGATGAGGATACACGGCCAAAGGAAGTCCTAGAAAAATATGAATAGATAATATCAAGACAACACTGAACGAATACGGACTCAACACATCCAAGGCGACACGTCTGGCCTTGGATAGACAACTAAAGCTTCTAGTCACCACCCATACGATTAATTGCTTCCGAGCATCATCCACATGGGGATAGACAATAGACAATAGCTTCAGAGGTTCGGGTTCTAATCAGATTTGCATAAATGGGGATAATGTTGTCTGCCCTAATGTGTCTATGATTTGGCAATATCGTATGCATGTGCTATCACTCCTCAATGTAGAAGGGGGAGGGGGGATTCTATATGGAAAGAAAGATGTGTTTTCTATACAACCACTAGTAGTATGATGTTGGAGATGATGGCGATGAAGATGACAATGAAGTTATAATGTTACAATGTGACATATGTGTCTATAATCAGACTGATTCTATGAGTATGTGTCTATATTCAGACTGATTCTATGAGTATGTGTCTATATTCAGACTGATTCTATGAGTATGTGTCTATATTCAGACTGATTCTATGAGTATGTGTCTATATTCAGACTGATTCTATGAGTATGTGTCTATATTCAGACTGGTTCTATGAGTATGTGTCTATAATCAGACTGATTCTATGAGTATGTGTCTATATTCAGACTGATTCTATGAGTATGTGTCTATATTCAGACTGATTCTATGAGTATGTGTCTATATTCAGACTGGTTCTATGAGTATGTGTCTATATTCAGACTGGTTCGATGAGTATGTGTCTATATTCAGACTGGTTCTATGAGTATGTGTCTATATTCAGACTGATTCTATGAGTATGTGTCTATATTCAGACTGATTCTATGAGTATGTGTCTATATTCAGACTGATTCTATGAGTATGTGTCTATATTCAGACTGGTTCTGTGAGTATGTGTCTATATTCAGACTGATTCTATGAGTATGTGTCTATATTCAGACTGGTTCTATGAGTATGTGTCTATATTCAGACTGATTCTATGAGTATGTGTCTATATTCAGACTGATTCTATGAGTATGTGTCTATATTCAGACTGGTTCTATGAGTATGTGTCTATATTCAGACTGGTTCTATGAGTATGTGTCTATATTCAGACTGGTTCTATGAGTATGTGTCTATATTCAGACTGATTCTATGAGTATGTGTCTATACTCAGACTGATTCTATGAGTATGTGTCTATATTCAGACTGATTCTATGAGTATGTGTCTATATTCAGACTGATTCTATGAGTATGTGTCTATATTCAGACTGATTCTATGAGTATGTTTCGAAAGAGTTATTCCGGATATCAACGCCATTGTTTTTGTACCTGGACATGTGGGTGTTGTGAATAATTATACAGAAGACATGTCAACATGACCAAAGTGATTTGTGGCTGCTCAATTGACCGTGCTGGTATTTTGAATGCAATTATGAATTTCGACCAGTTGGGGTATATGGAGTGTGTTTCTTTGTCCATGACTCTGGCTAGACTGTAAGACTTGCAAGTGAATCGCGGTGTTTCAAGAAACGTGCGGTATATATGAATCAAATGAATATCTAACATCCAACACAGAACTGGAACTGATGTTAAAGCTGTATTATGGGACCTCTCATGAAACCTTAAGTTGGCACACAGTTAGCAAAATGTTGCCGACCCCTGTTCTAACGCATGCTCGTCTCTGGTGAGTAGTTCCAATGGAAAGGAAACGTCAAAACGTTGGGAAACAAGCTGAACTGCAAGATAAGTGAGAAGACGTCGATAATATAAACCGACCCTTGCCTGTCGTCTCCGCTCTGGATGTTCTGTGACGACTTACTTCACTTAATTTTATACATTACAATAATACTTGCTAATTCGACAATAGATTTGAGTTTCCAGCGCTTTTGCAACATCGTTAGGGTCGTGACCAATTTTCAATTAAACAATCACGTGGAGTCGTCAATTTATTTATCGCGGGTAATACTATTTTTTATATTGAGACAATCTTTCGTAATGGAAGCGAAGTATGGATAGTAAACACAACTGTGCAATATAAGCTGAAGGCTACTCACATGTAGTTTTTAAGAAGAATTATGGTTTATGTGATCCATCGTCTACATGGTCTGCACATGTCTTTTGTATCCCTGATGTCTATGTGTCATGACCATGTGTGGGATGTTTTCTTTTGGAAGTCTTCAAGTATGTGAAAACCACTTGATCTGTTGTCTCTTTATGTGTTCCAATACAATATCATTTCTCACAGACACGGGGTGAAACGACATATTAAAGCCAAAATTAGAAACAGACAATCTAGATTTTTTACGGCATGTGATGAGAAAATTAAAACTAGAACATTTAGTAACCACCGGAAAGATCAAGGGGAGAACCGAGGAAGACCGGGAGAGGAATTTCGGTATGGTTTGTCACTGTAGCACAAAAAGTCACCTACTGAACCTATAAACAAAACAAGATACAGAGTTGTTGGGAAGCATAACCGGCTACGCCACTCGGCATGACACTTTATAGATTGATTTTATGTTCTGTGAATTGATTGATTGTACGTTGTGACCTTTTGTGATTTTGTTTTGGTCATTGGGTGTATATACTGTGTCCAAAGACAATAAAAATTACGGGAGAAGTCAAATTGCTCCTCTTTAAAGAATTAAATCAATGAGCCCACAGAAGATTATACACAAATGTACAATGTAATTATATAAACAAAACCATGAGCCCACAGAAGATTATACACAAATGTACAATGTAACTAATCTATGTGCAACATTATATCAGAAACAACGTTTAATGCAATATTTTTTTTTTATTAATTTTAGTTTTCAAATCTGCAAATAAGACATAATGTAAACACTGGTACGTGAGCATACAGTGGGAGCTGTTTCCAAACATGGAAGAGATAACACCAACAACAAAAGCACAAGTTATATTCATCAAACAATTTGTTAATATCAGCATTGGTCTCAAGTGTGATTCATCATCATCTTCATTGAGTGTAGACATAGTCAGCAGCCACATGCGTTTTGTATTTCAAGTAACCAACTACGTCGTGATATGTGGGTGTGTGAGTTTGTGTGGTATAGGAGGTAACATTCTCAACTTGATCGTGTTTGTCAGGCAAGGGTTTAAGGACAGAATTAACATCAGTTTGTTTGGTAGGTCATCAGTGATATTGTATCACGTTTAGTCGTCTGTTTAATACATACTTGTTTAGAATTCATTGTCTTTCTTAATTAGCATACGATCAGTATGTGAACATAAACAGGTATGTGACCAGGTATGTCACCAGGTGTATGACCAGGTAATTATATAATTAATGGGTTTAAGGGGTTCATAACCTCATCTCTATGAGAACAGAACATCATATTAAGTACTTGCACCTTTCATTCAGTCAGGACAGGCAGACAAGTGTAACTTGTCGAGTTATATATTCGCTCCCTGCTTGACAAGGTAGGTTTTATAGAGAAAGTGTCTTGTCGATTTGCACTAATCACGCTGAGGTAGGATGTGGCAAGTTGAAAGGCGCAAACACCAAATAGCTGGATTCATGACAACGCATTGCGATTTCCGAACTGCATTCTGCTAGTCTGCAGGAGTTTGAGAGGAGTTTACATTTGGTGCAGAATTACGCGTTCAATATAGACAGACAGAAATGGGCATGGCAAAAATGATAAAATGAAACACCAAAGTATAAGATAAAAATACAAAAATAAAGAAAGGGACACCAATTCGCGATGCCAATAATAGGGCAGGGGGAGGGTAAGGGCGGGAGAGAAAAGTAGAAATTATAGAGAAAAAAATAAAACGCAAGGGGGAGCGGACTACAAATAGATACAGAGAACATAGAAATGTGCACGGAAATGTACATTGCGTACTATTTGCTTTCTCTATCATTTCCCCTTTTCTCTCCTACCCCATACCCTCTCCCCCCTTCTTGGCATCGCGACATGGTGCCCCCTTTTTTATTTTTGCATTTTTCATAATATAATGTGGGCTTCCATGTCATAATTTTTGCTATTCCCATATCTGTCTGTCTATATTGAAAGCGCAATTCTGCATCAAATTTCAAAGACGCGCTAGAACTGCCACTTAGCAATGGTGTTTTGTAAGGAAACCATTGTGAAAGTCTTGGCTGCTTTTTTATTGTTGTGTTGTCATAATTGAGTTTTGTTTCTTGATAAAGGTCCAAATATAACTGACACGTCGATAATTGTCTTTGTTCTATGTTTTATTGATATTTCTGATTATTTTATATTAATAGTTAATTATCTACAGTAACATGTTTATTTAATTTAGTGTTTACCTAGAAATAGATGAAAGACGGATGTTTCGGGTAGTAAAACAACTGAAAAACGTTAAAGATTAAAATACATTTTACAACTCTTAATGACATGTGCTCCGTATTGAGCCTATGTATATATATATATATATATATATATATCTTTATACGTTGCATCTATACTAACATACCGATGCTAGTCTTGGACGATAAACAAACTGGAAAGTGGGAAATTCAGAGGCAATAGAGATGTGGTTCTACAGAAGAATGATGAGAATACCATGGACTGCCAAATAAGAAACTAATGTGGAGGCGTTGAAAGAGTTGAATGTGAAACGGACCTTAATCAATAATATAGAAAAAGTAAATCTTAATTTTTTGGCTACTTCATGAGATAGGGAGTTTTAGAGAATATAGTCACAACGGGCAACAGAGACAGGGCGACAACGTGAGAAAATATTAGACAGTTTGACAACCTGTCACGGCAGGGACACAACAACGACCTTGATACATAATACTGGAAACACAGAGTTGTGGAGTGCCATAATCGCCTATGCCAGACAGATGATGATGATGGATGATAATCACATGCGAGGTTTCAAGGATGTGTTACTAATACAACTTAATTATCTATTTCAGGTCTGGCTGTGGCTGACTTGATGTGTCTAATCACTATTTTCTGGTCAAGTATATGTTACAACCCGATGTTTGCTAGATCTGGTTTGCCTTTTGATTCCATCGATGTCATGTATCTTACTGGAGGTTGGCCTCATGCTTGCTTCAACAGGTTAGTGTGAACGGGTATGGACTTCTAGATACATAAGGACTTAACACGAGTCACAGAAAGCGGTGGATTTTACTAAAAATAGACGGGATTTCCCGATTCCAACCAAATCTCAACCAAAACAAGTCCTTCTCTTGAATAGCTCTGAACACTGATATCATGCATCGTCACTCAAATTAGCATATCTGCATTCTTTCACTATATTTATTAATTATCTACCCCTGAAGCTCAAGCCATAAATGGAGTCTACTCACAAAGAAGGAAAATGTATTAACTGGCGACATAGCTTACACGTAGATCTCTATGAAGAAGTACAGTTTTCTCTATGTTTTCTTTGGAGGGAAAAGAATGTGTTTCTCGTACAAAAACTAAATCTATAAATAAAATAAAATTAAATAAAATGGTATCAATACTGAAATATTTCATTTTAGAAAACTAATGTGAGATTGAAAACTAATTGAATATGAAAAATATTCCTTGTTAAAATGCACAAAAATATTTAATTTACATAATTTGTTCGCAAATGATAATTTATAAATGTAAATACATGCAGCATATTATAAAAATATATGTATCATATTACATGTTTCAGGAATACATAGAGAAAAAAACATCTGGATTTAAGGGGCAACAACCGTGAAATTTATGAATTTTTAAATGACCAAAATATACGAGGTCAATTGGTTTGTATTTAAAAATAAACTACGTTGTCTAATATAGAGCTGTCATTAAAACTGGTTGGTGATGCACATGGATTCAAAGACAGTTTGAAGAATAAAATAAAAATAAAATGACTAAACAAATATGAATGGTTCCCATTATCTGATCATATTCTTTCCACAATTAATTTGTTACGGTTGGGCATTCTATGACGTTATGGTTATCATTTTTAAGCACGATATCCTGTGTCGGGATTGATAAATGCATTTTGGTAGAAACGTAGGATTAGCGTATTTGTTACTTGATTTTGATAAATCGCTAACCCTTAGTGTTTTCTTTTTACTAATTAAAAATAAGGCATTCGATAACATTTCATGTTATAATTTATGTATTTCTCTGATCTTGATTTAGAGCAAATAATAACATTTAATTTTCTTTGATTATTCCTTCAGAGTAACAAGTTTCATCACCGCATTTATCACATTGGAAAGATGTCTCTGCATTACACTGCCTCTGAAAGTTAAAAACATCATTACTCCTTTAAGAACGAAGTTGATTATTGCTTCTATCTTCGTGACAATGTTTATCGTGTTCTCCCCATTTTACTTTGTGAATACATTAAAATGGGGGTTTAACAGCTCTCTGAACAGAACTATACTAAGTCTCTCTTACACACGAGATAGAGAGATAGTTGAAACCATAACCTTTCCCATTCATAGTGTAGCGCTATCCGTTATTTCTTTGTTCTCTGTTATTATCTGCACGGTTGTGCTGGTTGTCAAGCTAAACAAGAAAACAAAATGGCGACAAACATCAGTAGCGCAGATAGCCTCCAAACCGGAAGCAACGTCCACAAAGGATAAGAAAATTATTAAGATGATAATATTAATTTCCACAGTTTTTATCGTTTGTTTTGTCCCAGCGTCGGCAATCTTTTTTATGATGGCATACGAACCAGAGTTTAGCTTCACTGGTGGTTATAAAAATATCTTTTTTGTTGTGTGGTCTGTGTCGTTTGTCCTTGAGACGATCAATTCAAGCGTGAATATTTTTATTTACTTCAAAATGAGTTCAAAGTTCAGAGCTACGCTTATCACCATACTGTGTACGTGCACTGAAGAGTAGTTGTGTTGCTGGCATGCAGCGCTGATTCTGGCCGATATAATGAAGGAACGAGTATCCAAAAAGACGATTCTTAATATTGTAGCATGGCTTCAAGAAATATGTTTAATATTGTAGTATGGCTTCAAGAAATATGTTTAAGGAGTGATTGTCCAAGACAGTTCTACGTTTTGTAACACTGCTTCAGCAGACCTACTGAATGCGTAACTGTCCAAGACACTTCTCTGTTGTGTAGTACTGCTTCAGATAACGTGCTGAATAAGTGGTTATACAAGACATTTCTTCGTTGTTTCACACTGCTTCAGAAGACATGCTGAAGGATTTAGCGTACAAGAAAAGTCTTCGTTGTTCACTTTAATTGGTCAGATTTGCGGCAGGTGTAACAAAACAATGATGTGGAAATATAAAGATTGAGTTGATAAGTTTAGAGATTCAGTTCTCTAAGATGTTATGTGTGTTTGTTACACGGCTGTCGTATAACAAAGGAACACGATTGATATGTTGCCAGTTGAAGAGAATCTACACAGATTGTGAATTTTGGTGAGTTTGACTTAACGCATGACTGTCTCTAATATTAAACCCACTACCTAATATAAATTCAGCCTTTTAAAATGACTCATGTTTTTCCCATGTTTTTCATTGGCCGTCTCACAAAGTATAATTATATTGACCAATTAGAATCACAGCAGAAGTATAATGAGTCAGTGAGAACATATGTTCTCAAACTCCTGTGTGCAGACGATCAATCAATTAATTCACCATCATAAGAACTCTTCTACCCTTGTCGCTGACAGGAAGTAAAGGGTTTAGTCAATAGATAGATAAGAACAACTACAACAACATAAAAATAGACGTCACAGAACATATATGAACTATAACATGATGATAAACGATCACAAAATCCGAGGTAATATCAATCGCAAACAAACAGGAGTAAACACTATTATTTTTTATCAATAACCAACAACTTAAACAGGTGAATGAATTCACTTAGAGCTACCTCGGAAGCAACATATCATCGAATGAGAAAAATACCAAAGAAATCCAACATAGATGCAACATAGCATACCGGATCTTAGGACAAATGGTCGCCATTTTCAAAAACAAATATGTGAACATGAACAACAGAACGGAACTATATAAAACTATCATCACACCAACACTATGTGCCACACAATGTCACACATGGACATTAACAACAAGTCAAAATAAATATTTTAAAACAGAAATGCCTTGTCTAAGTGGAATTCTAGTCTAAGTAGGAATACTAAGAGTCAGATTCAAAAATGAATACATCAAAACACTAACAAACACAATGCCAATACTGGATTACATCATAAGACAACTGATTAAGTGGTTGTCACGTCAGCCAGACATGCGAACGATGTATTACAGAAATACATGAGTTGACTTGATTCCTGTTTAGAAACTAGCAACGGGGACACTCCCATAACTGCTCTGCTCTCCGTTACAGCAGCCATCCCAGTGTATGTAGACTTACAGTCCCAGTCACGTGTTGACTATGCAATCTTCGGGTGTTTCTAGATTACTCTTCTTTCTCTCACATCTAGACACTTCCATTTCTGATATTCTTTGTATGTGCACGGTGTCAGCCTGTTTAGCCTCATATTCATGTGCAGCGAATGTATGACTGTCTCAGTCATGACTGCTTTATGATTGTCTCAGTCAAGTCTGTTGTATCTCTTCTTAATATTGTGCCATCTACTTTCGCATTGTCTGCCATTAAGTCGGGTCTCTGTTTTCGTCATGACCAGGGCAGTATATCCATGTCATGCTCTGGACAACTGAGTTATTCAATAAATGAAAATATTTACTTCTTAGCATGTACTTTTCTACTGCGAGGGAGAGGAGATGGCTACCGCCCTCATTTGCAGAGCCTGTGAAATGTGAGATCGCTAACATCTCACACCCCTACGGCATTAATAAATGCTATGCGTTACTTTACTTTTTATGTACTTTTCTATCTTGCGAATCATACTTTGAGAGTATGTGAGTATTACCGAGTGTGTTTATGTATCAGTTATCAACCAATTAAGTGCTGCCTCCCTCTATCAGTAGGATATGTGACAGGGAGACAAGCTGAACTTTTCTCAACCAATCGCACGTCGTTTCTTTAGGCAAAAAAACCCCAACCGTTTGTATTTCTGTTTCTGTTAACGGAGCCGCCTGTGTATCTATAATTATGTCTTATGATTCCGAGTGAAACTGGGGGAGTTCATGTACTGGAACCTGGGTCCTGACAGCCGTCCATTTCCGACACGTTTTATCTAGATACATTATTACTTTAGTCACTTTTAAACAACTTTTAAACAATATAATGCTCGGAAGGACGTAAGCCCTATGGACCGCTGGATCAGTAACCATTATTTAAGTCAGTGATTTTTTGTCTCTGTCTCTACCTCCTCCCATTCACTGCCCTTTCCTATATCTTGTAATTTATGTGCTCCTCACAGTGTGTCTTCAAACTCTGTCATCCATGATATGAAGCGCTTTATTCTTTTTCTCTGTGACTCATCTAGACGTTGGTGTAATCGGTGCTGGTTGTAATACTGTCACTTTAAGGTACGACATAACCTGTGTTACCTGATGTCGCAACTCGAGTGCTGGCGGAGTAGACATCACGCAGCAAACGTAAGACTTGTTTAACAGTGTAGACATCACGTAGCGAACGTAAGACTTGTTTAACGGTGTACACATCACGTAGCGAACGTAAGACATGTTTAACGGTGTACACATCACGTAGCGAACGTAAGACTTGTTTAACGGTGTACACATCACGTAGCGAACATAAAAAAGAAAGAAAATCTACATTTATGATCATAACTTGATTTCTGTGTAATCATTGGTGCTGTCTTTCGGGCAGCATGTTCTGTCAGCGGCTCTGGCATTTAATGCTTCTCGGCTATTGGTTACAACCAGACTATGTGCGCTAAAACTAGACTATGTGCGTTACAACCAGACTATGTGCGTGACTGTTTTCACATTCGTTATTATGAGACTGCAGTAAAATTATGCACCGTATGGTCAATAAATATAAAATAGACAATGTGGTACAGTACAAGTAAAGCCACGACATGTTTAATTATTTCCCTTTTTTATGTTTGTAAATTTCATGTTCACCATCTAATAATTGAAATATTTATTTATTTAGGTTGTGGTTATGGTTAGTTATGTAAAGCCCAACTATCCTAAACCCTAACCCTAACGAAAAACCAAAGGGAAATATTTGTTTAAATTATTAGATGATTCACATAATATTAACAAATCAAGACAAGAGAAATAACTCAACTATGTGGTGGCGGCTACTTGTACTGTACCAAAAATGTATATACAGCGTTGAATAGCAGTTTTGTATTTATCGACATACACAGGATCGACGTATTCACCAAAAAAGATCTTTATTAGTGTGTGTTCCTTCTTTTGTTGATAAAAATGTTGTGATCAAAACGTCGATCATATGTATTGTTCAATGCAAAACTGCAATTGAACTCATGGCATGTTCTTGTAATAGCTACTGTATGTTCTCAATTCGAGAACAGTGAGCACTGCAAAATCTTTCGCTGCCACTTCACTAAGTAAATTAATTCAACAGCTCTCGGATCAAAATACAGCGTGAACACTCAACTATAATGCTCGTGAGTGACGTAAGCATTGCGAGTACAGCAAGCACCGAAAATACAATAGTATTTATATTTATGATGTTCAAGTTTTATGTTGTACAACTACTATCTTTTGTTTATGATGTTTAAGTTTTCTGTTGTATAACTTTTCTGTTATTCACTCAGGATGAAGAACATCTGCAGAAGTGTTAGAATATCCAGACTATATATGTGAAGTGAGGCAAATGTGTGGCCACCCAAACGTGAGCGCATTATAAGCGCTATTTCTGTAACATGTTTTACACAAATCATGCGATTTTGAAAGCTGTACTTTAATTTAGTTACCTGATCTTTCGACAGGCTTTGCAAGCCGGAACCAGTAAAACATTGCATTAAAATTGCACACTTGAAATATGAAAACAATATCTTGCAAAGACAACATAGGTACACAAAATATCAAATGGTTCGGCCACCCAATCATAATGGAACTAGACCGCATTCCGTCGATAGTCGTCAATAAAAGTTCATCTGAAAAGAGAAACAGAGAACGACCTAGGCGAAGATGGACAGATACATCAGAGAAATACTACAACAATAAGGCTGCACTATGGCCGCGTCATCACAGTAAAATAAAGAATAGCTCGGTTCCCCACGAAGCCTAGCGGCACACAGGGATAGGACAAGACAAGACTTGCACTATTTGATGGAATTAAATTCCCTTTTTTTTCTCTATATCCATCTCATTTTTATTGAGTTTCTGGTTCTTGTATTTTTTTCTTTCACTGGAAGCGACTACGTGGAACTACGCTATCACGCGACACAGGCCTACACTGATCTAAATGCAAGATGTGCTACAGAATCGTGCCCATTGCATGATACATTGTGAAGTCTAGTTCTTACGTCTAGGAGCAACGTAGCAGCCTATGGGTTTGGATCAGTCGCGTGATTATGGACACAATTGCAGGATGTAGTCCAGAAAATGGAATGTATTGTGTTAAGTTTTACAGCATGTTGTGAAATTTGCACATTTCGGCCCAACATAATCTAATTTCAGAATGACTTCTGGGTTACTTTTACCATGTGAGCTGTGTTGTTCGCCCATCACATGATGATGACCATATGTTACATGCAACTACGATTTTTAGTTAGTTATGTCCTTGACTATACATTCTTTCAAACATACTTTACATACTTTTTAACATATACTTAGAGCACATCATACAAGAGACATTACATGACTACAACACGTCTATATCGATCGGAGGTCGCCCTATTTGCAACTTGCGTTTCGCTGATGATATTGATCTTATAGCTCGGTCAGAACAATTATTGCAAGAATTAACATCAAAGTTAGAAAAAGTTACCAGCAAGTACGGAATGGAAATCAATTCAG
Organism: Meghimatium bilineatum; assembly: GCA_034231615.1. Classification (NCBI taxonomy): domain Eukaryota; kingdom Metazoa; phylum Mollusca; class Gastropoda; order Stylommatophora; family Philomycidae; genus Meghimatium; species Meghimatium bilineatum. The sequence goes on along the minus strand of CM067320.1, from coordinate 3,439,473 downwards.
ATAAGAGCAAAATCTTGGTAAACAGCAGAGACACTGAAAACCAGACTAATATCATGATGAATGGACACAAGCTTGAAGAGGTGAATACCTTCAAATACCTCGGATCCAGTATATGCAGCGATGGTAAATGCAAAGCAGAACTAAAAATAAGGCTGGAGATGGTTTTAGCGTCCTTGTCAAGGCTAACTGTGATTTGGAAAAGCAACATCAGTGTTGGAGTGAAAATCATACTGTATAGGTCGCTGGTGCTTTCCGTTGTGTTGTATGGTTGTGAGAGTTGGACACTCACTGCGGACATGGAGAGAAGATTACAGGCTTTCAAGTATAAATACTACAGAAGAATTCTACGAATTTCCTATAGGGAACATAAGACCAATGTGTACGTAAGAAATAAAGTAGAGATGTGTGCAGGTGTCCAGGAGCCATTGCTTTCAATAGTGAAACGACGAAAACTAGCATGGTTCGGACATGTATGCAGGCACGATTCCTTGTCAAAAACATTACTGCAGGGAACTGTCGAGGGTGGAAGAAGCAGAGGAGGGCAAATAAAGACATGGACAGCCAACATCAAGGAACAGACAGGGCTAGATATTTCCACACTCATCCGCATCGCTGAGGATAGAATTTGCTGGAAGACTCTGTGTGCTGAAGCTTCCAATGTGGTACCCCTACGACCCTGAAGGGTTATGGGTTTTATTGATTATTGATTGATACATTCTTTGATGGCTGATAAGCATAATTCTAGCCGTACATGTTATTTGTCAGTTCGGGCATTGGGTGACCAATAAATATGGCTTTATGTCTACCCATAACTTTCTAGCCACTCTCCGATATTGTGATCACCTCAGAAGATGATACACATATTTTGACTGTAGAGCAGCATGCAGCTCTGTTTTAGACAATTTTTTTATCTTAATTATCTTGGTCAATTTCACAGGGTTAGAGTGCGGTTTTTAATGGGTCCCTGTAGCTCTTCTTTTGATAACCTTGAGAAAGTATGCTTTACTGCAAGTCGCCATACAAGTATATATATCTGGTAGTCGATGATCTGGCATACTTGCGAAAATGAAAATGACTTGCACTGGGGATTTTGGTTTAAGTGAGGAAGAGCTATGCAAGTTATCGAGTTTACTCACTTGTCGGACCTCATTCTCTTGGCGAACATCATTTGAAACCAGTGCCATTACAAATCGATGCGTTTGGAATAAGAGTTCGATGTTCGAAGCAGTGAATGACAAAAGTTCCTTTACCGAATACCGTATAAATAGATGGAACAGCTAATTCCATTGACAATATAAGTCTCCGTCCCTCTACGAGCATTCATAAATGGGCCTAAAATAATCTTCGTCCCTTCTAAGAACATTCATAAATTGGTCCAATATATCCTTCATCACATCTAAGAGCATGCATAAATGGCCCAATATATCCACCGTCGCCACTGAAAGCATGCACAATGGGTCCAAGATATCCACCGTCCCCACTGAAAGCATGCACAATGTGTCCAATATATCCACCGTCTCGAATGAAAGTATGCACAATGTGTCCAATATATCCTCCGTCACCACTAAGTGCTTGCATAAATGGCCTCACTATCGAAATGATTTGTTACCTATTTAGCCACCATTACCAGATGGATGAATTTTTTGTAGTTTTGTTTGTCATACAGTATACTAAAAAGCACATACGTTTGTCCCTTGTACAGTTAAGTTAGTCATGAAACGCGATTAAAGATGTTAGCCTGGATGTTCATATATTCACATTTGGATAATTACTTCTGTTAGCAAGAAGCCATGCGCTGTTATAGTCTGTCTATCTATATGTCGTTCGTTTACACAATGTCGTCTTCATTTCCACTCTGTAAGCCTCTTTGTTCTGTGCAAGCTGCCCAGTGCCGTTCACATGGTCTTCGATGTTTTGTATTAATGGTAGTCTTGTATTACCTCTTGTTCTCTTTCTGGGAACTTTTCTCTCCATGATTTATCTTTCTCAATCAATGCATCTTTTCATATCCATAATATGTTAGTTTGCTTTCCTTGATATTTTTAAGGACTTAGTCTTCGTCTATGTTCTTGTTTTGGGTACGTCTGTATTTCGTACTAGTTCTTTCTATCTTTAATATGATTAGGCTCTTTCTATAACATTGTCTGTTGTAGTGTTTCTATAACATTGTCTGTTGTAGTGTTTCTATAACATTGTCTGTTGTAGTGTTTCTATAACATTGTCTGTTGTATTGTTTCTCTACTTATCTTGGCCAAGGAATCACCGACGGATTCTTATGTTAAGATTATGATAAAAGAGAAGAATGGCTTCAATGTTTAACACGATACATTCGGTAATGTTAAAATTGAAATATTTATCAGACCGAGATGTAGAATTACTTTAATCTTTGGCTCAGAATATGTGCACCTTTGTAGAATAAAATGCGATTATTCGTCCTCTTACTTTTACATAGGAAAATGTCAGCGACAGATAACATCGACAGATAGCAGCGACAGATAACATCGACAGATAGCATTCACAGCATCACCCACTACGGTTACCAGGCTGTGAAGAGTGTAGACGACAGCAGTTGATCCGACTGAGACAAAAACAAAAAGAGAGATCGGGCTGGTCCCTCATTTCAATACCTAGAAACAAAATGAGAGATAAGAATGTATACCTCATTTCAAGACCTAAAAACAAAGGGTTTCCTTTCGTTAGCCAGATTTCTAAAGTTCAAACAGCCAAATAAGTTAATACTAACACACGCAAACACGTCAATCATGATTATGTAATACACAAGGTTGAGTGAACAAAAACACTATCCAACTGTAGAGAACATGTATAGAAAAACACAAATAACAGTATACAAGTAAGTTTAAACGTTTCATCCTCGAGATCCTTTTCCAAGAACTTCAAAGGAAAACAGTGAAATAACAAAGCAAACAGTAAAAATGAAGGCACTATCACAAAAGCATTAAACAACAGAGAGTTAACAGCAGAGTTGAAACATCTTAGGTAAAAATGAAATATTCATAAACATATTTGTATCATGGAAAAATAGACGTTAAATACACATGAAATAGTGTGATAGAGGGTTAGGGTATGTTTGCATATATTGTTCATATTTCACCAATGTATATGTGATATTAATAATGTATAATACCACACCTTGCAAGATCAAAGTGAATGATATAGTATTAAACCAATTCAAATATCTAGGTACAACGATTACAGCAGATGGAAGAAGCTCAACAGAAATAAGATGCAGAATAGGACAGGCATACAACAACATTCAGAAACATGAAAAATATGCTATGTGTAATAGGACCTTGTCATTAGAGGTGAGAAAGAGAGTTCTGCAGTGCTATATGACCCCTATACTAACATATGGGTGCGAGTCTTGGACAATAAACAAACTTGAGTGGGAGATTGGAGGCAACAGAGTTGTGGTTCTACAGAAGAATGCTGAGAATACCATGGACTGCCAGAAAAACTAATGTAGAGGTGTTGAAAGAGTTAAATGCGAAACTGACCTTAATCAACAATATAAGAAAAAGGCAATCTTCTTTTTTTGGCCACTTCATGAGACAGGCAGGTTTAGAGAACATAATCACAACAGGCAAGATTGAAGGTACCAGAGACAGAGGGCGACAACGTGAGAAAATATTAGACAGTTTGACAACCTGGCACGGCAAGGAAACAACAACGACTTTGATACATAATACTGTGGACAGAGAGCTGTGGAGAGCGATGACCGCCTACGCCACCCGGCATGGCACCTGATGATGATGATATGTGATATTGGCATTGTAGACACAGATGTATAGTAGATTGGAATGAGTCTCACTCCAAGTGGAGATGGAAGCTAGTCCAGCCAACAGATGCTGAAAACAAAGATTGGTCGAGCCATCTCTTACTTCATGCAGGACCACAGTGATGCAGAAGTAAACGCTGGTGCTGAAGTTGGGGATACCGAGCCTAGAGACGCAAAATTACATGTTTCCATATGAAAATAAATATATATGTTTGTTATGTAAATTTGATATAAAGTAATCACATATATGCATGTATTAATTTTTTAGATAAGAATGCATTACTCATAACAAGTTTTAGACATAACAAGTTTTAGACATAACAAGTTTTAGACATAACAAGTTTTAGACATAACAAGTTTTAGACATAACAAGTTTTAGACATAACAAGTTTTAGACATAACAAGTTTTAGACATAACAAGTTTTAGACATAACAAGTTTTAGACATAACAAGTTTTAGACATAACAAGTTTTAGACATAACAAGAGAGATACGAATGTATTTCCCATGTCAATACCTAATTTATTCTTGCTGACACTGCACACAGTCTTCTAGAGCACAGATTGGACTGATGTACCATCTGTGGACTCACAAAATGTTGTCTATTGTCATTCCCCAGATATACTGGTTGGTAAAATCCACACTTGCCGTTAAGCGTAGAAATGGGAGCCTCTGTTTTCCTTTCAATATAAGTGATGTGTTACCTTCGTTGCAGTGAGTCCATGTTTGTTCAATGTTCTCTTGGTGTTTCCTTTACACGATTTTCTTGATCTACCTTTGATTTTATGTCCAGCTGTTCTTGTGTTACATACTCTTATTGGTATTTGATTTGGGTCCATTCTCATAAGGTGACCGAACCATTTCTCTTGAAGCATTTCGATATGTTCAATACATTAAATTATACCAACAGTATTCCTAAGTTTTCCATTTGTTTTTATCTAGTTTAGTGACTATTGCATCTGGTCTCAATCACTTCAATTTACATGCGGCATTGTTCCTTTGCGTCTAGACTGTTACAGACCATGTTTAACATTGGTAGCAACGGCCTCGCCAAAATACAAATCAAATCCGCCTTTTTTTTTTAACATCATGTTCATCTTGACTTTCGACGGAGACTCGCGAGAAGTACATTCATGACAATGACAATTGGACATGGACAGCGGACATGGCAGGATCGAGTACTAGACGCGGATAACCTTCAAAAGTCACGTATGCAAAGCATCCATGCCTTGCCGACTAGGTCCCGACTCCACTGGACTGAACACATCGACCGTATGCCAGACAAGCGCCTTCCAAAGAGATTATTATATGGGGAGCTGTGCGATGGTAAACGTTAAAATGGAGGGCAGAAAAAGCGCTTCAAGGAGTACCTAAAAAACTATCTCAAGCACTGCAGCATCGATCCTAGCTCCTGGGAGACTACAACCCATGATCGCCTAGCTTTGCACACCGATATCACTGCTGGCATGAATAAATTTGACAAAGAAAGAACACTGCGGGCAAATTACAAGCGACTGAAGCCGAAGGACAAATCCGAAAATTCTCCTACCCCCAAACCCTCTACACTCCTGCATGCACTGCGATAGAACTGTCCGGAAACATCGAACATGTACGAACTCTCAAACCAAATTAGACAATCACAAATGTTTTGTTGTTTTTCTACTTGTTCATCACATTTATTGCTGTTCATGCCATGCTCATCTTCGCTTACGGAGGAGAAACATCATCACCATTAGTTATCAAGACCCATGCGTAACGCACAGTTGTTATACACATGTTGTTTATCAATTGTTGTTGTGCGGTCGTTGATAAATAATAATTATATACCTTCTTCTTGAACGCACTGAACTAATGACTTCCAGAGTGTTGCATTTTACAACTCTTGTTCACATCATACGATTTTACTATGTCTTCCAAGTAAATGTTTATTGGCATGTGAATTGAAATGTATATTGGAATGTATACTTCTTTATGGTGAGCTAGAGAAGGGTATACGATCACAATGTCGCCAAAGGAAGCGCTACGAGGACTCGTTAAAGAATTCACTGAAAACCTTTCAAATAGACCACGATACATGGGTAGAACTTGCACAAAATAGATCTACATGGCGTTCTAAAATTAAAAAGAGCGCATCATCTTGTGAAAAGAAGAGAAATGCAGCAACTAAACAACGGAGAGCAGCTAGAAAGTCACGGATAGACCAAGATCCGTCTACAGTCGTTATTCCATGTCCAAACTGTCCAAGGACATTTACAGCTCGAATATGGCTCATTAGCCATCTACAAACTCACAATCAAGGACATTACTAAAATTGAATGTTCAAAAGTGGATGTAACAAATGGTCATCATCATCATGTGATGGACGAACAACAACACACACATATTGGAATGTATAGTGAAAAATGTATTAAAATATGTATTGGAATGTGAATTGAAATGTATATTGGAAACTGTATTGAAAATGTATATTGTAATGTATATTGGAAATGTTCGTTTTCTTGAGAACTACAAGGAAAATATAATAATATTTCGAATGTGTTTTGTGTGAGATTGTTTGCGGTAAAGTTTCTGCTGGAAGTTTCTAAACAACACTCAGACATGCCCATTCAAATCATGCAGACACGACACTAGTCTCGATAATGTATGCAAACTTGTCTCCTGCTTAACAGGGGTCATAAACGATGTCAGTCTACAGACCTGGCCTTTGACATTTCTCATGTGCCCTTCTTGGCTGTGTGTGGATTTAATTTGAAGGCTTTGAGCACGCGTGAGATATGCGCTTGAAGTTGACTGGAGCCTGGGACTAGCTCGAAATTAAATTGTTACCTCTAACAATATTCATGAAAAAAAAATGTGTGTAGGCGAAATATATTTATATAGATATTAAGGTGAATGTAATTGAACCAAGAAAATGTAGGAATAAACTGATAGTGGGGAGAGAACCAAGTTAGAAACAACAGAGAAATGAAACATTAAAGGAAATTTATGACAGATATAAAATTATAATATTTTTTTTTAATGTTCTATTTGCAAACGAAAATCATATTTCTGAGTATCTTGTTGTCAGGGTCCTGCAGTAGATGTTCTCTATATGACGCAAGTCTTCGAAATTCTGCCCCTTGAAGTTTTTGGTTTTGGTTTTTGAATGTGATTTTTGTTTAAAGCTGCACAAAATGTAAGAAAAATGTTTAAAATATAAAATAATGTTATTATCAAACATCAGCTACAACAATCTGTTACAGTTATACCCTTTTTGTTTAACTTTAGTACATTTTGTTAATTAGGGAAATGTAGTCTGGAGTGGCAGCAAATATATAATCAATAGAAATTAATGTCTCAAGAATTTTTAACAATTGTCCTCTGGCTTCCTACTTAAAAATTTACTTGTATAAACAATTATTTGAAGCAAAATTGTATTGTCTATATATGTTATCCATGTTTACAAGAAGACCTATCGGCCCTTGTATAACTAATACGGATATTATGTTATGTGTTTGTTGTTACTGAGGATATTTCAATACCTGTACGGGATGTTTGTTGTTGTTGTAATAGTCCTTGTCTCGATTGGTCCGTTCGGGTGACTTTGTGTGCACGATTTGAATGGCTTGATGAAATCGCATCTTTTTTGGAGATGCGGTTAGTCAAGTACTGAAAAACGCGTGTGCAATTGTTGCTAGGCGATTTGGTGCCGTAGAACGGACTGGTTCAATTCCCGTTAGTCTAAAGAAATTAATGACACATTTGCCAGGTTGTGTTTGGCTTATTGAACTTCTTACGTGTTTTATTCATTTTGGTTTCGAAAAAACGTAGCTGCAGAGGAAGGGATTGGTAATAAAATATTCATGGCTTAAAAAAAGTATTCGGATACAAAGAAATTCAGTTAATTTAGCACACAAACATGTCAAACGTTGAAATGTTTCATAGAATATGGTAGCATTCGGTCTATATTACGTAATTCCTTCTCGAAGATCATTTATATTTCTATCTGATTGATTTTCTACCGACAATATTGATTGGAGACTGGTACAATACTTATATAACGTTTTGTCATTTATATCCTTGAGTTGTAAAATGTTATATAACAGCTGAAACTTGTGACTATTGGATTCCAGAAGTGTGTATCCTTCATTCACACAATTAAAGGTAATGTAACGAATATAATAGAAAATGTGTATTTTAAATGTATTCTCATGTGTTAAAGCTTTATCCTTAGCTTCTTCATAACCAAATTGACGATTTACCTTCTGGCTCTAACTTCATTACACTTGTCATATAAAAGTGTGACACAATTAACCAATTGTCATATAAAAGTGTGACACAATTAACCAATTGTCATATAAAAGTGTGACACAATTAACCAATTGTCATATAAAAGTGTGACACAATTAACCAATTGTCATATAAAAGTGTGACACAATTAACCAATTGTCATATAAAAGTGTGACACAATTAACCAATTGTCATATAAAAGTGTGACACAATTAACCAATTGTCATATAAAAGTGTGACACAATTAACCAATTGTCATATAAAAGTGTGACACAATTAACCAATTGTCATATAAAAGTGTGACACAATTAACCAATTGTCATATAAAAGTGTGACACAATTAATTAACTGTTTTCACACTTTACTACAACACTCTGTTTCCAAATATATTTCTAATAAGTCTGATGTATTTTCCATCTATGCCTGTTTCTGGAAGACATTCGATTATTGTTCACGTTGTACTCTGCCAAATGCCTTGCTTGCTGTAGTCTATGAAGCAAACATAGATACTATATTGAACTTATATGTCATACAACTTATGACTTCTATGTCATATAACGTATGACTTCTATGTCATATAACTTATGACTTCTATGTCATATAACTTATGACCTCTATGTCATACAACTTATGACCTCTATGTCATACAACTTATGACCTCTATGTCATACAACTTATGACCTCTATGTCATATAACTTATGACTTCTATGTCATATAACTTATGACTTCTATGTCATATAACTTATGACTTCTATGTCATACAACTTATGACTTCTATGTCATACAACTTATGACTTCTATGTCATACAACTTATGACTTCTATGTCATACAACTTATGACTTCTATGTCATACAACTTATGACCTCTATGTCATACAACTTATGACCTCTATGTCATACAACTTATGACCTGTATGTCATACAACTTATGACTTGTATGTCATACAACTTATGACTTGTATGTGACTGTTTACAACGCCAGTTATTGCATCAGTTTCTATGTTCGGGAGATCCATGTATTCTGCGGTCTCCTGATAAACAAAACTTCGTGTGACTAGCGGCGGGTTAATTTTTAACCGTTAAAAAATTGTACGGGTTTGTACTTAAGTACAATGCTGAAGTATGTTGTACTTGTGGTTTCACAGCGGAGATGCACTGTTTCGCACATGGAGATACATCATATCCATTTTCGTTATGCTTTACTTAGGTGAGTTTCCCTAGCATGTAACACCCCCCTCCCTCCCATCTGTTGCCATGCAAACAAGAGAGTATCTGCTCCACGTTGTGACTGTTGTACCAACAGTCCACTTGGGATTTGCAGACAACTACGTGTCAGTGAGTGCAATTTTCCAGTCAACAGGTATTTAGATTTGAGTCGCTTAGGTTATCTTACACGAGGTGTTTCTCTGTATGAGAACGTATGTCTGTCATATAGCGCCATCTCCTGTGTCCTCGAGTACTGCCGATGATCTCATCCTGTGTCCTCGAGTACTGCCGATGATCTCATCCTGTGTCCTCGGGTACTGCCAATGATCTCATCATGTGTCCTCGGGTACTGCCAATGATCTCATCCTGTGTCCTCGGGTACTGCCAATGATCTTATCATGTGTCCTCGGGTACTGCCAATGATCTTATCATGTGTCCTCGGGTACTGCCAATGATCTTATCATGTGTCCTCGGGTTCCTCCAATGATCTCAGCTGTGATCCTTTCCAAATAAATTTAATTTCTCAAACAGTAAGCTTCAACTAGGCTTGGTGCGCCATCTTGGCTGAGGTTTTATACGAAATCGTTTTCTAAGTCTAACCTTGTACCCATAATTCTCTTAGAACTGGAACGGTATGGTAGCATGACTGTACGTCTGCATAGAATATTCTGTCAGAAGACAGCTGAAACAATTTTCTCCAGCATGGACACTGGTTTCGGTTGAGATATTCTCACTCATTGTTTCGCACAGTGCGCTGCCCACTAGCACTGCTCTCTATTTCTGCTCTCTAGCTATGCCCTCTAGCACTGTGCTCTAGCGCTGCCCTCTATCTCTGTCCTCTAGCGGTGCCCTCTAGCACTGTACTCTAGCGCTGTCCTGTCTTCGCGTGTACTCAACAGAAGAAGCGTACTTGTAAGAATATTTTCTCTCTAGCAGTGCCTTAGTGAGATTTCATGCATGACAACTCGACATTCCATGGAAGCCGTTGTCTAACTTGTCAGTGAGAATACCGTGACTATCTGGAGAAATGTTTCATTCAGAGATGTTGTTGTTCTAGAGCAAACAGTTCTCTCTCTCTCTCTCTCTCTCTACCTCAGTTTGTGTTGTCCTGACGTGATCCTCATTTCGTTAGCCAAATTTCTTCACGCGAGATTTGAAATCATCTTGTCCCCAGAGTGTAGCACGAGGATGTGATAGTAGAATATTAGTTGTCTGCTAGCTTCAGGATTGTACTAGACTGATACACATATCCTTTACACTCCGTGGCATGGTCAATTATGTCCATATTCTGAGGTATGATATGGATCTCTTTCCCGGAACATGCGGGTTTATGGGGTCATAACAGAGCTGATAGTTATGACCCCATCTGAGGTATAATATGGATCTACTTCCCCGGAACATGCGGGTTTATGGGGTCATAACAGAGCTGATAGTTATGACCCCATCTGAAGTATAATATGGATCTACTTCCAGGAACATGCGGGTTTATGGGGTCATAACAGAGCTGATAGGCTAGCATTTAAGACGTCAATAGATGAGCGATTAATAATGAATAATGATTGCGGATCACCCTAGCGTAGTGGTTAAGCAGTTTCTCTTATGTTCAAGAGGTCATGGGTTCGAGTCCGGCTCGTATCGTCTTGTTTACAAGTTGAATTTTTTCGGAGATTCCTGTGGATTATCACATGAAGCTACGGCGTTACGTGCTATGGGTGGTACTCTCGATAGGCGGCGTGCCGATTAGTTTACAGTAGCTGAGTAGAAATAGGAAACCGAGTACTGTGAAGTCACTCTTCTATGTCTTCTGGACCCTTTGAATGATTTAGTGCAGAAACTGTAGCACTTTCCGGATATGGACACTGTTACTTATGCCACATCTAGGAAAATATGTGTAGAATTCCACTGAACTATTGCTTGGCACAACGAAGGGAATGTTCAATCAGTAAATAAATGGAACCATCAGCATGTATGATCTTCGTTATGTGCGTGGAGAGACTTAGCACCCATGTATTTACCCAGAGTACAATAATCTATATTCATAACCAGACAAATATGACTGTGTCCTAACCACTTATATTGTTTTGACGCGACCCAACTTTAGTAAGTATTGAACAAAAAGTTAATCTTCAATTTTCATGAGATGTTTCGATTGCTGTCACGAATCACTTAAAATGTAACTGATCGCTTCACTGGAGACTCGAACAGAAGGCGTTCAGGTCGATAGATAAGTGACGAACTTAATATCAGTACGACATAAAATACAAAATCAATGAAATATACACCCTTGTCAGAAGTATAAGTTACTAAAAGGGGACTTTGTTTAACATATGTGTTAGTGGAACACTATTCACAATTCCAATACATTGACATTAAGTCGAGACACGACAACAGCAAACATGCTGCAGTTACAGTTTCAATGGCTGCTGTAGTAAATATAAGTAGCCCTAAAGTTTCAAATTTTGGCGACAAGATATACTACAGGTAAATGTCTGGCATTGTGGGTTCGGTTGTCTGCTGCAGACATCCCCATCACATAGAATGACATGCTAATGTCGTCCTCTATCTGAAACTACTCGTGTGGTCAAAAGTCCCGCAATAAGTCTTCAATACATGTCTTTGCTTTTTAGGAGAATTTGCCGAGAATTTGCTGTGACTATCTCCCGCCCTGCATCATATGCCTTCACGATTTTCCCCAACATCGAATTCCCAGAATCCCGATGAGTTTTCTGGACTCAGCTTCCAGTATCTCAAGATTCGGATATATTCTGACTGTGGGTGTAGTCGCAGTTTGCAAGACACTCTCGATGTAATTGCTACATTAGGCAGGGTCCGGATCCACTCAAGGTATATATGTTTCTCCTAACCACTCAGAACCGGTGGTTATGATATCGATATTAGACAAGAAGGTCTGGTAGACATAAAACGATAAAGAATGAATATACTACATACAAATGTAGAAATTTCTGTATAATTATCATAAATAGTCAAACTGTCAAATGTTCTAATCATTTATGTACGACGTTGTGCAAAATAGGGTAGCTTTTCTCAACATAATGCAAGTCTTCGAAATTTTCCCCGTTAAAATTTTTTGTTGTTGAAAATGCCACCCCTTAATGTATTTGTGATTGGTGCCGTCTGATGCGGTCCACCTCTCTGCATCATAGCACGACAAGGCGCTAATACTCTGTATTTAAACGTTTCCGTTGTTTGTTGCATTCAATGGAATTGTTTTTATACCAGGCGTCTCTCCCCACTGCTCAGGATAGCCATCGTGCTCTCAAAATCACATTTAGTGCTCGTTTCGTGCAAGTTAAGTACTCGCGAGCACTAACATTCTTGTCTTGTCCTATCCACAAATGCCGCAAAGCGTCTTGGGTAGCCTAAATCTTTGTCTAATGCCAAATGGTTCAAATGCCAAATGTATCGTGTTACTATCCATGATTGTAAGGCATAGGAAGAGATGGAACTGTGTAGGGTACAATCAATAATGTTATATGACCGGTTTTCATGTTCACTTTTACTTTCCATTTCCAGTTCTCTTTATTTCATTATTTAAGTACTGTATTTAAAAAAAAAAATTATTAATTAATGCAATCAAATCCAGTTGTTATAAATAGATCCAGATCCACCAAATTTGTATGTTATAACAGAAATTCGCTACATACAGTACAGACACTACCGAAATACACGTAATTGGAGAAATTGTAAGTGTTGTTAAATGCGAAAATATTATAAAATTATGCGTTATAAGTGTTTCGCTGAATAGATGCATATCTATTATTTTTTTATGGTGCCCGTACACTCATTATTCATCATCATCAAATGTCGTTTGTTTCTTGCCTTGGTGGTGCATTCTGCTAGACTGCAACCTGCCAGTTCGTGATATTTTTCTACCACTTGCATTTTTACCTACCTATAGCCCGCATCTTTGACTCAACTCTGAAGTAAGGTCTTTGACAAGATCTTTTATCTTTGACTCAACTCTGAAGTAAGGTCTTTGACAAGATCTTTTAATATGTGCATAATATTGCATTTGTTTGATATTTATGTAATTTAAATAATTATTTCTTCATACGAAGTTTTGTTAGATCCTCTTGGTTGTTTTCTTAGTTTCCCAATGTTTTTTTTTTTAGTTTTACATGTTGTTTTCCCTATTCTTGTATATATGCACGTGAAGAAATACTCGGCGTTGCCCGGCTGAGACTCAGAACAGAAAATTCATAGAGTATCATTTAATAGATTAATAAAAATAAAAGACATTTCCCAATAACACGAGAACACCGTCTGAAGTGCTTATATTAAATAGCAATAGTTTCTGTAGACACTGCTTGCATGTAACATCGGGCAGAATGTACTAACATAATCGTTGTCATTAGCAAATGTGCCATTAAAATATCGTAAATATGTTTGTAAAAGAAACACGTTTAAAGAACCCCTCCCTTACCCTCCCCCAAAAAAACAACTACTGACGAGACATTTTCTTGAAATGCCCCAAAGACTTCTATCGGAGTTTACTAATTGAAATTTAAAAAAAATAATTAACTACCATCTCTGGGAAAGACAAACGAAAAGCTAAATTAACTCAAAAGCAAAATGCTCTAAATCACATAACATGAAACTATAAGCTGTTAGGGTCGTATTAGTAGAACATTTGTTGCATCAAGACACATAATCATGCAACAATGTCTATAGTCTTCGATACTGATGAGTGAGGGGAAATCCCGATTTGTTCTTAACTTTGTCTGATTATCCATTGCAGTATTTATGTGAGCGAAAGATTTTATTGTTGGTGCCCATCTCCACTTCGGTTATTCTATACATCACATCTGACAAGCATCAATTATGTCTTCTAGTTCTTTGTTTATTGTCCCTGATTCTGAGCCATACAATATGGAATTGATGTATCATTTTATAATTCTCATTTTGAGTTTGTAATTTATTTAAGTGTCAATATTTTCATCCTATAATTATATTGCAGGATGTAAAGAACTCTTAGAAAATACTCAGTACTACACGTGGGCAGTCCTCTCAACTAAAAGAGAACCCCCTGATCTATACCTAAGGGAAGGAAAATATTGTCACGGTCCAAATATGTCCCGCCAAACCATTTGTTATAGACCACCAGGATGATTTGAAAGTACTATTTGTTTTGGCACTAGAGCTATGAAAACATTACTTTCAACCATTTCGAAAATACTAAAGTGAGATTTTTGCCGCATACGACACGGAAAATCCGGAATCAAACCTTACGACCATAAAAAAAACTAGCCCGCCTTTGTTCTAAACACACAGATAACACATCCGCAATTACCTACCACATTCGTGATAAACAGTATGCGAATAGTTCCCGTATTTCAGCAGTCCCCTCTCTCTCTCTCTCTCTCTCTCTCTCTCTCTCTCTCTTCTCATATCAATCACACTTTGTGTTTCAACCTCATAACTGGCTACAAGATTCCTCCACACAGATAGAGACATTCTAATGATCTGCTGTGTTTGTTTCACATCCAATTTCAAGGGCCATCAAGAATCGCATTGTTGACTATCATGCACGGACGTGAGACAGGGAATCTTGTAGAGTACCCAAGCAATGCTTCATTTTTATGAACACGAAAATTGGTTCGTTTTATCGCAAGATATCCTGCATCAAACTCTAGAACATACAATCAGGCAATGGCAACAAAGTCCATTATGTACAAATTGCAGCTGACGGTTGTCAACAGCTGGTAGGTGTATCGAGAAATAAAGTGCAATACGACGTTTATAGGAAGACGCATTGATCCCCAGCTCCATAAACCGTTAAATTACTTTACAGCGTTTAATCTAGCTTAAGAACAGTTAAGATACACGTTAATCCTAGCTATAGTTTTTATTAGTAATCTGGTATAGGCTTGTGAGTAAAGATCGTTAGATAACAACAGTGAGTATGCAGCACGGAAATGCATTGTGTTAATTATAGATATCGGTGACCTAGGGTGTTGCTGCAACGTTGCTACACTTCTTTGAGACTCTAGAGGGGGCTACCCTTTTGTGTGACTCTAGAGGGGCTACCCTTCTGTGTGACTCTAGAGGGGCTACTCTTCTGTGAGACTCTAGAGGGGGCTGCTCTTCTGTGAGGCTCTAGAGGGAGCTGCTCTTCTGTGTGACTTTCAAGGGAGTAAACTTCTGTGAGATTTAGATACTTATTTTGGCTACTGATTTTTTTCTACGTTAAGAAACGATAATATAGGATACGAGATGAGATGGAGGAACAAGAGATGAGATACTAGAATGACAAGTGATGAGACAATGGAATGACAAGTGATGAGACACTGGAATGACAAGTGATGAGATAGTTGATGGAAAGAAGTCAAGATAAATAATAATAAACAAAATCATTCTCACATAACGTGTCATATTGGCAGATTGTATACATGAGCACTTTGCTGAACTGTTATTTTTTTCAGTATATTTTAAAAAAAATACAAACTAGTGACATATTACATACTGCATGTAGCCATCAACCAGCAGTTCTTTGCTGTAGAGATTGTTTGGCAATATTTACATTCAGCAGTGTGCATTTGCTTTCTGAACAGTCTGGATGCACAATTACATGAGACGGATTTCAAACTGGCTACCGTGGCCATCACAGAGCCCGGAATGTGTATTTAGAACCAACTGTTATTGTGACGTAGATAATCCATGGTATCTCGTATCAACATCTCCTGTTTGAAGAAATCTAAACTTAACATCTAAACGATCCCTCTCTCTCTCTCTCTACTCATCCTTCTATTTGAACTTTCTCTCATTCCGTTTCTAGTTAATCATTCTGTCGAAGAGTGAGCAAGTAAATCTATGATGCCGGTGGTTGACATAAATGACGATTACGTCAACCGATATCGTGTTTGCTTTCCTCTCCATCGAGCGAGGGAGTTTCTATACAAGCTCTCACGAACAGTTCGGGAACCTCTTGTGTGTGCATTCCATAGCTAAACAATTAAGACACGACAATGTTTGGTGTGTTTCCAACAGATCTACCCCCAACATTCGTTACAGAACAAACATAACGGGTCTTAACTTCTACACTACACGAACTCGAAGCATAAATATGAAATAATGAAGAAAAAGAAAACGATAATAATCTATCGACAGATCGGCTGTAGCAAACCACTTTAGATCTTGACAATACTTGTGTATCATTATCGTATATCATGATCTTCGCTGGATATCAAGATACATCTTTAGACGTGGTCAACACGTCGTTACGATATCCTTCTATGTGAGTGGTATTTGTTGGACATCTCATTTCTCATGTAGTCAGCTTTCTCTCTTGTTTTATAGTTAGTGTCCATGTTTGACGCTGATAACACAATGTCGGTATATCGAGTGAATTTATGATTTGCCTTTTGGTTTCCATCGGGATAGATATGTGATTCAAAACTGCTGTAAGATCAAAATTCAAATATGTGTGTAGTGAAACTCCCGTACTGTATATGTGTGTAGTGTAACTGCAGTACTGTATATGTGTGTAGTGTAACTGTCGTACTGTATATGTTTTTAAGTTATTGCTTATGTAATTTTGGAGAGCTATCCAAATTACTGGGCATCACCAAGAAATCCTTTCTTTTTTTTCCTCACAACATTCATAGTGGATATTCAACACAACAGTAACACGAATCGTCTACATGGCACAGTTATTGGTGAAGTTACAAAATTTCACACAGTTGTTGGTGAAGTTACAAACTTTCACACAGTTGTTGGTGAAGTTACACAGTTTCACACAGTTGTTGGTGAAGTTACAAAATTTCACACATTTGTAGGTGAAGTTACAAAAAGAATTAGACATTGATAATATTAAAGATTATACTTCATTAAGATTATTCACACTTCAACAAGAAACTGAGAGAAAGGAGACAGAATTACAGATATAGACATGTTTCAAGTGTGAGTTTTATTCAGGAGACAGAATTACAGATATAGACATGTTTCAAGTGTTATTTTTATTCAGGAAACAGAATTACAGATATAGACATGTTTCAAGTGTGAGTTTTATTCAGGAGACAGAATTACAGATATAGACATGTTTCAAGTGTGAGTTTTATTCAGGAAACAGAATAACAGATATAGACATGTTTCAAGTGTGAGTTTTATTCAGGAGACAGAATTACAGATATAGACATGTTTCAAGTGTGAGTTTTATTCAGGAAACAGAATTACGGATATAGACATGTTTCAAGTGAACGAATGAAGAAGAAGAATATAGATATATATTTGATAATTAATTTGTGCATAATTTATTTTGACTCATATCAAATGTACCAGCTACACGTATGCCCACCACATTGTACACAGTGTAGGGGCGTTGTGGCTTTAGTGTTTCTTGCTATATATATATATATTTCTGAATTAATGTGTATGGTTTTGTTTAGTACAGAAAAACGTGAGTCTTATGTTACGGTCTTTTTGACTTCAGATTGAAGACCATTCTGTTTTTATCAGAACTTTTTAACCAACAATAAACGGTGTCACTTCTCGTAACTATCATATATCACAACACGTAACTATTAGATCACTTCACGTGAATATTAGATATCACTTCACGTAGCGATTATAACTCTAGCACAGAGCTTCTCACAACACTTCCTAATTTTTTTTAAAATAACATAAAACACACTAGTTGTGACATACACCGTGCTCGTTTTGATATATAAATAGACATGACACCTTTTTGAAGATCTTACTTGAGGAAGAGTTGAGGTGAAGCGAGAAAGATGTATGTAGAGAAATAAGTGGAAGGAAAATTGACACAAGCAGGAGGTATTCTAACAGGATGCACTATCAAGGCAAGAAAGAGAGAGAACTATGCATATTTATTGAAGTCATTTCCATACGGGGACAACATCTTATAAAGATGTACACACAACTGCAAATCTTGATTACTCAATTTTTAACAAGTTATATCTCTGTAATGAGAAAAGTTCCATTTACATTCAATAAATATATTTCACATTGGATCATGGAGCGTGTCTCCGGTAGTGTAACTGTTACAAATATTGTCAAGGTGAATCATATTTCCTACGTTAATAAATGTAATGGTAATAAGTTATAAGAAATACCAGAATACAACAGTATTCAGTTTGAAATCATGTGAACTCTGCGTTAATTAACAAACCAAAATAATGACCATGATTATGATGAAAATAACAATCAAATTATTTCTATAGGAGATAACAGAAATAAAATTATTCCTATAGGAGATAACAGCAATCAAATTATTTCTATAGGAGATAACAGCAATCAAATTATTTCTATAGGAGATAACAGCAATCAAATTATTTATATGGGAGACAACAGCAATCAAATTATTTCTATAGGAGATAACAGCAATCAAATTATTTATATGGGAGATAATAACACTCATATCATTTCCATGAGAGATAATAAGTCATAAAATTTATATAGGAGATACATGACTTATAGAGAGGCCGTCTGTACAGGTTCGTCTTCTGTATGACGTATCGTTCACTGAAATGTGCCCTCACTGATAATTTGTAAGTCTCTCATTTATGTGCAGTTTTTCCTGCTTCTGTCAGCATCATATTCCTAAGATCTTCCATGTATACAAAGTTTAAGATTATCAGCATAGCATGCGTGCGTGATAATACGCCACGTTTACGTGACAATACGCCATGTATACGTGATAACACACCACATATACGTGACAACACAGCCATGCGTACGTTACAACACGTTCATGTCTACATGTGAACAGGAACCTCAGACAGCAGACAGTATTCTTCCTGAATACCTGGAATAGGAAATGTTGAGATAAATTCACTTGTTCAGAAAAATACGAGTGGGAGAAGAACTGTACGGGCCTCTGTACCAGTCACAAAATAGGCATCTTTATAGAAGAAATAAAATGTCAGATATTATCCTTTTCTAGACGAACGAATGGAGAAGAGGAAGAATAGGTTCCTCTAACTGATATGTTAATTGATGTCTTCGGTGGTCTCTTTCCTAGTATTGTTCACTCTCCTTCAAACCATTGCACATCGCATAAGTTTGTTCAGCTGAGATCATGATGAGAACAGCAATGCCCTACAAGAGAACATCACTGAGGATAAATATATAGTAATGTGTAAACAGAAAGAAAAAAAATATAGTAAGGTGTAAACAGAAAGAAAAAAATTTATAGTAATGTGTAAACAGAAAGAAAAATATATAGTAATGTGTAAACAGAAAGAAAAATTTATAGTAATGTTTAAATAGAAAGAAAAATATATAGTAATGTGTAAACAGAAAGAAAAAAAATATAGTAAGGTGTAAACAGAAATAAAAAATGTATAGTAAGGTGTAAGCAGAAAGAAAAATATATAGTAATGTGTAAACAGAAAGAAAAATATATAGTAAGGTGTAAACATAAAGAAAAAATATATAGTAAGGTGTAAACAGAAAGAAAAAATATATAGTAAGGTGTAAACAGAAAGAAAAATATATAGTAAGGTGTAAACAGAAAGAAAAAATATATAGTAAGGTGTAAACAGAAAGAAAAAATATATAGTAAGGTGTAAACAGAAAGAAAAAATATATAGTAAGCTAAAGTAAAACTAAATACTTTTGAAAAAGATAAAAGTTTCATGTACAGAAAGACGGTCCAACGAAGACGTTAGGAAAGACATGAACACAAAAGAAAATTGACTCCACAAGAAAATTTATTTATACCCAAAGATAACGTATTTTGGATACGTAAAGAAATAATGGTTTAGAAAGATGAATCATGGAGGCAAATGTTCTAGGAAAACGAATCATGGAGGGAAATGTTCTATGAAAGAGAACACACAGCGGACAAAGAATACAATGGACACAGGATATCAAACTCCGATATAATGTAGCAATGGAAGAGGTAGGATAGAAAGCACAGAACCAGGATGCTTACAGACTGGTAGTGAGGACAATACTCTTCAAAGACCATGTCAAATGGGAGAAATGCAAGTATATTGTCCTCCCTAATAAATCTGTATATCCCGATGTGTCATTTTATATACCCACAATTTCTTCCTTGCGTGTTTATTCAACAGTTATGAGGCGGCAATGTTCTTGTATGTGTAGGTCTTTGTGCACATGGGGTGCAGGGTAGTGCACTTATTGACTAGCCAGATGTTACGTGATTGCGTTCGAATTACGCGATCTATGTATCAAACCTCATGCAAATATCAATCTATTCAGATCGCTAGTTGCTAAGTATAGTTTTATAGGTAATGGATACTCATTGCAGACATGGAAATATGGATTCAAGATTTTGAAAACAAGTGATACAGACGTTTGTTAAGAAATATTTGTCCAGCAGAAAATAAACTTGAAGGTTATCAAAATTCACTTTTGGTAGTGGTGAAGCCCTACAGACGTGTTTGATTTGAACAAGAAACGAGTAACGACTCGGTTAATAAAATTATTTTGCAAGGAACAATCGAGGGTTGAAGACCAAAAGGTGCACAAGAAAATCGATAACGTCATAGAATGGTCTGAGAATACTTTTTCTGCAGTGCACCGATTAGATGAGAACAGCGATGTTTGGATAGTTGTCTGTGCTGATGTATCCACTATGGCACTCCTACAAATCTGCCTGGTTATGGATCTTATTATTACCTGCTATATTCGTTCGGATCCCGTCGGGACCCGCCATCCCGTACGGACAAATTTATTGGCTTGCTTACCCTGATATGCCTTACATTGTCAATGTGCTTGCCAACCCGGCTCGCCGTATGGGAACAAAAGCGAGTATGACATTGTATCAATATTCGAGCTGTAAGTATACTGATATTGATTAACTGCTTTTCTTGATTCTCTGGATTCAATGGGAAATTCAAATGTCCCGCTTAAAAGATGGTTCTCCATCTTTGTTGATGAAAACCATTGGAGCCTCGTGATGTTGGTTCTTTATAGCGACATTTATCACATTGAAGATCGTTATTCAAGACCATGGTTACTATCGGAATTACTCTTCCAGTTTGAGCTGCATTCTGTTTCGAATGCACTCATCAACTGATACGACTGTGCTAGTGTATTATGTTGACGGAAAAATTGATCAAGAATTTCTCTTACCCATGTTGTATTTACTGCATGTGCTTGTCGAACTTCTGTTGTTTGAGTACTGTCTAAAACACACAACTGAGCGAACTGTCGAACTTATGTTGCTTGAGTACTGACTAAAACACACAACTGAGCGAACTGTCGAACAATGTTGCTTGAATACTGACTAAAACACACGACTGAGCGAACTGTCGAACTTATGTTGCTTGAGTACTGACTAAAACACACAACTGAGCGAACTGTCGAACAATGTTGCTTGAATACTGTCTAAAACACACGACTGAGCGAACTGTCGAACTTATGTTGCTTGAATACTGTCTAAAACACACGACTGAGCGAACTGTGAAACTTTGTTGTATGACGGTTGTGTATGAGAAGTTCGATGATAAGTTTGTTCATGAACTTTTAACACATATGGACCTCGACCTTGACAATTCGTAATTCTTACTCCCATTGACGCGAAAGAAAGAGCGATATTATAAGCGCGAATATTATCTCGAAAGAGTGTGTATTTAGGGTGTTCATTATTAGAGAGTTCTTTGCGCAGGAACTAGAGATACTCCAGATTACTACCATGGATGTGTTTGGCTTTGGGAGCATGATGTTTCCCTTTCGTCAGTAATTTAAAAAGTTGCCATCGTTAGGACGTTCGTCCCAAAACAACTTTAGAATCACAAAATTGACATTTAATATATAAAATGTCACAGCAATATGCAGCAACACGAACATCCGTGACATTTACTTTGTCATTTGACATTGCTTGAATTCTACTCATTTGTGACAATGAATGAGTCTTGACATCTGCAGCACAACATCTCTGCGTTTGATCAACAGTTTCATGCTGTCTGTGAGGATGTTGGTATTCTCTATTCACAGCTTGTCGATTGTTTCTGTACCCTGATGATTCTAGCTTGAAAATTCTAACCGATGAAAATCAGCATTCTTAGCAAGTCGTGTTTTTTCTTTGTTGATGGGTTTCTTCATCAGTTCTTTGTCTCTCTCTGTCTATTCAATGTCTATGCTCTGCCGCAGCACTATGCATTTGCGGTACTAATCAGAGCTAGTAACTCTTGACTTTGACGACGCAACCATCTAACTTTCACTCTTTTGTGGGGTGCAAAGGGAACGCATTGCTCTAGGCTGACCCAGGGTTAGCAGATAACCAAGATCCCAAATGTACCTCCACGCGGTGCACCCTGGAAACAGAAATACAGCAGCTCGAGCTGATTCTGGCCAAATCATTTGGTGATCGTGTCCGAGAATGTGGAGGTAGCAGATGGAAAGAGATTTGACTGCACAAGAGACAGACAATATCTCCGACACCACCAGCATCACCACATATAGCGACACTGTCGACATACAGTGAAGCTAGTCAGTCCAGTCCGAACATTGGAGGGGCGGCCAATGTAAAATGCACGTGAAGGTAGATGCATGGCGAGAGACAAATAGATTTCATACCGAGTACAATGACACAATGAAAGGGCAGAACAGCGCTAGAGGGCAACGCGAACTGCAAATAGAAAGTGAAAAGTCCCTAGGAAAGGGGAACTACAAGCTCGGTCAGCTCGAGACGAGCTTCTAGTTACCTGTGTTCCTTACAGGCAGAGACCCAGACCCATCCATTGGCGTTTGGTAAAGCAAGAAGACCTAGCCCAACTCTTATGTCGAGCCTTCCTAAACCGGAAATATGCTCGCGAAGAGAAAGGGTTCTGTACCCGATGGGCTTAGGCAAGAAAGGGACAACGATGGTAGTCCTGGCCCAACTCTACTGTCAAGGTTTCCTATAACGGAAGTACACTTGCAAAGAGAAAGGGTTCCGTACCCGATGGGCTCAGGCACAAAAGGGATAACGAAATAGCCCTGGCCCAATTCTACTGTCAGGTTTTCCTACACCGGAAATACACTTGAAGAGAGAAAGGGTTCAGTACCTGATGGGTTCAGGCGCTATTGGGACAAGGACGCTCAGCTCGAGAACGCCTTGCTTTCAAACACGTGGTGTGAGACTCGGACAAGGGGTACACGATGTCGGTGAACGACACCTCGGCTAAGAGGGCGAAAGAGCTAGGGTCCAACTCCTCTGTTGAGTTCTTTGGTTCTAAGGAACCAGGCTCACGGATGAGAAACGGTTCACTACCCAATGGGCACAGGCACAGCACGTCCAATTACATGAGGCAAGTTCATAGACAGTGGAACACCTCGTGCGAGTCAGACGAGAGCAAAAATCGTCTGGGCGAAGAGTCGCCACTACGCGTGCCTGGAGACAGATATAGAGGCTGTCACAGGCTAAGAGTAGCCCACCAGAATTGTCAAGGCATGCCGAAATCGGATGTGCTAGGCCTACAAGGCGCATAGCTGTGGCACAACGTAATCACGCTCCCGGCGGAAATCGCACGGATATCCGTGATGGTTACAATGGAGCGAACGCAAAACAAACACACAAACACTTTTTTGTTTCTTGACAATTGGATCATCTCCATCCATCATATATATATAATGTATTTTAGATAACTTTAACCACAAGCCGATACAGAAGTGTACCTGTTAGCACACCAATAACATTAGTATACAAAAATGTTGTCTATTTTGAATAACATCACGACACTAATCTTGTGGCTGTCGCGCGGGAATTTCCTGACGTAAATGCGCTATTTATGACAGAATACGGTTATTATTAACTGATATTTAATATTTGTGTTATTACTTACAATAATTTATTAAATTTCCTTGGAGTTGTGGACGAACGCACAGTAGGAAGAAAGTTAATTATCATAAATATATTAGTAGTATCATCGTGGGACTTATTCTTTCTAGTACGTGGCCTTCCTGATGGATTCTCTGAACACTCCGCGATTCTGGTCGAGTTGACCTTCTGCAGCAAGAGTCATATTTCAGAAATTATGTATATCTTCCCACCATCGTCGTGTTAGACGCTCTCTTCCCCTGTTGTCTTCAGCTATTAATATGTCCATGTTGTTATTTTTCTTTATATAACAAAATAAAAACACAACTATCTTGTTAGGATGTTCTTAAATATCTAACTCTCTTCGATGTTTATTGATCTTAACACTTCTTCATTTGTCTTTATAGCTGATCATGGTATAATCATTCGTGTTTATCATCTCATTTTAATAGCAGCGATTCTCTTTTCTAACGTTTTATTTAATGTCTGCAATACAACTGTATTGAAATGTTCTTTCTCACGGAAAACTAGTGCAGCTTTTTATTAAAAAAGATGAGTGGAGTGTTGCTATGAAACTCTTAAGCGCACGATCAATACGTTTAGTGAGTGTAGAGAGAGAATTGACTATATGAATCCAAATGTCACATGAATTGTTTCATACCAGGATTTTCGGATTTCTGACGCGTCGTAACAGCTAACGAAGAAAAGACGAATAGGTAATATTAATGTTTTAACCGTAGACAAACTGCTATTGCTTGTTCCATATATATATAATTTTTAATTCATATTTCAAAATAAAATTGTAATATTTCAAGGTTCATATTGATTGTTTTACTGTTGTTATATTTATGTTCATATGTTAGGTTTATTGATTCATAGTTCGTGGTTACTAGATTATTTGAATCATAATATTTTCTTCATATTTCGTATTTACATGTTTTATTAGTTAACATTTACACATTTCATGCCTCATTAGTTCATCCTTCATTGTTCATGTTTCATTTGTTCATGTTTCATTGTTCCTGCTTGATTGTAAATGATTCATTGATCATGATTTAATAGTTCATACTTACACATGTCATGTTTGATTAGTTTCTTCCTACACATTAATTTCAAGCTTCATTAGTTCATGCTTACACATTTCAAGCTTCATTAGTTCATGCTTACACATGTCATGCTTCATTAGTTCATGATTACACACTCCTTGTAAGTCAAGTCGTGTTTCATTAGTTCATGCTTATATTTTTCATGCTTCATTTGTTCATCATTGTTCAAGAGTCATTGTTGAAACTTCATTAGTTCATCCTTACACAGTTCACGATTATCCATTTCATGTTTTATATTTCATGACTACAAACATAATTTTCCATAGTTATTGCTTCATAGTTGAAGTTTCACACTTCATGCTCCATACTTATTGCTTCATAGTTCAAGTTTCACACTTCATGTTCCATAGTTATTGCTTCATAGTTCAAGTTTCACACTTCATGTTCCATACTTATTGCTTCATAGTTCAAGTTTCACACTTCATGTTCCATATTTCATGCTCCATTGTTCATAGTTCATGTGTCATATCTATGTTACGTGTTTCTGAGAGTACTATATGTATAGATAAATGCACGTGTTCAACTATTGAGCCGAGGCATTATTTGGAGACATAGTCAGATCTGAGAAGTTTTGGTGACACATGCGCAGACGATAACACGTGATGCCGACATCGTATAGAAATATATTATTGTACAAGTATTAAGTTGTTATATACTTAAATTATATATACATATAATACTATTGTATATACTGCTGGATCATATGACGTTGGTTACGATATATATTTTTATGATCGTTATACCCATAGGGCTTTAGTGTCGCAGGTGTACCATGATGGAAACATCAAAACAAACATTCAACCATTACCTCAGTTTCTTGTTAGTGTGAATAATCTTAATCAAGGTCAATATTTAATATTATCATTTCATACTTTCTTGTGTCCTTCATTTCTTCTTTCTCTTTCAACTGTTCCATGTAAAATAGTTTTGAAAAATAAATATAGCTCCCTCCCCTCCCCGCTCCCCTCCCCCCACATGGAGAAAACAAACATCTGAAACATTTCGAAACGTCGCTTTCGTATGAAATCATTTCTATTATTACAGATTCATTGTGGTCTATCTTCACTGTCTGCACTTAGTCTCATCTTCCATATGGTATTTAATCAGGACATTGCAGCCGAGGCTATTTGAAGAATAATCTTTATTTCTTCCTGAGTGCATCCATTGCATTCGTCGCCAGACAAACAAGGGCCACAGCATATAGATATATATATAGATGGGTTTGAGCAATAAATTAGTAGAGATGGAGAAAATGGGGTGAATAAAAATAAAGAGTGAACTCAGAGACACAAGTGCTCATAAAAGATCCTAAATATTTAAAGGCATAAACTTGTAGTTTCGGTTCATACACCCTGAGTTACCGGGAGCTGTGTTTTCATTCATGTTTCTCATTAATTTCCGTTAAATGCCAATTATATTTAAGTCATTTTTTTAGAAAGGTGAATTATAGGTAGGACTTATTGTTTTTAGAAAAATCACTTATATGTAGGACATTATTGAATGGCTAATTAATTGTAGGACATAATGTTTTTAAGATTCACATTATAGGTAGGACATAATGTTTTTAAGATTCACATTATAGGTAGGACATAATGTTTTAAAGATTCCAATTATAGGTAGGACATAATGTTTTTAAGATTCCAATTATAGGTAGGACATAATGTTTTTAGAAACATAAGTATAGTTACGATAATTTATAGAAAGGAAAATTATGGAATATTATTTTAAGTAGAATTCTAAAACTAACAAAGACACAGTCCACATTTTTTGACACATCATGAGAAGACGAAAGAAGGAACACATTGTAACAAAGAGCAAGAGAGGTAACGGAAGACAAAGAGAGAATATGCTTGAGAACATAACATTGTGGCATGGAAGAACATCGGTATTAGAAATGATTGACAGTACACGAAACAGAATGCTGTAGAAATACATGAAGAAAGTCACACGATATGGACTACAAGAAGACGTGATAAAACACGATTAACACAGATCCTGAAACATGAGAATATTGATTATAGATTGAGAGTAGATTCATGTATTGCTGATCGTTACGCTAAGTTCGCTAGAAATCAAACACGTTAAGTTTGTACATTATTTATCTGATGGCGGTGACCCCCAACACCAAGAGCACCTTCATGAACATCGAAGTTGGTCATCATGCCATCAAGCACAGTACACCCACTCCTGTGGCCAGACACTTCAACGGCGGTGGTCATCATGGTGCTCTTGGTGTTCGGGTCACCACCATCTGATCCTGCGACGTCGATGGTGGGTCTAGGTGCGCTCTGGAAGGTCGTATATTTTTTTAATAGGGTACACTCAAGTCTTTTGGACTCATTATTTGGACTCAATTCCGACCACTCTTATGTCTAGTATTGGGTTGGTGTGATCTTTGTCTTTGTTCATTTTGTTCCGTAATTTACTCCTCTTTTTGTTCGTTTCGTTTCCACATATATTTACATTTTTTATGTACTTCCTGACCTTCCGGCTTCTCATTTCCACATTTCCGTTGCATACGTGTGTTTGTTATGATAATTTTTCCATTCGTCGTTATTTGATGGTTTGTGTGTATCTTGATAAATACCTTTTGGTTGGAACATTAAATATGATTTGTGTATTGCGCTTTAAATGTTTTCTTGTGAGCACATCATTACCCATTAGATTTAGTTATAGTCCTTCGTGTCTGAATAAAGCGATTATATAAACCTGTGTTTTACGTAAGTACAATTGTTGTTACGTTTCACGCGCTTATTTTGCATTGATTGTCGGAGTGTAAATTTAAAAAAACTCACTTTGAACATGACGTGGAGACAGCAAGAGCATGCAGCCTTGATCATATACGTCACTCGAAACCTCCCAGAAGCTCCTTAACGAGAAAATAATCTATTGACAGTCTTCTTCATTAGTTATGATTCGCACTAGTCCTTCCTCAGATTAGTCCTGTGTGTATGTAAAGTATGAATGCGGTATACATTAATTCGTGCTAGTCCTTCTTTGGAATAGTCCTGTGTGTATGTAAAGTTTAAATGCTGTATACATTAATTTGAAATTTTAATAAATAGTTTTTAACTACTTATAATATAAATTTCTAGGCGCAGTATTTCCGTAGGTTGCCATTACTTTTGCGAAGGAACAAGCGTTAATCGAGCACAGTAATGAGAACACATTCGTTCTAGTCAGCCATTTTGGCGGACGCCCCATTCCTAATAATGGAGGGAAGAGTACCTGGGTGGAGGAGAAAGGGCAGATCAAGAAGACGTTGGACTGACGACATTAATGATAACATGAATACATCACTAGAAAATGCAATCCGCATTGCCCAAGACAGGGAGGGGTCAAGAGAGTTCATTTGGAAGACAACGTTCCGGAAGGAATACGTCAATTGACATAATATAAAATTATACAGAGATGTGCAGTCCATATCACCCTCAACACATCTTAACCACCTTATGATGTGCATGATCCCCAGAAATGTGACTGTTCTCACGCATATATATCTTGTTCACCCCTTATTTCAATATATATTTGTTTTGTTTTAATTAGAATATCATATTCAGTATGTAACCATCAATGCATAAGTTTATGACACACATGTCAGTAGTTTGCCACTTCTTTTTAACGGTCCTAATACGCAAATGACTGTCATTGGGTTCGAGTCTGGTACTTTGGCCTCTTTAGACCCGTTTCTTATCCATTATATTTAGCTATTTCCAGAATACGAGTAGCTATCTTTCATTTTTTATTCTCCAATATAACTACCGGTTCATAATGGCTGGTGTCATTATCACTTTTTATATTAGCTAATGGATCCCCAAAATACGACTTGTTTCACGTTCATTATTTTCTAGAGAATGGCCCACTCAAAAATCTTGGGAACCACTAATTCAAATTTCATTATTCGTCCTAGCTGTGTTTTTAAACCAGGACTCATTAAAACTAGCAATCGTAATGTTGTATTTTTTGTCTAAGATAAAATTGTTCTGTCAAAGACAAGATATTTTATCTCTATGAGCCCTGTGGCATTGTTATCCTGTGTGGAGTTATTCTTTATTATACCGTGGCTATGGATGGTGGTACAGGCCTTCAAGCAGAAATAATTTATACCATGCTCAGTATGTTTTTGATTATTGTTGGGATATTGATTGATCGCAATTTAAATAATTTGACTCGCATTGCAAAACTAGCCGAGATCAACAAATAGATTGCACGCAAATCGGAATATAGTTCGTGTTCACACTTTGGTTTACAGGTCTCCTATTTGTGTTTCGGTCACTATAATAAAAATCATCTGGTTACCTTTATGAGAGATTAGCTCTGGCGGGGGGCTTGCTGAAACAAAGACAAATGTTTTATTATATTTAGTGCCCCATCCCCTGTCAGCAGATGTCAAGAATTCGGAAAGGACTTTGTTTGTGTATGTAAAATTTATAAACTAAAAGTATAATATATTATTTCTATCTATCTATCTATCTATCTATCTATCTATCTATCTATCTATCTATCTATCTATCTATCTATCTATCTATCTATCTATCTATCTATCTATCTATCTATCTATCTATCTATCTATCTATCTTATCTATCGTATCTATCTATCTAATCTACTTTATCTATCTATCTATCTATCTATCTATCTATCTATCTATCTATCTATCTATCTATCTATCTATCTATCTATCTATCTATCTATCTATCTATCTATCTATCTATCTATCTATCTATCTATCTATCTATCTTATCTATCTTATCTATCTATCTAATCTACTTTATCTATCTATCTATCTATCTATCTATCTATCTATCTATCTATCTATCTATCTATCTATCTATCTATCTATCTATCTATCTATCTATCTATCTATCTATCTATCTATCTATCTATCTATCTATCTATCTATCTATCTATCTATCTATCTATCTATCTATCTATCTATCTATCTATCTATCTATCAATCTATCTATCTGTCAATCTATCTATCTATCTATCTATCTATCTATCTATCTATCTATCTATCTATCTATCTATCTATATAGCCCTATTCGAGCTGTAAATGTCCTTGGACAGTTTGGACATGGAATAACGACTGTAGACGGATCTTGGTCTATCCGTGACTTTCTAGCTGCTCTCCGCTGTTGAGCTGCTGCATTTTTCTTCTTTTCACAAGATGATGCGCTCTTTTTTATTTTAGAACGCCATGTAGATCTATTTTGTTCAAGTTCTTCCCATGTATCGTGGTCTATTTCAAAGGCTTTCAGTGAGTCCTTTAACGAGTCCCTGTAGCGCTTCCTTTGGCCACCTTGAGATCGTATACCCTTCTCTAGCTCACCATAGAGAAGTATCTTTGGCAGACGATGGTCTGGCATACGCACAAAATGACCTGCCCAACGAATCTGTGTCTGCATCAGGATCGTGTCAATCGCTAAAGACGTAACGACAGACCGTTTAACTTAAACGTAAATATTACCTAGAGGGAGAATTTTCGCGATGTCTATTGGTTAGGTTTGTCTATTTTTGGCATTCGACTCCAAGTAGGTAAATATCGACCCATCGATAACCAAACAATAACCAAAAACGTAACGAAGGGTGTCCTAATTAATTCTGCTAGCGTTAGCCAGCATTTTTCACACGGAATATTTCAATGTTTCCTAATGAATTATCACCTCCTCTCCCTTAGATTTCTTGTTTCTGGTGTATTTTTTCTTCAACCGTACGTCATCAGGGTTGCGTGTATTTAAACTATTCCACCACTCTTTTGGTTGTATCTTTATAATGTTGGATTGAGATGTCTAAGATAAGCAGAAAATACAACCACAAGAGATCATGTGAGGAATGATGAGATTACAAGAACTGTTGGAACAACATCTGTGGTCAAATATATTGAAAAAAAATCAGAGACTGAAATAGTTTGTTGAGAAAGAGAAACATATATATATAGATTAGACCGACACAGACAGAAAAACAAACAGACCGACCGACAGAACGATCTATCGATAGCCCGACCACAGACAGGTAGGTTGGTATGTATGTAGGTAGGTAGGACTTGATAATGTGTCTTTGATATATTACGTTAGCAATGTTTTGACAAAATGTGTCCCGCCCCCTTTTTCTCTATCTACAAATGTCAATAATTCAGGCACACTCCCCACACCCCACATGCTAGTTTATGTCTAAGCGTTTAACCCTCCCTTCCTTACTTCTTCAATTGAATATTTAAATACATTTATATTTTTAAAATGATGAAATTACATTTTGATAACATTTTCTGAAAAATGTTTCAAATTCCAAAAAATGTAATTGGTGTGAGGAAACATCGCTGTTGACGTCACGTTTTGTTATCCTCCCTTACCATACACTCTACCAACAACTGTTCATCGTTTCTGGTCCCTCCTCACACTCCTAACCCTCGTCGACCTCCCAATTGTTAACGTAATGTATAAAACTTCCCTAAATTGTCACTAAGTGGAGAATACATCCGCTCAAAAACTGTTGGTTAGTTCAACTCTGTATTTTGTTTTCTATATCATCTGCGCATGCTAACTACTTCCTGTAATAAAGCTATTTCAATCATAAATACTATGGACATAAATATTGATGGAATGAACTGAAAATACCACAGCGACCAAACAAGGAGAGACACTGTACAAATACTGAGTTCTAATTTGAATGTAGTTTTGGGTTGTTAAATAGTTCTGGCTGGCATCGTTGAAACTTAGTAGTATAGTGTCCTGTGTCGACTCTCATCTCAGAATAAATAAATAAAATGAATTTCGGTTGTAATCCCCCTGGGACTTTCATTTGGAGACGACAACTGGGATCGACATTGTAATCCTCCCTGGGACTTGCATTTGGAGACATCAACTGTAGCTGACTGATCCAACCTGTAGAGGAAAATAATACTGGTAGCAGTATATCCTCTTCAGGATATAGTCATCAACTCAGAATTTTTGTTCAGGATGCAGTGATCAACTTAGATTTGTTGTTCAGGATGCAGTGATCAACTTAGAGATTTTTTCGTTCAGGATATAGTCATCAACTCAGATATTTTGTTCAGGATATCCTTGGTAATACTGTACTTGCTTCTTATACACTGTATGTTAAATTCGTGTAACGTAGCGAATCCCATCTGCTGCTGTTGTGATAAATTATTTCAAAACATTTCTCTTAAGGCGTAAAGGATTTACTTCAGTATACACGGGTTACCCCATCTGTAAAAATTATAACTGTGAATATCTCAATTATTCGTAGCACTAATTAATGTAAATAATTTCATGAAATAAAATAAGAGAAAATTATACACAAAAATGTCATGAAATGTCTGATTAAAAAGAGAAAATTATACACAAAAATGTCATGAAATGTCTGATTAAAAAGAGAAAATTATACACATGGGGAATGCGTTTTGTGTTGGGATGAGAGGTAAACAGTTTTGACTCGAAAATACGTGACTCAGTTCCGTAACTGTTGTGGTACATAGTTCTGGACAAGAAGCTAATCTCAGACCAAGAGATTATCACTGGTGTATTCCCTGTAGTCAATACATAGATACCATTTTAGAATATCATTTATGCAATACTTAGTTTAATCTAGAAGCTAGAATTTCAAACGTTGATTTAACTAATCTGCGTGGGACTAAACTTAGTTGAACAAAACATCAGATCTCAATACAAACTCCATAGAGAGAAAGATGACACACATAGATTAAAAACTATAAGCTAATCTTGTAGACACGGAGTATGACATTTACCCAGTTGACATCATTTTACGCCATGGTGTACGCGCACACACGGGTATGAAAGGGAGTACATTTTCATTTATACAGACCTATGAACTCAGCAGCTATCATTCTAATTTATTTCTTTAAAAATGTTCATAAATTAATATTTTGTCTGTATTAATTGCTATTATTATTGTACGTTAGTTCAGACGAAGACGTTTGGTCGTAACGCCAACCTTTTACTTACTTATTTGTTTTGTTATCGATGCCTTAATTATTCCTGTATTAATGTCAGACACATATTTACATTTTGATTGTCATCACACTTGGAAAGTGACGATATTTGAATGTGATTGTTAGAGATTTGACAAAAAAGTAGACACTTATAGTTAGTGAACGATGAAAATCACCGAAAAAAGTCATATTTCGTCACTTTCGAGGTATTATTACCGATGAGTCTATGTGACCACTAATTGTCGAGGTACTAGATGTCAGCAACAAAAACTTCTAATACTGGACTCTATACATTGTTTTTGATCGTGCATGTTACCTCTCAATGTAGTAACATACATCCAGGACGCCGATGGATACTAGGATTTTGATCGTGCATGTTACCTCTCAATGTAGTAACATACATCCAGGACGCCGATGGATACTAGGTTTTTGATCGTGCATGTTACCTCTCAATGTAGTAACATACATCCAGGACGCCGATGGATACTAGGTTTTTGATCGTGCATGTTACCTCTCAATGTAGTAACATACATCCAGGACGCCGATGGATACTAGGTTTTTGATCGTGCATGTTACCTCTCAATGTAGTAACATACATCCAGGACGCCGATGGATACTAGGTTTTTGATCCTGCATGTTACCTCTCAATGTGGTAACATACATCCAGGACGCCGATGGATACTAGGTTTTTGATCGTGCATGTTACCTCTCAATGTAGTAACATACATCCAGGACGCCGATGGATACTAGGTTTTTGATCGTGCATGTTACCTCTCAATGTGGTAACATACACCCAGGATGCCACTGGATACAAAGTGCCAGAACCAGTATGTCACATTTAATACAGTTGACGCGACAAACTGTGTAATGCCATTGTAAGACTAGATCCTACACACAAAAGCAACACTTTTTACCTTGTCCTTTTAGCCAGGACACAATAACAAGTTCCCTACGGGGCAACCTAGATCTCTATGTCACGCTATACAGCCCGATAGAACAATTATGAATAACATCCAAGGTTGACAATTGCGTGTCCTGGTATATTATCTATTGTCTATTAACTATTATCTATTATCTATTATCTATTGTCTATTATCTATTGTCTATTCCCAGGAGGACGATGATCATAACATCCACACTTGCCGTTAAGCGTAGGGTGATGACTGGCAGCTTTAATTGTCTATCCACGGCCAAATGTGTCGCCTCGGCTGCGTTGAATCCGTATTTGTTCAGTGTTATTTTGATGTAATCTATCCATCTTGTTCTAGGTCTTCCTCTGTATTGTGTGTGTGGGTATGTGTTCGTCCATCACAAATAATGATGCCCAATTTTACATCAACGTTTGAAAATTCAGTTAGAATTATGACCATGCATAGTTTGTAGATGGCTAATGAGCCCTGTTCGAACTCTAAATGTTCTTGGACAGTTCGTACATTGAATGACCACTGTAGACGGATTTTGGTTTATCCGTGACATTCTAGCTGCTCTCTGCTGTTGGGATGCGGTATTTCTACTTTTTTTTCACAAGATTATGCTTTCTTTTTGACTGTATAGCGTCATGTAGATCTATTTTGCAAGCGCATCTTTTCATGTTATATGTTCATATCGGTAGTTCGTTATGGCTCATTCTCATAAGGTGTCATACCATATTTATGTGTGTTTCTCAATGTATTCTGTGCATAGTTGTATACCGATTCTTCTCCTGATTTCATTATATTGTCTAGTGTGATCACGCTTGCAGCTTTCCTCAGGCATTTCATCTCACATGTAAGTTTTCTCTGCTGGGATGTTGTTGCTCCCATGTCTAGTATTGATAGCAATGTATTGACATAAAAATAGTGTGTATCATCTGTGTCTTGGCATCCATCTTCATCTTTGGGTTGAGAAATAATGGTGATAGCTGGTATATCATCATGTTTGCTTTCTGACATCTTGTCTCAATCTCTCTGTCCAATTTTCTGTTGTCTATGAATATACTTCCCAGGTACTTAAATTCAGAAGGTTGTTTCACTTTAGTTTTGTTTATTGCTAATTTCACTGGATTTTGTGACTTTTTGATTTTCATTACTTCTATTTTCTGAGTATTTATTACTCTACAAATTGATACAACTGGAAACATGACATCGCTACGGACAGCTTAGACCATAGATGAGGGAGAGGACACTTAGAGAAGTTGAAAGTGAAATGAATAACACAATGAACACCCGTGAAATTAACACCGCGACAGATCGATGTTCCAGCATGGAGATCAGGGAACACTTGTCTCGGTATCACAAACAATCTATTTGTACTAAGTTGACTACACGCAGACTTGCAGGGAAGGAAATAATAGTTTGTATGCTTCTAAAACACGAGACATGGCCCGGAAATAAGATTTGCAAAATAATCATCTCTCTTTAGCATGAGTACGAGGACGACATGACTCTGCTTATATTATCAATCAAATAATCAATCAAATAATCAATCAATATCATGTCGAGTGTCGTAGGCGATCATGCTTCTCCACAACTCTGCTTTTATTATCAATAAAATAATCAATCTTCTTCTTCTTCTTTCGTTTGCTAGTAATGTCTATATCTGCAGTGTTGTTTCTTGTATAAATTGGACAGTGTTTTCCATTTCTTGTTTTGTACAATAAAGTTTAACATTCATTGGTGTATCAGAAGGCCAGTATGAGCATCTTAATGTGTCATAGTTTGCACATTCTTGAAGGATATGTTCTGAAGTCTGGTTGACTTGTCCACAATTACACTTTGCTGTTGTGCCAATTTTAAATTTTGTATACATATGGCTGTTTAGTCTATTGTGTCCAGTTATCAGTCGAAATATGATGACCTGTTCTTGTCTGTTAAGTAGGTGGTAGTCATCCCGTGAAGGTAAGTTAGGCTTTCGTTGTGCCTTCATCATGGATTTCTTTTGGTGATAGCTGATTGGTACATCCGGTTGCTGCATGTTAACACCTTCCTTGGCGAGTTGATCAGCTCTCTCATTTCCTGCTATTCCACAGTGTGATGGAATCCATTGCAGTATAACTCTACACCTATTTTGTACTATGGACAATACCTCTTTTAACTCTGGAAGTTTATTGAATTGTAATGCCTCTAGTACTGACCTTGCATCTGCAAGTATTACAATAGGGTGTGAGGTCCTGTCCAATGTTAACAGTTTCTCTGCAGCTGTATAAATAGCTTTGACTTCAGAGTCATAGGTGTTGCAGTAATTCCCTGTTGGTATACAAGTGGTATCAGTGGTGCCATCTGGGTATTCTACATATACACCACTTGCTCCATTTTTTACTGCATTCTGTGCTGATCCATCTGTATATACTCTGGTCCATAGATCACTTGGGTAAACATCATCATGGAAACTGAGAGCTGCTACTCTTTTCTGCAGATTATTCTGATGTTCATCCCCATGCACACCTGCTACTGTTGTTTGGATGGTCACTGGTAGGCATGTCCGTTTTTCCCATGGGGTGTGTTCTGGTTGAGATGTCAGTGGCATTGTTACCTCTGGTAGATCCGATACCTGTCTACGTAGACGCTTGGCCTGGTGTATGAAGCTGCTTCTTTTAAGCCGTCCTTGTGATATATTCTGGAATCTTTCCTTCATTGTGTGACTATGGTGGGAAAGAAACTTTTCTCCATGAATTATAATTTTAGTATCTCTACGCTCTTTCAATGACTGCATCCCTTCGATATTCTGCATTTCTATGATTGGTGTGGATCTCATTGCGCCTGTAATGATTCTAAGTGCTTGGTTCTGTACTCTATCTAGGTTTTGTAGTGTAGTGTTTGATGATGAACTCCATGCTGTAGAACCATATTCCAAGTGTGGTCGAATGGCTTGTTGGTATACATTTTTTAGAATTCTTTCATTAGCTCCCCAAGTTGTCCCACTCAGTTTTCTTAGTATAGCTATCTTCCTTCTAGCCTTTGTTTCTGCTTTGCTGATATGATGTTTCCATGTCATTTTGGCATCAAATGTTACACCAAGATATGTGGGTTGGTCATCTACCTTTAAGATAGTTTTATTTACATAGATGTTTCCTGCTCTTTGTTTTGGTGAAAGTGTAAAAAGGGTTGTTGCTGACTTCTCTATATTGATACTTACACACCATTTGTCAGCCCAATTAGTCAAAATGTCCATGGCTCTCTGAAGCATTTTTGTGGTAACCATGGCGCTCTCATGTGTGCACCACAGAACCAAGTCATCTGCATATAGTGCTGCCTTAGTTCCATAGGGTATTTCTTCAATTAGATCATTGATAAATATGTGAAAAAGAGTGGGTGATAGAACTCCTCCTTGAGGCACTCCATGGCGTAGTAATACTTTCCTACTATTTTTGCCATTTACTTGTACTCTGGCTCTTCTATTGTGAAGAAAGGCTTTCGTCCATCTATACATATTTCCACATATCTTGTAGTTTCTCATTTTTTTAAGGAATCCTTCTTTCCATAACTTTGCTTATATTATCAATCAAATAATCAATCAATATCATGTCGAGTGTCGTAGGCGATCATGCTTCTCCACAACTCTGCTTATATTATCAATCAAATAATCAATCAATATCATGTCGAGTGTCGTAGGCGATCATGATTCTCCATAACTAAATGTCTCGTGTGTTTTTAATAAGTTCAGTTTGTGATTTCTTGTTATGACACAGTGACAACCCTTCACACATTTATCTCTATGCCTTCCTTAGTCTCTTCTCGCCTTGATCTTTATGGTTGTTTATTAAAATGATCAAGTTTTACATTTCTCCTCACATGACCTAAACATCGTGAATGACTTCCGGGAAAAAATGGCGCAGAAATTAAATGTATTTTCTTTGTGTTCTACTGGTTAAACCGGTGTCTTCCTCAGAGCAATAGCAAACTACTGGAGTAATGTGCATAGAATCATGTTTAAAGATTTATATTATACTTATATATAAAATACTTTGTCTGTACGGTTGTCTGACCCTATATGCCCTTAGTATCGTTTTACAATCTGGAACAAATTGTGCAATGACTATTTAGGACAATGCCGACCAAACACCGTTCACCATTTATAAAGTATTCACTTCATTAATTGTTCTGGAGTCAACGATCCCTGTTTAGACAAGAATTTATGACATTGCGACGCCATGTGTCGGGATAAAAGTTAAAAATTGCATGATAATTACTGCAAGTGACATTATTGGTTTCTATATTTCAATGGATTGTGGGATTCCTATTAATTTATAAATGTTTGGCGGCTCATGTATGTATTTCTTTTTGGTGTGCATTGACTTAAAAACATGACAGAAAATTATCATGTTCTCATCTTCTGTAAAGCAATGTCTAGATCAAGCAACATTGAAAAAAAAATTATTTAGTGGTTGTTGCAGAAGATGCTTTATGACATGTGATGTCATTGGTAACATATGCACTATATTATCTGCTTGGTTGCTAGAAATATTATTTATATCGAATTTATTTTCAATAATTGACAAATCTGGAGATAGCCGTATCATGAGACAATTTTCAGAAAGTATAGTTTATTTAGTATTTAGTCTGCTGTAGATTTGTATCCTCGTGAGACTTTCACTGGATATTATGACAATGTAACGACTGTCACTTCAAAGCTAATTGAAAGTAAGAAAACATAATTTTGCAGATGGTATGTTTACACTCTGGTGTCTGTGTCTGTAAAATGTAACACGAAAGCAATCAACTTTGGTCGGATATTTCCTTAGAATTAATGAAAACAAACTAGCACTACAACCATTAAAATGAGAACCTGATGGAGAAAAAAAGAGAAAGACCAAGACAGACTATATACGCAGAGCAACCATCAAAAATGATATCAATATGGGTCTCGACAACATGCTAGAAGTGTGAACAGTAGCGTCTCTTCCTTCCAACTAGAAGTGTGAACAGTAGCGTCTCTTCCTTCCAACTAGAAGTGTGAACAGTAGCGTCTCTTCCTTCCAACTAGAAGTGTGAACAGTAGCGTCCTTTCCTTCCAACTAGAAGTGTGAACAGTAGCGTCTCTTCCTTCCAACTAGAAGTGTGAACAGTAGCGTCTCTTCCTTCCAACTAGAAGTGTGAACAGTAGCGTCTTTTCCTTCCAACTAGAAGTGCGTGCGGTAGTGTCTAGTCCTTCAAACTAGAAGTGTGCACAGTAGCGTCTCTACGCTCCAACTAGAAGTGTGCACAGTTGCGTCTCGTCCTTCCAACTAGAAGTGTGCACAGTTGCGCCTCGTCCTTCCAACTAGAAGTGTTCACAGTGCTCTATTATGTCCATGTTTGACGACAGTAGGATTATCTGTGGGAGAGATTGAACACCACCCTGGCATACATGTTCATAGAAATGAGGGGACTGTGTAGGGAAGTTCAAAAATCAATTCTCGCAAAAATGTCATCAAATGTCTCATGGAAAAAAAGAAAAAAAAATTACATCCACAAAAATGTGTATTTTTTGCAAAAAGTAAAAATACCACCCATTACTAGAGATGTATTACGTTACTGTTAAATTATAATTAACCGAGTCCTTAGATACACATCTGACGCAAGAACAGATAACTCAAATACATCCTGGTGTTCTCCGCTTGTATAGAGGTGCTTGTTTTCTGTAAGAGTTTGATTAAAAAATGATAGCCCGGCTATTCTTAGATGTGTTTTCTGTGAAATTGGAAGAGCCAAAAAAGTAGTCCCTTTGCCATTTATGCATGGGATTGCGTATTTTTGGTGGCAAATTTAATTACCACAAAAATTGTTAAAGGAATAGAGTGATTTAATGGTGGAAAAATGTATAATACTAATATTCATGTTCTGAATTACGGAAAGGGAGAGGGGGGCACTATAGGTTGCGCTCCGCAACTCAAACCGCCCCACCTTATCTACGGCCCTGATGTAGTTAGAACCGTTTTGTGAGATATACGGGTGGTCTTGTTTACGTTGAACTACCATAAACACAGGTTTTGCTTTTAGTTGCACATTGGTTAACTAACGCAGGTGTTCTCAACATTTTTACACACCTGAAACCTCTCCCCGAGATTATCTCTCAACATATTACCTGTAAACAGAGATAATGTTCTCTTTTTACTTTGTTCGTGTAATTTCATCATTCCCGCAGTTGATGTATTTTTCCAAGATTGTAGCCTTCTTAATGGATGTTTGAAATCCTCATCATTCTGTTTGCGTTGATCTGACGCAGTCAAAGGCAGGTGAAAACAATCGGATACAACATGTACAGCTTAACAATAACCTGAATAAAATACAACCGCAATATACTCCAGGGTGATGGCCGTGCAGTCATCCCAACACAACTATCGACCACTGCTTCTTTTAAATGTCCAGCGCGGGATTACGTCAGCAAACTGATTCTCCCTTGAGACCAGATAAATGGAGCACGTTATATGGAACGAACTAACAGCTCACAAAAACATGCATATATCACGCAATGAAATTTAGCCGGTTGACCACTCAATCATCAACCAACCTACAAATCTGATCTTTTATCCATCCCCAAACCAACCTACAAATCTGATCTTTTATCCATCCCCAAACCAACCTACAAATCTGATCTTTTATCCATCCCCAACCAACCTACAAATCTGATCTTTTATCCATCCCCAAACCAAACTACAAATCTGATCTTTTATCCATCCCCAAACCAACCTACAAATCTGATCTTTTATCCATCCCCAAACCAACCTACCAATCTGATCTTTTATCCATCCCCAACCAACCTACAAATCTGATCTTTTATCCATCCCCAAACCAACCTACAAATCTGATCTTTTATCCATCCCCAAACCAACCTACAAATCTGATCTTTTATCCATCCCCAAACCAACCTACAAATCTGATCTTTTATCCATCCCAAAACCAACCTACAAATCTGATCTTTTATCCATCCCCAAACCAACCTACAAATCTGATCTTTTATCCATCCCCAAACCAACCTACAAATCTGATCTTTTATCCATCCCCAAACCAACCTACAAATCTGATCTTTTATCCATCCCCAAACCAACCTACAAATCTGATCTTTTATCCATCACCGTCTTGGAATGGCATTGTCTACGTCACCAGAATCCATGGCTTTCATTATTCACTATTCACCTTTCCAGGCTGTTATGTTACTTAATATAGCTAAAGAAAAAAAAACCTCTACTTTCTTGTTATACTTGTGTTTAGGAACCAAAACTTTTGCACGTTTATAATTTTATCGCTTGCTGAATTTTCTTCATTCACAAAATTGTATATTGTTAAAATTCTTCTTCTTTTTCTTCTTCATCTTCTTATCTGCATTTGTTCTCATACTTCTGCTAGTTAGCAGGATGTAGTCAGGAGAACGGAATACTTTGTGACATGGTATACAGCATTGCTGCGAGTATTGCGCCTTTTTGCCTGAAACATCAACATCAGCATGACTTTGGGTTACTGACCCTATATGGGATGTGACAGCTATCTCCATCCCATAACCTCCTTAGTCGCCTCTTACGACATGAATGAAAGGAAAATAGTGTTGCTATTCTTTGATCCCCTCTCGGGTTCCGGCAACACAAGGACAATGTGGTCGAAATAATTATCGTCAGGCCTCCATTTGTGATTCCTATCACACGTGTCCCCCTCTTTGCCCAGTTTTCGTGGCTACAAGTAAAACAATATCCTACTGTCGGATCCGTCAAACAACTCACCCTGCAAACCACTGGACTAAGTTGGTTCCCTATCAAATACGTTGTCATGTGTGCTCCTATGATCCAGTGCTTCACAAGTGACTAACTTTGACATATCCAATTCTTTTCATTGGCCATTGACACAAAATATACAAAGTTACCAATAAGAATAACGGGGAACGTCAAATCTTGTCACTTGAAAAATAAAACCGATGAATCCACAGAGCTGTATAATTGACAATAGACTCAAAATATTTGAAGAGATGCTTCGGCTAAGCTATTGAGCTATTAAGCTATCGCGACCCATGAGATCGCGACATCATCACGTCCAACCGGACTCCCTATTCCGGTGAGAGATATTTAACAAAAAATTTCGGGACGGAATTAAAAGAAAACACGCACAGTTGACACGTTGTCTTTATTTGGAGCACATGCGCCCGAAACGTAGTGAGAATAATGAGTGGATTAGATCATGGCGTCAGCACGGGAGCACACTGAACACTGGATTAATCCATAACTATTTCAATTTCCACATAGAAATATGAGGTAACAAAGTCTTTGCAAATAATAGGAACATCGTGATGCCATGTTCATGATGGTAGCTATGTCATACAAATTTGTATCATCAACGGGGGGGGATTTTAATACTTCCCCCTGCTCCCCCCCCCCCCGCGAAAGGGGTGCTACAACCCTTAAAAAAACGCTAATCACTGTTTTTGTGGGATTTTTATGACCTTATTAAAAAGGGGGGGGGGTATGTCTTTGAAGTATATTTGTTCATGTTTTCGGTGGCTCTCAGACTCCAACTTGGTTTATTTTATTGCAAGATAATGTTCTTGTTAGATTTCTCTTATTGCAAGATAATGTTCTTGTTAGATTTCTCTTATTGCAAGATAATATTCTTGTTAGATTTCTCTTATTGCAAGATAATGTTCTTGTTAGATTTCTCTTATTGCAAGATAATGATTCTGTTAGATTTCTCTTATTGCAAGATAATATTCTTGTTAGATTTTTCTTATTGCAAGATAATGTTCTTGTTAGATTTCTCTTATTGCAAGATAATGATTCTGTTAGATTTCTCTTATTGCAAGATAATGTTCCTGTTAGATTTCTCTTATTGCAAGATAATGATTCTGTTAGATTTCTCTTATTGCAAGATAATGTTCCTGTTAGATTTCTCTTATTGCAGGATAATGTTCTTGTTAGATTTCTCTTATTGCAAGATAATATTCTTGTTAGATTTCTCTTATTGCAAGATAATGTTCTTGTTAGATTTCTCTTATTGCAAGATAATGTTCTTGTTAGATTTCTCTTATTGCAAGATAATGTTCCTGTTAGATTTCTCTTATTGCAAGATAAAGGAGAACCACCTTTTTACGACAACATTCGCATTTACCCATTGAATCCAGAGAATCCTTCAAAGCAATTTATTGATACCAGTATACTTAGCTCGAATATGGATCCGGTGTCATACTTTTGTTCGGTGTGCCAGGCTTGCAAGCACATTGGCAATGTGAGGCATATCAGAGTTAACAACCCTATACAATTCTTCCGGACGGGTCCCGACGGGTTCCGAATGAATCTGGTATATGTATTTATGCTTTTGAAAAATTAGAAACGACAGATTTTAAACTTGTACTAATATTGTATGTAACGGAATTCATGTTTCAACCTTGGAATGAAGAATATTTTCAGACTTTTATTAAACCAAACTCGTCTTCAGTCATTCTCATCGGTACATTTACGGTGTTAATTCGCCTGCTGCAGACATTTCTGGTGATGTCGGTTCCGTAAGAACAGGTTTTCAAGCAAAAAACGACCAGCTGGTGGTGATGGTGTCTGACCATATCATCTGAAATTCTATAAGCTGCTGGCATTGAGTGGACTATGGGAAAGGCAGACACAAATCAATTTCAGAGGTGACGCAGCCGTATGAAGCAATTTACAGCAGGAATTGTGACTTTGGGTCTTCCACTACTATGTCTGTCTGTCGCTGAGCAAGTTTCTAAAATGGTCTCATAAGACGACTAATTATGCTTCCAGCCACATTAAATCATTTGACTACTACACTTTGTGATGTCCAAAGTCGGTAATCGTCCAATGATGTTGTATCGTTGTTCTAGGTGAGCCATAGTGGTGTATTAAATTTTCAACTTAATTTACTCGAGGAATAGACATTCGATACTGTAGTCAGAGTTTTGTATTCTGTCTCGAGGAATAGACATTGGATACTGTAGTCAGAGTTGTGTATTCTGTCTCGAGGAATAGACATTCGATACTGTAGTCAGAGTTTTGTATTCTGTCTCGAGGAATAGACATTGGATACTGTAGTCAGAGTTTTGTATTCTGTCTCGAGGAATAGACATTCGATACTGTAGTCAGAGTTTTGTATTCTGTCTCGAGGAATAGACATTCGATACTGTAGTCAGAGTTTTGTATTCTGTCTCGAGGAATAGACATTCGATACTGTAGTCAGAGTTTTGTATTCTGTCTCGAGGAATAGACATTCGATACTGTAGTCAGAGTTTTGTATTCTGTCTCGAGGAATAGACATTCGATACTGTAGTCAGAGTTTTGTATTCTGTCTCGAGGAATAGACATTGGATACTGTAGTCAGAGTTTTGTATTCTGTTTCGAGGAATAGACATTCGATACTGTAGTCAGAGTTTTGTATTCTGTCTCGAGGAATAGACATTGGATACTGTAGTCAGAGTTTTGTATTCTGTCTCGAGGAATAGACATTGGATACTGTAGTCAGAGTTTTGTATTCTGTCTCGAGGAATAGACATTGGATACTGTAGTCAGAGTTTTGTATTCTGTCTCGAGGAATAGACATTGGATACTGTAGTCAGAGTTTTGTATTCTGTCTCGAGGAATAGACATTGGATACTGTAGTCAGAGTTTTGTATTCTGTCTCGAGGAATAGACATTGGATACTGTAGTCAGAGTTTTGTATTCTGTCTCGAGGAATAGACATTGGATACTGTAGTCAGAGTTTTGTATTCTGTCTCGAGGAATAGACATTGGATACTGTAGTCAGAGTTTTGTATTCTGTCTCGAGGAATAGACATTGGATACTGTAGTCAGAGTTTTGTATTCTGTCTCGAGGAATAGACATTCGATACTGTAGTCAGAGTTTTGTATTCTGTCTCGAGGAAT
This sequence comes from Meghimatium bilineatum, assembly GCA_034231615.1. Taxonomy (NCBI): domain Eukaryota; kingdom Metazoa; phylum Mollusca; class Gastropoda; order Stylommatophora; family Philomycidae; genus Meghimatium; species Meghimatium bilineatum. The sequence continues at coordinate 3,394,586 of CM067320.1, read as the reverse complement.
AGACATTCGATACTGTAGTCAGAGTTTTGTATTCTGTCTCGAGCTATTGCCACAAATATTATTTAGAACTTGACCTCTATAACGACCTCACAAATCATGAGATGAGTACAATTCAGGTAACCAGAAGAAGTTAATGACCAGTTGGATACAGTCAATAGGTTGAAAGATGACGAATCAGTGAATACCTTTTATACAAGTAACTGTAACAATTTCGTATCTTTTTTTGAGCATTATATATATATATATAATTATCTATCTATCTATCTATCTATCTATCTATCTATCTATCTATCTATCTATCTATCTATCTATCTATCTATCTATCTATCTATCTATCTATCTATCTATCTATCTATCTATCTATCTATCTATCTATCTATCTATCTATCTATCTATCTATCTATCTAATCTATCTATCTATCTATCTATCTATCTATCTATCTATCTATCTATCTATCTATCTATCTATCTATCTATCTATCTATCTATCTATCTATCTATCTATCTATCTATCTATCTATCTATCTATCTATCTATCTATCTATCTATCTATCTATCTATCTATCTATCTATCTATCTAATCTATCTATCTATCTATCTATCTATCTATCTATCTATCTATCTATCTATCTATCTATCTATCTATCTATCTATCTATCTATCTATCTATCTATCTATCTATCTATCTATCTATCTATCTATCTATCTATCTATCTATCTATCTATCTATCTATCTATCTATCTATCTATCTATCTATCTATCTATCTATCTATCTATCTATCTATCTATCTATCTATCTATCTATCTATCTATCTATCTATTTATCTATCTATCTATCTATCTATCTATCTATTTATCTATCTATCTATCTATCTATCTATCTATTTATCTATCTATCTGTTTGTTGCAACAAATCCATGACTTAACTTCACAGTTCACACAAAAATGTTGTAAACTGTAGCACTGACGTAGGTGATTTTTCTAAAACTTAAAAAGAAAAACGTAAAGTTTAATTATTAAATACGCGGGAAATATAAGTAAGTAAGACCCCCCCCCCCCCCCAAAGAAATATATATATAAATTAATAAAATTAAAAACAATATTTAAAAAAATAAATAAATTTTAAACGATCAAATTAATTTTAATCGATTAAAGTTGTTAACGATTAATCGAATATTAATCGTTAATTTCCACAGTCCTATAGCTAATGTTAAGTCTCCCCTGGTTAATGGCAGCATGAATGTTAAGTAACAAATACAGTGCATGGAAGTCAAGATTTCTCTTGCGTACTCTAATTATCGCTACATTCTAAAACAAACAAAAAAATACAATTCGAAAGGTATTTATTTTGCAATAAATTGTAGACAATTTTCCTTCTTAGACGATTTTATTATTTTATAGTCATACAGTTTATAGATCATATTCTGATAGCATTATCCGACCCTTGAGGTACCTGTTCAATCCACGATTGGGACATGATTTTTTTCTTACGGAGGTACAATACAAATCCTTCTTGTACATGTCGATGCGTTCCGATATGTCAAAGTGGACTTTATTTCCACAACCCATAGACAGCCTTCTTTCATTTCTTCACAGGAAAACATGCAGTAACAAAACGTTTTTAAGTTTTAGTATTTTGTATTGCGCTATGCGAATTATAATCTACGATCCGTGATCGTGATGACGTATATAACACATATTGTATTGTAGACAGTTTTCCGTCTCTCCAGATTATGGTATTAGTGTTGCGTTATCAGAAATATAATCAGTGAACCATGAAGGTGATAGATGTGACTCAAAAAACGTATCCGAGCCACAAAGAGTCTTCCACAATATGTACAAGGACATCACACACTAACTTGTACCACTGTGTCTTATTTAAACTTGCAGCACTTGAACTAACACCCATTCCTGAACGTTTCCCTGCACGTAACACGAACATTGGCATCATGTTTCCATGATTCCGTATTAGTGCATGTGTCATGCATATCATGTTAGCATACGTGTCTGTACGGAAGTAGATCTCAACCCTGAGATCTTTTCCCGGACTGTAATTCTCCATAAAGTTGATCTTCCAGTATTCTGTCATCTTCCATCCTCCTAGTTCGTAGCCTAGCAATCTGAGTCTGCGCAGACTGAGCTGATGATATATTGTGATATTGTCCACTTCACCCAATGGAGCAGTTTTAGTGGCTTTAACTTACTGACCACTTATGGGTTGCCGATATATGTTTGACTGACCAGTTATATGTTGCCGATATATGTTTGACCACTTATGGGTTGCCGATATATGTCTTACTGACCACTTATTGGTTGCCGATATATGTTTGACTGACTACTTATGGGTTGTCCATATTAAAGGTCAATATGTTTAAGTATGTTTAAACCACCCCCCTTCCCCCCCCACCCACACACACTGTTAAAGACTTGCACATAAATTATGCAAATAAAATGGCAAAGTTTTCATATTTTTAGAATACTGTTAAAAAAATAAAAATCTAGCAATTTAACTGTTATATAAAACACCATATTTTAACCAATATGTCCCCCCCCCCCATTTTTTTTTCTCAATAGCAGTCAACCTTGTTCGGACCCCATCATCAATGATAACCTTTGCATTAGTTTTCTTGGCTGTCCATGGTAACTCCGCATGTACATGCTGATTAATAATCTCTCCTGGTGCATATAGGTTGTCCATGTTTCACTGTCGTAGAGGAAGCAAGCTGAGGAAGCTAGCCTGGTGGATCAGTAATTAATTTGAGTATCGTTAATTCGCTGTTAGTAATAATTTTACAAAACGGAAACTAGAACTACGAATGTATATTATCTTACAATAAAATTAGTCACATAGACCTAATGTTCAAACTGCCAGAAAATAGCAATGTTTAACATAACATAAATAATATAACACCATTAAACACACGCAGAGAATATGTAAATACAGACAGCAATTAGATTAGTAACGGTTCAGTGTTTTACGGGTAATTTAAACAGTGACATACCAATTATTAGAATGTGAAAAACGAAACTAGCTGTATGTGAATAGCGTGTGTGGCTGCGCGTCTCGCTACGCGCTCACATCCCTGCCTGTTTTAGCCCGAGACTGGCAGGAGAGATAAATTGACTGGGAGCAGTATCTATTCTTCAGCGAGGTTGTCTTTCAAGCCGATGACGTTACACCAGTATAGTAGCAGTTTGTTCAGATTAGGATCAACTAGCTTGTCTGTTCACGTTTATAAAGTGGTACGACAAATTCATAAATACTGTGTGATATTACATAAAGTAGATCAATATTGCGATGTGACAGGAAATAGATAGTGTGATAGGAAAGTAGTAAAATAGCTCCATGTGATAGAAAATAAATAAACGGTGCGTTCAGAAAGTAGTTAAGCTTTGGGATATGACAGACAATAGATAAATAGTGCGTTGTGACAGGTTATAGACAATTAGTGAGACGCGACAGGAAATAGAATAATAGTGATTTGCGACACAAATTAAATAAATAGTGTGATTTTATAAGGAAATATATATATATATATATATATATATATAGATAGTGCGTTAAGACAGACAATAGTTAAATAGCGCGATATTACAGAAAACAGATATCAGATTTGACAGAAAATACATGTAATTCTGACAGTGATAGAAAATATATCAAATGACATACAATAGAAGATGTAGCAGAATATAAACCATGCCGTTTAACAGAAACTAGAGTTTAACAGAAATCAGAGTTTAACAGAAATTAGAGGTTAACAGAAATTAGAGTTTAACAGAAATTAGAGTTTAACGGAAATTAGAGTTTAACAGAAATTAGAGTGAGTGATAGAAAATAGAAATACACGTATATACAGTAACTTGTTCCTATTGAGACAAATACGCAGTGCGCAGAGATAGAAAATAGATTACTGATTAAGACCGAGAACATACTGTGTGAATTGAGACCGAGAACATACTGTGTGAATGAAGACCGAGAACATACTGTGTGAATGACATTAATATAACTGCATGATCTGATTAAGATTCACTAGGTATAGAATGATTCAACCGACGGAGACGAATATGTCGGGCCAATTGCAAAAATGAAACGTTGACACAACGCATTTCCATTCTTTTCGATTACAACCTGCTGAACATCTAGTAGGACCATTGTCCTTCTACAAGAGAGAGAGAGAGAGAGAGAGAGAGAGAGAGATTTCCAATGGAAGTTTGAGAATGAACGTTTCAGAAAAAAAATACGAATAATTCATAAACATTAGTTGTTCAGTATAAAACAAGGCACATGGATAAAACAGCTGAAATAGACATCGTATTCAGACACAGCAACGAAAACCGAACAACCAACATGTCAAATAAATTATCTTCGTAAGAGGACACACATGTCATATTAAGTCAACATAATCCATGTAACTATAAAATGACAAAAGAAAATTTGCCATCGAGTCATGATAAGGAGTGCAGTGATCGTGTGGCATTTGATGGTAGAGAGTACATTGTGTATTGGTGCATTGTGGTAGCGATGGCATCGTGTATTTGTGTATATTGGTAGAGAATGTATTGTGTAATGGTGTGTTGGGGTAGAATATATACTCATTGAGGGTTATGATGGAACACACGAGACCCATCAGCAGTGATTGAAGAATATTCTATATTGTGGAATAGAAGTGATATATGGATCAATTGGTAAGTTAAAATACATACACTCATACAACTAAACATACATGTATACAAAGACAAATGTATACACATATACAAAAAACGAATACAAATATAAATATATATATGAAAAAATATGCATACACGTACATACAAATATACACACATCAATCAATCAATCAATCAAGTGTCTCTTGTGTTGTGTACACTTTCGGTTGGTGAACTTCTACCGTGCAACATAGCATGTCCATCTGTCAACTTTTCTCTTTGTCGTCCCCTGTCTCTTCTTCCCTTGATCTTCCCAGTGGTTATTCAGTGTTCAATCTGTGTTCTTCTCAGCACAAGCGCTAGAAACTTGACTTTCCGCCCCTAATGTGTGATATGAAGACACACACAATAATAATAATAATAATAATAATAATAAATGTAATAATAATATTAATAATAAATAATAAAAGCCATGATAGAAGGCAATGATGACAACAATTTCAGACTTGTGAATCTAACTTCAGAACCAAATGACGCTATCATCAAATGACACTAGCATCAAATGACGCTATCATTAAATGACGCTATCATCAAATGGCAATATCATCAAATGTCACGCAAAAAACAAACCATCATCTTCAGACTACGAACTGGCCACAACAGACTGAGAAGTTGTATGCAAGCTGAAAATTGGCGAGGCAGACCTGTTCATATGTAGACTGAGCCAAGAGTCTGCACAAAACATTCCTCATGCCTGTCAACTCTACCAAGAAGAGAGGGAGAAAATATTGCCTATTGAGACGGTACTAATTCAAACCTGAGGGATTTCATGGATAACCTGAAGCTAATTGCACAGTTAATTGAAGGTATTCGCGCTATCTATCTATCTATCTATCTATCTATCTATCTATCTATCTATCTATCTATCTATCTATCTATCTATCTATCTATCTATCTATCTATCTATCTATCTATCTATCTATCCATCTATCTATCCATCTATCTATCCATCTATCTATCCATCTATCTATCCATCTATCTACCCATCTATCTACCCATCTATCTACCCATCTATCTACCCATCTATCTACCCATCTATCTATCCATCTATCTATCCATCTATCTATCTATCTATCTATCCATCTATCTATCCATCTATCTATCCATCTATCTATCCATCTATCTATCCATCTATCTATCCATCTATCTATCCATCTATCTATCCATCTATCTACCCATCTATCTATCTATCTATCTATCTATCTATCTATCTATCTATCTATCTATCTATCTATCTATCTATCTATCTATCTATTTATCTGTCTGTCTGTCTGTCTGTCCTCTTTTACCCTTTACGTGTGTCGAGGGAGATACAATGTTCTCGTTCTCGCTGATCTCGCACCTTCAGGTAATGTAATTTAGTGTTTTGTTAATGTCTCTTTGATGTTGTCGATGCAGCGTACACTTCAAAGAAACTTAACACGAACACCTATTGGCGCTGTTACATGATAACTGACTATCTACTGTATATTGTCTATCTCCAGGATGAATAACAGTTCATATTACTCATCCACACTTGCCGTTAAGCGTAGGGGTGAGAACTCCAGCTGTCGTTCCAATGCGATTTGTATCGCCTAGGTTACATTAAGTACATGTTTGTTCAATGTTATCGTGATGCCCTTTCTTCCTAATTTGTCTACCTTTGACTTTATGCCCGGATATTCTTTTGTTATATGCTCTTATTGGTAATTGGTTTGAGAGTTCATTTTCATAAGATGACCGATCCAATTTACTCGCTGTCTTTCCATATGTTCAATACATGTATTTAAACCAACTTTTTTCTAATTTCTTCATTTATTTTTTAATCGTGGTTTAGTAAACATTGCAGTTTTTCTCAGACACTTCATTTCCTCTGTAACGATTTTCCTCTGCGGCGAGGCTGTTAAATACCATGTGTGACATCGATAGCAGAAATGTTGTATAAAATTGGTAGATATTATCTGTCTTTTGATTTCCATCTTGATCTTTGGGTGGAGAAGTAGTAGTGAATGTTGGTAAGTCTCTGTGTTCGATTTTTAAAACTTTATTTCTATTTATCAGTTTTCTACTAGTAACTTATCAAAACTGCCGTATTGATAATCAGTGTTGTATCGGGAAAACCTCACCTGGCTACGCTTTGATCTCTATTTAACACATACATTAAGGAGTCCATCTATTCCAGATGAAGAATCCTGAAACAATAAACTAATATTTACAGATGACCAAGCACTAGTGGCATCATCATCAGAAGAACTACAAATACAAGTAGGTATATTACATCAAACATGCCATACCTTTAACATGAAGATAAATATAGAAAAGACCAAAGTAATGCAGATAGAAAGAACAGAAACAACACCAATATATATATATATATATATATATATATATATATATATATATATATATATATATATATATATTGAAAACTACAGACTTAAACAAGTGACAGAATTCACATACCTAGGAAGCAATATAACAACAGACGACAAGAGCAGCAAAGAAATACACAATAGATGTAGTAAATCATATCAAGCCCTAGGGCAAATGACACCAATCTTCAGAAACAAAAATGTAGGTTTAAACACCACAACAACACTATTCACAAAAATTATTATACCAACGCTGTGCTACTAAAGCCAAACATGGACAACGTAAGCTCAAGACAAACGTAAAAATGTGACAACTGAAATGGCGTGCTTACGCAGAATCCTAGGAATATCACTAAGAGAAAGGATGAGAAATAAGGACATCCGACAAAAAACCGGCACCACCCCAATCTTAGAATACATCAAGAGACAACAAATCAAATGATTTGCACACATGAGCAGACTACCATCAGACAGTATACCACAACAAACTATGCTACTCAGATACAGCGAAGACAGAGAGCCCACCACGAAAACGATGGATCATGGAAATAAAAGTGACGATAAATTCCACGATGAATTCAGCACACAAGGGGACCGTCTCCACAAACTCTTCTACCCCTGACACCGAAAGGAAACAAAGGGTTTCAGTGATAGATATATTTCTCTTTATCTGTCTAGTCTTCCATTTTCTGGGAAAATGCTGACTAAATATTTATTTGGTTTTATCTATTGTTAAATGCATTAGTACTGCTGACTGAAGAACGATGAAGAAGAAGACAATGTGTGTTCTCTCATTTCTCAGGTGTGTGCGAAAATTACTGAAAATGTAAATTATGATAAATAAAACCATGAATAGTCTCATGAATAATACCGGAGACAGGCAGAGCCACAACATAGTCCATATAAGGACTGCCGCTAGGAGTCTCAACAGCGAACCAAGCTAACAGAGCCACATTCTAGCAACAACCAGGCAGACAAGCCTAAAAAACCACATGTCCCCAACCGCCCCGATATAACCAACATGGACACCAGTCCTAGGTTGAACGTGGCGGGCCTCGACCAAATGAGGCATAAACCCGTACTTAACAAACAATAAAACGATGACCCAATTTGTGACACGTATGATCAGAATTGAGAGTTCGTGTGTTTGTTGTCTTTTCCATCGTGCCTCTTGATTTTTCTCGCTTGGCGGGATGCGGACACCTTTGTTTGTGTTGCTGGGCCACACTAGGAAATTATATGCTACGTACTCCCAGAATGTTGTGTCAATGTTGAGTCTCATTAGGGACATTGCATGAGAGTCTTAAATGACAATTTCTGCTCACTGGCCAGTCGTTTTCCCATTGAGGAGTTCTTTTTACATTCGCTGTTTTAAGATGCGTTTCTCAGGCACGCGCTAACATCTTCATACCATCTCAGTTGGGCTTTCTTCATCACTGTATGAATGCTTCGAATATTTGCTCTATTAAGGACTTTAGTATCAGGTACTGTATCTTGCTGTATCAGGTACTGTATCTTGCTGTATCAGGTACTGTATCTTGCTGACAAGTCTGCGGATAGAGCAATCGTGGACGTCATGTAACACTCAGAAATATCTACCGTACATTTTCCAGGCCTCACAAGTGTATTGCAAGGAAGTGAGCACAATGACACGTTAGATTTTCAATTTTGCCGTTGCCACACATTGTCGGCCAGTCTGTCAATGTAATAGTCGCTATATATATATATATATAATTAATCATCTTCTTCTTGACGTTCGCAGTTTGACATGTTTACACAGTAAGTCCGGTTTTCTTAATAAATGCTGCTGTATTTGAAAGCTTCTCAGTGCTCCCAGACATCCTTCTGTTGATATCCATCTCTGTGGGCCATTGTTCTTCCCTTAACTGGTTTAGTGTATTGCAGTCTTGCAGGTAATGGTCAGCGGTCTGTGTCGCCTGCCCACATGGGCACAGTTGCGATGGTACCAATCTTAGTCTATTTAAGTGGTTGTTTAATCTGTTGTGTCCTGTTCTGAGGCGGAAAATAAATAACCTGCTCTGCCCTGTCGAGATAAGGATAATTGTATTTTGAGAATATATATATATATATATATATATATATATATATATATATATATATATATATGACAATCTCTCTGGAAAATTCTTACGCTTTACGACATCCCGACGAAATACAACAATATCACAAAAGCTTTTTATTCCGATACGGCTTAGTGTATAAGAACAGATAATGGCTTTTCCAGCTGGTTCCCAGTAACAACGGGAGTAAAACAAGGATGTGTTTTATCCCCAGTACTGATTGCATCGCGATTGACTGAGTGATGAGGAAATGCACAGACCAAATACAGCTACGAATCAAATGGGTAAACAACAAGACCCTGGAAGATCTCACCTTCGCAGATTTTATTGTTCTCCTGAGTTCAACACACCAAGATCTCAAAAGAAAAAATAGAAAGACGCAAAGTTTTTGCACAACAGATAGTGCTCCAAATAAACACATAAAACTAACATCATGAACTTTACTGGCCTGACAGAATCAATTAAACTAGATGAGAATATCCTAAACAACGTTTCAAATTTCGTATATTTGGGGAGCAAGATAACAACAGACGAGGATTGATTCATGCATTTTCCTTTTGCGCTGAAGTTAGCGCATATGGCAGATGTCAGATCTTTCCAATTATGTCTGTTTAAAGCTATTCTGTGCAGTTATTGGATAGAATGGATATTGATTGTTTTACTTTCTCTAAGTTTTGTTCTTTTCAATCATCATCATCAAGTGCCGTCTCCGCAACGAAGGTTGGCTGCAACGAATCTCCAACATCTCCTGTCTCTTGTCTTGGTGGTGCACTCTGCTAGACTATAACCTGTCCATCGTGTAATGTTACTCTCCCACTTGTATCTCTGCCTACCTCTTGCTCGCTTCCCTTTGACTTTACCCTCAAGTAAGGTCTTCAATAAGGTGTCATGTCTTTTAATGTGTCCAAAGTATTTTATTTGCCTGATCTTTATTTCTCTTAATAGTTCTTTCTTCATATTAAGTGTCTTTAGCACCTCTTTATTTGTTTTCTTCTCTTTCCATGATGTTCTCCCTATTCTTCTATATACCCACATCTCAAAGGCATCAATTTTGTCTTCTCATTGTTTATTTAGTGTCCATGTTTCTGAGCCATACATTAATATGGAATAGATGTAGCATTTTATAATTCTCTATTTTAACTTGTTTGTAATTTGTTTAGATATTAATAATTTCCTCATGTTATTGAAGGTACTTTTAGCCATTCCTATTCTCCTTTTAACTTCTGTTTCACATCTGCCATCATTTGTGACTATGTGTCCAAGATATTGATACTGTTTTACTTGTTGTAGTTTCTCTCCCTGTATGTTTATGTTTACCTCCTGTTCTTCTGTGTCTTTGCTGATTATCATGGTTTTTGTTTTTTGAATGTTTATATCCAGTCCATATTCATTACTTGATTTATTGACTTGATCTATTAGTCTTTGTAGTTCATGTTCACTTTCTGCTAAAAGAACAGTGTCATCTGCATATCTAATGTTGTTTATTATTTTTTCAATATCAACTCAGAAAATCAAGACTGGAATCGCTCTCGCCTCCAATGCCTTTAACAAACCCATAAACATCTGGAGATCGAAGATCGCAAGTAAACACATCAAACTGCGACTATTCAATGCAAGTGTGATTCCATCATTGACATATGGATGTGATAATTGGAAATCTACCGCAATAATGGATAAGAAGTTAGTTGCCGTCGAGAATAGATGCCTCAGCAAAATCACAAATACTAATTGGAAAGATTTCAAATCAAACGGCACACTAAGAGAGGAGACAAAACAAGAATATGTGACGAACACCATCAGAAAACGCCGATGAACATAACATTGGCCACGTACTTGGAATAAAGAAAGACAGAATCCCACGACAAGCCTTCATGTGGACACTAGACGGAAAAAGAAAACAGGGAAGATAAAAAACAAAGCTCAAAAGAATATTTATGAATGAATTAAAATCAACAGGCATAAATGCACAAGACCTGCAATCCTTAGCAACTGACCGACAGGCTTGGAGAACTATGACATCCGCCCTATATGCCAAATTTGAAAAAGATGAACTTACTGCCTGACTTATGTATATATATATATATATATATGTGTGTGTGTGTATGTGTGTGTTTATACATATAAACATGAGTACATATATACATAATTGAATCTCACGTCAATCATGCCAATAATTAGTTTTCTATTGACACCAATTATGAAATACTCTGCTATTCACATAGAAAAGAAAACTGGATTATTAATATCATCTTTCTGCCAAGTTTATGAGCAGTGAATATAGACAACATTTCACTTTCTGATCTTTCGATGTCATCTTGACTTGTGACAGTCTATATGTCTTTCCTTGTGTTTTCATTTCTACGAAGAGACCGACGGTGAAATGAGGACATCAGGAACACAATAATCGCTATCTCATTAATACATTGAAAAACAGCACAATAGGTGGTTATGTCACGTACTGACGGTGGTTCCAACTCAAACAGCACACTAGGTGGTTATGTCACGTACTGACTGTGGTTCCAACTCAAACAGCACACTATGTGGTTATGTCACGTACTGATGGTGGTTCCAACTCAAACAGCACACTAGGTGGTTATGTCACGTACTGACGGTGGATCCAACTCAAACAGTACACTAGGTGGTTATGTCACGTATTGACGGTGGATCCAACTCAAACAGCACACTAGGCGGTTATGTCACGTACTGACGGTGGATCCAACTCAAACAGCACACTAGATGGTTTTGTCACGGACTTACGGTGGATCCAACTCAAACAGGTCTTCGTGCATACAACAGTAGAAGATCGGGCTACAACGCAGGAGGAAGACCAAGAACTAGGTGGATGGAGACAAAGATACCTTAAAGAGACACTGTCTGACAATTACTAATGCCATCCACATGACCAAAGGACAGACAACTCCAACTTCTCCTAACGACGCTTACTGACACACTTGTAAATGGCAATAAATATATTGGCAATATATATATATATATATATATATAGGAACTGAATAAAAGTGTTACAAAGCAGTTTGATGTTGGACAATACACGGAATCTATGCTTCAGTTACAAGGTATTTAGCAAGATAATGACAAATAAATACAGCTTGGCAACATCAACATCAAGCTGAAGATACATTCCAGTCATATGGGAATGTACAGGTCGGGAATGGCATAGAAAAAATGAGAAATGTGGTGACAGCGCCTGGACGGTGAATGGTTTAGAAGCAGAGAATGTACAGTACACAAGAAACACTATATCAATGATATATTAGTTTCCACAACGTTATCGTTATCGTCGATACTTTCAACACCTCTGTGTTAGATGCCTGCATTGGACAGAGACATGTCCATACATTCTTCAATGTCACTGGCCCGTCGTCTTCTTGGTCTTCCTCTTCTTCTCTCACCTGACACTCTGCCCTATGGGTATCAGTCTGTCGATGCCATCATCTTGCTTTAAGTGTCCAAAATACTGTAGCTTCGTTCTTATGATGGTATATAGAGGCCACTCTTCGTTTAGTTTCAGTAGTTTCAACATTTCAATCTTCTTCTATTTCTCCGTCCAAGATATTCGTGGGTACTATCTGTAGGGTTAATGTTGTGGTCAGCAACTGGTGCCATGCCAACACGACGAATGTCCAACAGATGGTGGCAAACTTGCTGGCCTCTCTATGACCAGTTTTCCCTCTGTAAGAGAAGCGGCAACGGTCGCAAATGATCACGTAAATGATGTTCCTGAATGTAAATGATGTGACATGTGAAGCGGTCACGGATATTGATTGTGGTCTTATTGAAGTGGACCGTATTTTTTGACATTATTATGAATAGTTAGGTAAACAATAGAGAACAAGCATGTCATATGTGATCTGTTCAAATAGAACAGCACTCTTCATTACATGTTTATGTTCCCATATAGTTTAGTCGCTGTCTATCTAGCGTTTTTCATCCTTATGAAGGCTTTATATCCGGAACGTCGTATATTTATGTTGGTGTATTAGCCTTCGGTAGAATGCCTTATTACCTACATCTATTTCTATTACTTTTTTTGTTCCAAGTTGCTTCAGTAGAATTAATTAAATTTGATGTAAATAATATATTTTTTTAAACAACTATATTATTTAGATTTCTGTTTAATTGAAGGTAAGATCAAAAACAAATTATATATTTATATCAGTATGTCATGATATATCTACAAACAAATATAATTAATTACTATTCTCTACATTTTCGAGAATATATTTACATATTTTATCTTTCAGACTTGCTTTCCCGGTTAGGTTCCAGTATGGACAACTAACATATACAAAAGAATTATCACATGTTTCGGGTGTAACAGACGATTGTCTGTCATTCTCTTCAACATGAGCTACTTGTCAACTGAGCTGCCTACAGCAGAGGCGATATATTTAAGCCAGATGGATGACTTTTTCGCAAACATGACGGAGATATTTCACAATACAACATATTCTCCGGATAACATCACCGCGGAGGTAGTAGAGAGTATTCCTTTTTTCTCTCGGATTATCCTTATTATACTGTATACGCTGACCACTTTGGCAGCCCTTGTTGGCAACTCGCTAGCGATTGTTGTCTTTGCTAAAGGCAAACGATCTAAGACAGATCTCAGCAATTTCCTCATCAACTTGGCTATTGCTGATCTGATTATGGCTATTTTCTGTATTCCGTTCACTTTTGCATACCAGATCACTGACAACTGGATATTCTCAGATTTCATGTGCCCTGTCGTCCAGGGATGTCAGTTGGTCAGTGTTGTAGCGTCCGTTAGTACCAACACCGCCATTGGCATAGACAGATTTATGGCTGTGAAGTTCCCACTGCGAAGACGAGTAACAGATTCAAGATCAAATGTGTTTATACTCTGTATATGGATATTTGCAATTTCTCTTGGAATAGTTCCGTTTACCCGCTGCAGAACAATTGAAAGAGCAGATGGAACTGTTTTATGCGAGGAGGTTTTCGTGGACCCTCATGGCAGACTTCTCTATGGTGTTTTCATTACAATAATCACGTATTTTCTACCTGTGACAATTCTCACAGTTACCTATGGTATGATTGGAAGGTTGCTGTGGCATCACAGACTACCTGGCAATGCTGACGACAACAGAGATGCCGCACAGCTACGGTCCAAGAAAAAGGTAAGAGAGTGTCCACAAATAAATATTCAAACACACAAAAGCAACATCAGTGTTAGAGTGAAAGTCAAACTGTATAAGTCGCTAGCGCTTTCTGTTGTGCTGTATGGTTGTGAGAGTTCGACACTCACTGCGGACATGGACAAACGATTACAGGCCTTCGAGTACAAATCTTACAGATGAACTCCACAAATCCCGTTTAGAGAGCATAAAACACATGTGCACTTTTAAAAAAAAATACCCTTGTGATGAGGTCAAAAAATACGAGCATGAAAAGTGTTCTATAAATGCATGAATGATTTCACTGTGTGCGCGATCTTCACCCCCAGGTCTTTCTTGTGACATCATTGCCATACAGCTTTCAGACATGATGCATATCAGAACCAGAGTAAAGTGTATAGTTGTTTGTTTGTTAAAACATGCATCCATATTGAAAAGCTTTCCACATATTCCTGATGATTTTTCCAAATATATTTCTGAAGCTTATATTAAATGAACTCCCTCATTACCAATGTTCAGAGGCAGGTCGTGGAGATTTATCAATAAGAACTTTGGTTTGAAATAACAAGCTATGAATACATTTGTTTATAGACTGCAGGTCTTTGATCTTTTGCTACAAATATCTATCCATCTGTATGTGTATGTATATATATGTGTGTGTGTGTGTGTGTGCGTGCGTGCGTGTGTATGTTTGTGTCTATGTGTCTATATATTTATTTGGTTATCTATCTATAAATCTATCCCCATCGCCTACGTCACAACCGGATACTGAACTTCCAGTTCAATGTGAAATTAATAGCAGTACTGTTTTCTTGTCAGACATGTTGTGGGACTAGGGAAGGTGTGGGGACAAGCTAACATACTGTCACATGTGGAAATAAAAACATCATTCTCACATCATGCCTAAATTTCAAACTTTTGTTTTCTATCAAATTATTCCAATGGATTTCGAGGAGATACAGACTAGTGGATATTGCACATTTATCCTTTTGTGGTAGAGTCCTAACTGAAGGGGAATGCAGGATTTACCACAAGTGTGTGGATGGGTTAGCACATCTGACGGAAGATGAATGAGATAGTTGACCGAGAAGTAAATGATGTGCTCCTGGCAGGACCTGGTCATCCTCGGACACTGTAACGTCTATTCTCGGAGACTAAACATGCATCGATCAATTTCCTTACACAAGAATACATGTCAGACAATATTACATGAGCTCAAGTATCACCTCAGTTGCATTACTGAAAGAACCTTTACTTTTGTCTGAAAGACTATCACAAGAGTTATCTGATCACAATAAATGTATTCTGTCATCTATAATTATCAACATCTACCTATATGTATATATTTCAATCTATATAAATACCGCTCACTCGAGCGATGATTGAAGTGTTGTTGACTCGGCTGTACGATGATTGAAGTGTCGTTGACTCGGCTGTACGATGATTGAAGTGTCGTTGACTCGGCTGTATGATGATTGAAGTGTCGTTGACTCGGCTGTATGATGATTGAAGTGTCGTTGACTCGGCTGTATGATGATTGAAGTGTCGTTGACTCGGCTGTACGATGATTGAAGTGTCGTTGACTCGGATGTATGATGATTGAAGTGTCGTTGACTCGGCTGTATGATGATTGATGTGTCGTTGACTCGGCTGTACAATGATTAAAGTGTCGTTGACTAGGCTGTACGATGATTGAAGTGTCGTTGACTTGGCTGTATGATGATTGATGTGTCGTTGACTCGGCTGTACGATGATTAAAGTGTCGTTGACTCGGCTGTACGATGATTGAAGTGTCGTTGATTCGGCTGTACGATGATTGAAGTGTCGTTGACTCGGCTGTACGATGATTGAAGTGTCGTTGACTCGTCTGTACGATGATTGAAGTGTCGTTGACTCGTCTGTACGATGGTAGAAGTGTCGGTGACTGTTGTACGATGGTTGGAGTGACTAACCATACGAAGAGCAAGTAGACTAACTATACGCAGATCAAGTGTACTAACCATACGCATGTCAAGTAGACTAACCATACGCAGGGCAAGTAGAAATGTAACGCGAGAGCTGAAATACTGTGGAGTTTTCACAAGAGGAAAGCCTCACAATATATGAATGTCATCGACCAGATGTTTACTGTTGCATTAACGTTTGTCTGTCGGGGCATTGCCTAAACCATCAGATATGTTGATGCGAATTGAACATTAAATAAATGTGGCTATGCCATACTGATTACAAAATGAGTGGAGCGCATGGCCGTGTGGTTAGAACGCCGTTCTTATACCCATGTAGTCCCGGGCTCAGTCCATGGTTGGGACATAATTTTTTTTCTTTCGGAGGCACACTCAAAATTCACAGCCCATACAAATCCATCCTGTATTATTACATAACACCGTTTACAGTTTTTACAACGTTATTGATCTCTGAAATACACAAATGATATGTGAAATACATAGTTAAGTTATTTATGCTTAGCTGATTTGTACAATTTGAACTGAAGTAAAAAAAACACAACAAAGCTGGTCTGAAAATACAGCACTAAGCTGTAAACTACACAACTTATCTCTGAAAAGTCAACATATTTGAATATCTCGGGTCAATCATCGACATCAGAGGAGATTGCTCAGCAGAAATCAGGAAGAGATTAGAATTTGATCTGACAAAAACCATCACATTTTAACAACTATATGACAATTGGCAAACAGACAAATAGCTGCAGATGTTACGAAGCTGTGGTTTTTCAGTGGTAACATATGGTTGTGAGACGCTGACAATGGCATCTATAATGGATGCGAAACGATAACATTCGAAATAAAATGTTATGAAAAATTACTAATAATACCATGGTCAGAAAGACGAACAATCGCAGACGTCTCCTGAAAACTATCAAGAAACGCAACCTAACATAATTCGGACATACAAAGAGACACAGTGGGTTAGAAAGATGAATCATGGAGAAAAACGTTACAGAACACAACAGGAAAACCAAGACTTCGATTGACGCACGGTGCACAAGTCCTTCTGAACAGCACACAAGACTAAGCTGGACAACTTGCACAGATCTGAGTTACCGAGTGGCAGCGAGGACAACGTTCTGTTAAAGGCATGTTGTATAGATAGATCTCTGAAATACAAAGCTGATCTTTCGAAAGCACTCTAGTATCTAAATACACACTAGTATTTCAAAAACACACTGGTCTCTTAATTACTCACTGATCTCTCAAATACAACACAGGTCTATGAAATACAACACAGGTCTATGAAATACAACACAGGTCTATGAAATACAAACACAGGTCTATGAAATACAAACACAGGTCTATGAAATACAAACACAGGTCTATGAAATACAAACACAGGTCTATGAAATACAAACACAGGTCTATGAAATACAAACACAGGTCTCTCCAATAAAATGCTGATCTCTCAAACACAACGTTGGTCTCTCAAATACAAGTCTGCTCTCGCAAATACACACTAGTCTCTCAAATGCAACGATTGTTTCTCAAATGCAACGATTGTCTCTCAAATACATCGTTGGTCTCTCAAATACACACGCTCTCTCAAATACACACTAGTCTTTCAAATGCAACGATTGACTCTCAAATACATACTTGTCTCTCAAATGCAACGATTGTCTCTCAAATATATACTAGTCTCTCGAATACAACTCTGCTCTCTCAAATACACATTAGTTTCTCAAATACACATTAGTTTCTCAAATACAGCTCTGCTCTCTCAAATACACATTAGTCTGTAAAATACAACGCTTGTCGTTTTTAATCACAACTGACATGTAAAATACACAACTAAATCTATGAGATACCGCGCTGAGCACTGATATGCACATTGTAATTCTAAACATCTGCTTCTGTTCACGTGCATTGAATAAAATTAAGTTATCACATTTCATGCGTAGTCAATAACTGTCTGATTGATGTGCACGGCATATTTCATTCATTAGTAGGAACCAGGAGATCCGTGTTGATTACTGCACCTGCTGCAAGTACATAACAGCCTGACTGTGCACAGTCTTAACCAAGACTACACTTCAACCAGAATCTGATGTAAATCTGAACAAATGTAAAAGAACGACACCTGATTAGTGGAAACAATTACAATCTTCTATATGTTTACTTTCTATTTTGGGGTGCAAAGTGAACGCATTGCTCTAGGCGGACCCAGGGTTAGCAGATAACAAAGATCCCAAATGTACCTCCACGCGGTGCACCCTGGAAACAAATACAGCAGCTCGAGCTAATTCTGGCAAAATCATTTGGGGATCGTGTCCGAGAATGGGGAGGTAGCAGATGGAAAGAGATTTGACTGCACAAGAGACAGACAATATCTCCGACACCACCAGCATCACCACATATATAGACACTGTCGGCATACAGTGAAGCTAGTCAGTCCAGTCTGAACATTGGAGGGGTGGCCAATGTAAAATGCACGTGAAGGTAGATGCATGGCGAGAGACAAATATATTTAATACCGAGTACAATGAAACAATGAAAGGGCAGAACAGCGATAGAGGGCAGCGCGAACTGCAAATAGAAAGTGAAAAGTCCCTAGGAAAGGGGAACTACACGCTCCGTCAGCTCGAGACGAGCTTCTAGTTACCTGTGTTCCTTACAGACAGAGACCCATACCCATCCAATGGCGTTTGGTAGAGCAAGAAGACCTAACCCAACTCTTATGTCAAGCCTTCCTAAACCGGAAATATGCTCGCGAAGAGAAAGGGTTCTGTACCCGATGGGCTTAGGTAAGAAAGGGACAACGATGGTAGTCCTGGCCCAACTCTACTGTCAAGGTTTCCTAAAACGGAAGTACACTTGCAAAGAGAAACGGTTCCGTACCCGATGGGCTCAGGCACAAAAGGGACAACGAAATAACCCTGGCCCAACTCTACTGTCAGGTTTTCCTACACCGGAAATACACTTGAAGAGAGAAAGGGTTCAGTACCCGATGAGCTCAGGCGCTATTGGGACAAGGACGCTCAGCTCGAGAACGCCTTGCTCTCAAACGCGTGGTATGAGACTCGAACTTGGACAAGGGGTACACGATGTCGGTGAACGACACCTCGGCTAAGAGGGCGAAAGAGCCAGGGTCCAACTCCTCTGTTGAGTTCTTCGCCTTAAGGAACCAGGCTCATGGATGAGAAACGGTTCAGTACCCAATGGGCACAGGCACAGCACGTCCAATTACACGAGGCAAGTTCATAGACAGTGGAACACCTCGTGCGAGTCAGATGAGAGCAAAAATCGTCTGGGCGAAGAGTCGCCACTACGCGTGCCTGGAGACAGATATAGAGGCTGTCACAGGCTAAGGGTAGCCCACCCGAATTGTCAAGGCATGCCGAAATCGGATGTGCTAGGCCTACAAGGCGCATAACGGTGGCACAACGTAATCACGCTCCCGGCGGAAATCGCACGGATATCCGTGATGGTTACAATGGAGCGAACGCTAACCAAACAAACATACTTTCTATTTGTTGAAAATATCAGTCAGTCAGTTCCTCTTTTGTCAAGTTTGGCAAATAGGGCGGATGTCATAATTCTCCATGAATATCGATCAGTTGCCACGGATTACAGGTCTTGTGCATTTATGGCTTCTGATTTTAATTCATTCATAAATGTTCTTTTGAGCGTTGTTTTTGGTCGTCCCTGTCTTCCTTTCCCGTCTGGTGTCCATATGAAGGCTTGTCGTGGAATTATGTCTTCCTTCATTCTAATTACGTGGCCGATGTATGTCCAGCGGCATTTTCTGATTTTGTCTCCTCTCTTAGTATGTCTTTTGATTGGAAGTCTTTCCAATTAGTATTTGTGATTTTTCTGAGGCATCTATTCTCGAAGGCAACTAACTTCTTATCCATTATTGCGGTAGATTTCCAACTTTCACATCCATATGTCAATGATGGAATCACACTTGCATTGAATAGTCGCAGTTTGATGTGTTTACTTGCGATATTCGATCTCCAGATGTTTATGAGTTTGTTAAAGGCGTTGGAGGCGAGAGCGATTCGATTCTTGATTTCTGAGTTGGAGTCCACATCTGCTGTTATCTTGCTCCCCAAATATACGTAATTTGAAACGTTGTCTAGTATATTATCATCTAGTTTAATTGATTCTGTCAGGCCTGTAAAGTTTATGATTTTTGTTTTATGTGAGTTTATTTGAATACCTATCTGTTGTGCAAAACATTTGATTCTTTCTGTTTTTTATTGGATATCTTTGTGTGTTGAATTCAGGAGATCAATATCATCTGCGAAGGTGAGATCTTCCAGGGACTTGTTGATTACTCATTTGATTCCTAGTTAATTTTGGTCTGTACATTTCCTCATCACCCAGTCAATCGCGATGCAATCAGTTCTGGGGACAAAACACATCCTTGTTTTACTCCCGTTGTTATTGGGAACCATCTGGAAAAAAACACTTTCTGTTCTTACACAACTAACAAGCCGTATAGGAGTAAAAAACACTTTCTGTTCTTACACAACTAACAAACCGTATAGGAGTAAAAAACACTTTCTTTTCTTACACAACAAGCCGTATAGGAGTAAAAAACTGTTTATGATATTGATGAATTACGTCGGGATGCCGTAAAGCGTAAGAATTTTCCAGAGATATAGTCTGTGGAAACTATCGAAAACCTTCTGGAAATCTACAAAATTGATCATGAATTTTGATTGTCTTTCTGTAGATTCTTCTATTATTGTTCTTAAGGTGTAGATGTGATCTATTGTTGAGCGGTTAGGTCTGAAGCCCGCTTGTTCTTCTCTGAGAGCCTCATCGATGGAATTTCTTAGTCTGTAGTAATATACTGAGAAAGACGTTACCAGGGATGGATAGTAGTGTGATACCTCGCCAATTGTTGCAGTCAGACAGATCTCCTTTCTTTGGTAATTCAACAATTATTCCATTTTTCAATTGTTGTGGTGGTTATTCATGCTGCCATATTTGGTTGAATAGAGATAATAGATGGTTTAGGGAAGTGTCGTTAGCTGCTTTTAACATTTCTCCTGAAATGTTGTAATCTACAGTGGCTTTATGGTTTTTCAAATTTTTTTATAGTTGATTTGATCTCCTCAAGTGCTATACTCTCAGATGAAGTATTTAACAGTGACATTTTGGTTATTCTCCGTTGAGGTGGAAATTTTTGTGATTATTGGTCTGTTCTTCTTCTTCAGCGTTCATTCTCAAACTCCTGCTGGATCTCTCCTGTAGCAGTACTACTAGATATCCAGCAGGATGCAGTCCAGAGAATGGAAATGCGTTGTGTCGCCGTTTTATTTGCGCCAATGGCCCGACACATCCGTCTTCGGCGGATTTGGTCTGTTCAAAAGTTCATTAATGTGTTCAGCCCACCTTAAATTTGTGTTCTTCTTCTGAGATCAGTGTTTTGTTGTTTTTGTCTTTTACAGGAATGTTTGTTCTTGGTAGGTTGTTACCTAATTTTTTTTATGATATTAAATAGTGTTCTCCTGTCGCCTATTGTTGATGCATTTTCTGTTTCAGTTGTTAGATTTTCGATGTTGTGGTGTTTGTCCTTTTTAATGTTTGACTTTACTTCTTTTTCTAGAAGGTTGTATTGTTGTTTGCTGAGTTCTTGAGTGATGGTTGATGTTGCTGCTAGTAAGTTCATTTTAGCTTGTTTCCGTTCTTGAATTTTGGACCATGTGCTATTGCTAATCCAAGGCTTCTGTTTCTTTTGAATAAACTCTACAGTGTTTGTTGCAGACTCTATTATAGCGGTTTGTAAGCACTTCCATTGAGTCTCAATGTTTTCTTTGACATGCCCATCTTGTTTCTTCAAATATTTTGATGTAAATATTGATTTTTGAATTTATGTGTTGTATAATTCTTTGAGACTGTCAGATGCAATCGTTGGGAGTCTATCTTTTTATGGTCAGTTGGTAGTTTTACTTAGGTGGTTTTACTTAGGTGGTTTTACTTAGGTGGTTGTACTTAGGTGGTTGTACTTAGGTTGTTGTACTTAGGTGGTTGTACTTTGGTGGTTGGCTACAACACTGGACAGTTTCATCGTATTGCTTATTGTTGTGTGGTAACTGCTCTCAGAAATCTCATGAACGGTATTTTACCCCTCATATTCATATGTTTATAATTAACTGTGTGACCATCGCCCCCTCCACCAAGTCATACGAGTATACGCATGTCAAATACGCCTCTGACCACATGCGTTCATATATAAACGTGGACGTTGTTATGACCATTCCAAATAAAGACCTTTCAACTGAATTAATTAGAATCCCCATTTACTACCGTCTTATGATTGTTGTGTTTGTGCTTGGTCAATAATTACATACTTGGATCCGCATGCCAAAAATAGCCAAGGCGAATCCAAGTATATAACTAGTGACCAACCTAAATCCGAATAAGGGCCCGGTATGATCACGTGTTAATTCTAGATAACAGGTCTTATTGGAGAAGGTTGTGACATAGCAATCGCCATACTTAGGCTACGAGCTATCCCTTTGGGATTTTCCATTGTCAGCTAATTCTTACTAACATAAATAGACACCAAAAGAAAAGTACTTATCCAGGTTAGTTGATCCATTGTTTCCCGTGATTATTATTGAATACATTATCAAATATGTCATATGTCATTTGACGTATTCTTTTCAGAACATTGTCTCCTTAATGAACTATCTGAACCCCTCTCTGTTATGGACCATTCGACTTGCATTTTCCAACGATGTATTCATGTTATCTTTAATGTCGTCAGTCTATCGTCTTTTTCTTCTTCTCCTCCTCCCAGGTACTTTGCCCTCCATTATTTATCTTTCTAAACAGTTGCGTCTCTTTATATGACCAAATAGGTTCATGAATTATATGCAAAGAAAATAAAGATATGTCACATCAGCGAAGATTGCTAATCATGCGTTAGAGATAACCAATCAGGACTAGTCCAGAAAATGACTTTGTAAATAATAATAGTAGTAATAAAACCCACACCAGGGATGCCACTATGGGGACATTAGCAGAAAAACTCTCTAAACACATCTACCCTCGTTCATTCGAAAGAAGAAGAAAAATATTAATGTTATACGGCCAGGATTTTCTTCGTAAGTCTATCCCCCTTCTCGAATGTTCCTTGCAAAATAAGTTTTAGAAAATGAGTGTGCCTTGTTACATGTCCACACCAAACATGTTTGCTCAGTTTCAGATCTACCAAAAGTGGTTCTTGATAACCCGAAACCCTGTTTAAGTGCTGTGGAACATACACAACTTGCTAAATACTGTACGTGAAATCACAACTATTTTTTTGTAACAATCGACTCGTTCTGTGACACCAGTCTTACAGCAATGGATATATCTATAACTCCGTGATCTAACAGAATGCATGACATTGTTAAGAATTTCACAGATCACGGCACTGTCTCAGAAATATTTCTACACTAATATATTCAAAACATGCACGGGCGGCATCAATACAAAAAATATTCTTTTGAAGAATCATTTATATTGCAATTCCCAGGCCGGCAATAACTGTGTCGAATGCTAACATAATATATTCAATTTGAGGCTAATATCTCGCTATTCTAGCAAGATTTGTTTTGCGTTTGTTCTCGTTATCCCACCGGGTCTATCCTACAGCAGGACAATGGTCCTACTAGATTTTCAACAGGATGCAGTCCATAAAAAGGAATTTCGTTATATTGCCGTTTTATTTTCTCAAATTGCCCGACACATCCACTTTTAGTGAAACTTTTCCGGTTTTAACCACTTCAACTAAACGGTGAATTTCTGTATTCTTGAATCAGTGGAATACTGAACGAATGTAACCATATCGCTCGTTTTCTAGCCGTACGACTGAACTGTATCCTATAATTAGACACTGGTCACCAACCTCAAAGTAAACCACTGTCAGACATCTTCAAACATTATTTCTAACGTATGGTTAACCATCAATAAAATGGTTGTTTCAAAGACTGCCAAGATGCAGTATTAATGTCAATGATGCAAAATTATAACTAGTGAATAAAGTCACGTAACTAGGCACCATTTTAACATCAGATGGCGGTGCTCCAATGCCATCTAGAACAGGATAGCACAGGCCAAATGAGTATTTAAAAAAATAAACATTTTATTCAATAGAGTAGTATCAATGCGAATGAAAATTCGAGTGATATTTTGTCATAGAGAATACATTCTTCTGCGTGTAATTAATGGAGAATCGTGATCGACTACTCCTCACGCAATAGTACTTGATTGATTGATTTATTGAATTTTGTCAACACATTTATATTTCCACATTCTTCTTTACAAATGAATTACATACATCTTACATTGTGACACGCTGATTTCAACCATGGAATTAATCCAGATGTGGTTATGTCAAAATATTTTTTTTAAACAGACAACGATAACATTTATAATTACTCTTCTGCGACATATTATTGTACACATATATGCCGTAGTATATTTTTCACAAACCTCCAGATCAGAAGTGTTTCATATGACACATATCCCGATAGGGTAGGAAAAGAAAACACTAGAAAATGCTAATAATGAGGGTCTCTTTACCATTTCCATGCCAAGAATAAATAAAGGAACGAAACTTGAAATTTGGCGCGGCCAGAAATGAGCGCTACTGTGGGACTTCAAACAGTATTCCTCATCCAACAAAAAAATGAATTATCAGTCAGTGTGTAATGGATGACGCACTCAAGTAGAGATCAGCCAATATGCGTGACGATGTGTGAGATGGCCATATTATAATATTGCTGAGTTCTTTGTAAATATTGTACGTAAAAACGTAGATATTTTTGACCATCGAACTTTTTTATAGTTCATGTGCCTTGTCCCTAGACATGATGGCAGCGGCGAACACTAAGTATGTTCACATCTCGTAATAACATATGTCGCGTAAATCCTTCATGTTATTGAATATGCAGGTGCTATTATTACCGCTTGTCAAACGCAGATTTCTGCCGAAAACGGATGTGTAATGCCATGGGTGCAAAAATACCATGTCAACACGACGCAACTAGATTGTCTGAGCTACATACTGCTAGAAATCTGGTAGGAGAATTGTCCTGGTACAAGAGAGATCCAGTCACAGTTTCAGATAGAACGCCGAAGAAGAAGAAAACGCAAGTAGAAATATTGGAGAGAATTCAGAACGAGGATATGTGCATCATTCTTGGTTGTACCAGGAACACACTCTATGTATTTGCGAGATTTCTCTTTGACTATCCGAGTTGAACTCACATAATTGGTACGTGGCATACATGTATATATCTCAGAGAGAGTTCACACACACACACACACACACACACACACACACACACACACACTCACACACATACACTGCATACTGAGCTCGCTCATCCCAGTGGGAGAGGTCTCAAGAGAAGCAATTGTGGGTGGGGAGAACTACGGAAACTGTTGAAAAAAGTGTTCACCAAACGTTATGAATTCTGGAGTTAGATATATACTTTTTCCTACTGCCTTTGTGGAAAGATTCAAGATAGTGTTTACACCGAAAAGAGAGCACATTGTAATTATGCTGAACTCCAGATACTCATCCGAGAATATGCTGATAATACAGATGTGATTTACACGGATGATTCTGTCAACTGTCACAAGCGGTGCACGTGGATCCTTGCTGTCAGATCGAGCAGGACGAACAGTTCACTACGCCAATGATATCTTCACTGCTATAGCAATCATAGCAATCAGTCTAATGATTGAGATCAATCTCCGTTAAAGATAATTAGAGGGGGCGGTAGGTAACACAAGGCAAATATCGGAATGAAGAGAAATATGTATAAGTGTCACCAGTATTATTTAGTAAAACAAACTAGCAACAAGATACGGCGATATGCGGCGTTTCGGCTAAGAGTCCTAAGTAGGATATAAGACAGCAAACGAAATAAATAATGCGCTAAACAATGGAAAGCAAATATGATGATGGTAAGAGTAAGTATTTCTCGCAGCGCACACACTAAGCTTGCTGGGATCGCAAGCATATTCCCATGAGTCCATTTTGAGTCAGTTAGTATTATGCAGAGAGTAAATTAGGTGATGCGTGAAGGCGATAGGTGGAACCATTGGACTGGGCTAAAAGAGTTGATATCATTACGGTAAATTACTCTCATGTTTGTCAACTGACATGCTGGTGTGGAAGGAAACTAATGAACTGATATAGTAGTTAGGTTGTCACGGTAACAGATGGTCAGCATTTGGACCTAGCCGATATTCCCAGTTATCATAGTGGGATAAATAAGCATGGAACAGTGTTCATAATGCGCATATTCGGGTTGAGGATAGGCGTTGCCCGTAAATAATACATAATACAAATATCAAAAATAGCGCTGAGCCAACATAGACTGGGTACCATCAGCCGCTTTTCCCTCATAGATTTACTGAGCCTCTAGTGACAAGTACCACTTGAGAAGATCCCTAAACTCAAACCTCAAAGATCACAATCCCAACCTGTCCACCACCCCACCCCCCCCCCACTTCCCGTCCTAGAAATTGCGTATTCATTGATTACATGAGAGTTTTACATAAATACAATTTCCCTCCATCTTCACATTCATAACGGGCTAGATAATTTTATAACTTTTGTGAAACACGGCAATAATTTGTGTCAGTAACATTGTTACGACATGTCCTTTGATTGAGAGAATAAATGAGATTGATATCCATGCCCAAGTTTAGCGCTGTGTCCATGTATGTGTCCATGTATGTGTCGATGTATGTGTCCATGTATGTGTCGATGTATGTGTCCATGTATGTGTTCATGTATGTGTCCATGTATGTGTTCATGTATGTGTCCATGTATGTGTCCATGTATGTGTTCATGTATGTGTCCATGTATGTGTCCATGTATGTGTCCATGTATGTGTCCATGTATGTGTCCATGTATGTGTTCATGTATGTGTCCATGTATGTGTCCATGTATGTGTCCATGTATGTGTCCATGTATGTGTCCATGTATGTGTCCATGTATGTGTCCATGTATGTGTTCATGTATGTGTCCATGTATGTGTCGATGTATGTGTCCATGTATGTGTCCATGTATGTGTCCATGTATGTGTCCATGTATGTGTCCATGTATGTGTTCATGTATGTTCCCATGTATGTGTCCATGTATGTGTCCATGTATGTGTTCATGTATGTATCCATGTATGTGTCGATGTATGTGTCCATGAATGTGTCCATGTATGTGTCCATGTATGTGTTCATGTATGTGTCCATGTATGTGTCCATGTATGTGTACATGTATGTGTCGATGTATGTGTCCATGTATGTGTTCATGTATGTGTCCATGTATGTGTCCATGTATTTGTCCATGTATGTGTCCATGTATGTGTCCATGTATTTGTCCATGTATGTGTCCATGTATGTGTCCATGTATGTGTCCATGTATGTGTCCATGTATTTGTCAATGTATGTGTCCATGTATGTGTCCATGTATTTGTCCATGTATGTGTCCATGTATGTGTCCATGTATGTGTCGATGTATGTGTCCATGTATGTGTCCATGTATGTGTTCATGTATGTGTTCATGTATGTGTCCATGTATGTGTCCATGTATGTGTCCATGTATGTGTCCATGTATGTGTCCATGTATGTGTTCATGTATGTGTCCATGTATGTGTCGATGTATGTGTCCATGTATGTGTCCATGTATGGGTCCATGTATGTGTTCATGTATGTGTCCATGTATGTGTCCATGTATGTGTCCATGTATTTGTCCATGTATGTGTCCATGTATGTGTCCATGTATGTGTCCCTGTATGTGTCCATGTATGTGCCCATGTATTTGTCCATGTATGTGTCCATGTATGTGTCCATGTATGT
This sequence comes from Meghimatium bilineatum, assembly GCA_034231615.1. Taxonomy (NCBI): domain Eukaryota; kingdom Metazoa; phylum Mollusca; class Gastropoda; order Stylommatophora; family Philomycidae; genus Meghimatium; species Meghimatium bilineatum. The sequence goes on along the minus strand of CM067320.1, from coordinate 3,366,467 downwards.
GTCCATGTATATGTCCATGTATGTGTCCATGTATGTGTCCATGTATGTGTCCATGTATGTGTCCATGTATGTGTCCATGTATTTGTCATGTATGTGTCCATGTATGTGTCCATGTATGTGTCCATGTATTTGTCCATGTATGTGTCCATGTATGTGTCCATGTATTTGTCCATGTATGTGTCCATGTATGTGTCCATATATGTGTCCATGTATGTGTCCATGTATGTGTCCATGTATTTGTCAATGTATGTGTCCATGTATGTGTCCATGTATTTGTCCATGTATGTGTCCATGTATGTGTCCATGTATGTGTCGATGTATGTTTCAATGTATGTGTCCATGTATGTGTCCATGTATTTGTCCATGTATGTGTCCATGTATGTGTCCATGTATTTGTCCATGTATGTGTCAATGTATGTGTCCATGTATGTGTTCATGTATGTGTCCATGTATGTGTCCATGTATTTGTCCATGTATGGGTCCATGTATGTGTCCATGTATGTGTCCATGTATGTGTCCATGTATGTGTCCATGTATGTGTCCATGTATTTGTCCATGTATGTGTCCATGTATTTGTCCATGTATGTGTCCATGTATTTGCCCATGTATGTGTTCATGTATGTGTCCATGTATTTGTCCATGTATGTGTCCATGTATGTGTCCATGTATTTGTCCATGTATGTGTCCATGTATGTGTCCATGTATGTGTCCATGTATTTGTCCATGTATGTGTCCATGTATTTGCCCATGTATGTGTCCATGTATTTGTCTATGTATTTGTCCATGTATGTGTCCATGTATGTGTCCATGTATTGTCCATGTATTTGTACATGTATGTGTCGATGTATGTGTCCATGTATTTTTCCATGTATGTGTCCATGTATGTGTCCATGTATTTGTCCATGTATGTGTCGATGTATGTGTCCATGTATGTGTCGATGTATGTGTCCATGTATGTGTCCATGTATGTGTCCATGTATGTGTCCATGTATGTGCCCATGTATGTGTCCATGTATGTGTCGATGTAAGTGTCCATGTATGTGTCGATGTATGTGTCCATGTATGTGTCCTTGTATGTGTCCATGTATGTGTCCATATATGTGTCCATGTATGTGTCCATGTATGTGTCCTTGTATGTGTCCATGTATGTGTCCATGTATGTATCTGGAGGGACAAAAATATTATTGACATACAGCAAAATGATTAATCGTTACTCGGAGATGTGACTTAACTGCGGTAGTTACAACTCTTAAATATTGGCTGGAAAGATTTCACGTCAAATAAGCAAGTAAGTGAAGCTATACAACATCAATATGTTTCTACAACAATAAGATGGTACACTAGAAAATATATCTAACATGCATTTATAATGAATGAAAACTTACTGCCATTACAAGCATTAAACCAGAAATAAGATGGTACAAGAGAAAGGTGAATACTAAGAGAGTCTACATAGAACAACAATCAAATAGTGTATGACTATTTGTCTCAACAAAATGCAAGAATTGCACACACTATCATCACGTCGCTCCAACTAGACAACTGTGGTTTCTGCACTATAAAACCATATTAGGCGCCGAAGGAACTCAGACAGACATAGACATACAGACATACATACATACATATATACAGACAAACATACAGACAGACAAACATACAGACAGACAAACAGACAGACAGACAGACAGGCAGATAGATAGATAGATAGATAGATAGATAGATAGATAGATAGATAGATAGATAGATAGATAGATAGATAGATAGATAGATAGATAGATAGATAGATAGATAGATAGATAGATAGATAGATAGATAGATAGATAGATAGATAGATTAGATAGATAGATAGATAGATAGATAGATAGATAGATAGATAGATAGATAGATAGATAGATAGATAGATAGATAGATAGATAGATAGATAGATAGATAGATAGATAGATAGATAGATAGATAGATAGATAGATTAGATAGATAGATAGATAGATTAGATCGATAGATCGATAGATTAGATAGATAGATAGATTAGATAGATAGATAGATAGATAGATAGATAGATAGATAGATAGATAGATAGATAGATAGATAGATAGATAGATAGATAGATAGATAGATAGATAGATAGATAGATAGATAGATAGATAGATAGATAGATTAGATAGATAGATAGATAGATAGATAGATAGATAGATAGATAGATAGATAGATAGATAGATAGATAGATAGATAGATAGATAGATAGATAGATAGATAGATAGATAGATAGATAGATAGATAGATAGATAGATAGATAGATTAGATAGATAGATAGATAGATTAGATCGATAGATCGATAGATTAGATAGATAGATAGATTAGATAGATAGATAGATAGATAGATAGATAGATAGATAGATAGACAGATAGATAGATAGACAGATAGATAGATAGATAGATAGATAGATAGATAGATAGATAGATAGATAGATAGATAGATAGATAGATAGATAGATAGATAGATAGATAGATAGATAGATAGATAGATAGATAGATAGATAGATAGATAGATAGATAGATAGATAGATAGATAGATTCGATAGATAGATAGATAGATAGATAGATAGATAGATAGATAGATATATAGATAGATAGATAGATAGATAGATATATAGATAGATAGATAGATAGATAGATAGATAGATAGATAGATAGATAGATAGATAGATAGATAGATAGATAGATAGATAGATAGATAGATAGATAGATAGATAGATAGATAGATAGATAGATAGGAATTATCTATCTATGCGAATATCTCACTTGGAATTATCGCATGAATATATGAAGATACTTCTGTGAGTGGTCCGTCGTGCATCTTTGATATAGTGTTGCTGTTGACATCTCGGGAAATCGAGTACAGTAAAGTAAATCTTCTATCCCTTTTGAGACTGAAATCTATGTTTGGATGTCTTCTTATCTAGCTGCCTTAGCAGCGTATTCGTGTGACTGTATCTAGGTAATTAACATTAAATGGATACTGAACATATCTTTTATCTTGATTTTAACGCCCGTGTGGCAACACTGGCCAGGACTTGTAGCTCAGGGTTGCAACAAATAGGACCAATGTTTTCGTTCCAGACATCTCGTAAGAAGCCACGAAGGGAAGTTGGGTGATTCTCACAACCTGTCACATGTGAATATAAATCACTGTCACAACTGGACTCAATTAGAATGAGATGTATTGTTGTCTTCTATCAAATAACCACTCTGGATGACTGAAAGATGCATGGCAGCGGACATTAAACGTTTGTGGCAAGATGCTTGATGACAGGGAATTTTAGATGTATCATCACTATGTATCTGACTGAAGAATACATGATTGTTGGTACAAAGTTATGTGCAGTGCTACTGGTAGAATATAGTAATTCTGGGGAAACTGGCACAATGGAATGCCTACCTTCCTAGACTAAACATGCATTCACTAACCACCCCTCTCACTTTATACACCATACCTTTGGGAGCTCTTACGAGTCTAAGTTTTGCCTCAGCCTCAAAGCTGAGAAGACCATGTGCCTTTGTCTCAAATTATATGGGCTGTCAAGAGCTACCTGCTAATATCTAAAATGGGTATTTCATCATCATCATGTTGGCTTTAAATTAGAGAAAAACTCGTCGCTCTATAACAAAATTCCGTAATTGATGCATACACAAAGTTTTTGGCAGTGTGAACTTTGATTGTAATGTTAATTGGTGACTTTATTTGTGAATCTAACATCTTATACATGTTTCTAAAATCTCCAACCTGTTTCTAAAATCTACAAGCTGGTTCTAAAGCCTCCAACCTGTTTCTAAAATCTACAAGCTGGTTCTAAAGCCTCCAACCTGTTTCTAAAATCTCCACGATGGTTCTACGATCTCCAACCTGTTTCTAAAATCTCCAACCTGTTTCTAAAATCCCCAACCTGTTTCTAACATCCCCAACCTGTTTCTAACATGTCATACCTGTTTCTACATTTATTTTGTCTACCTAACTATTTCAACATTTCTCCAATGGTAATATTGATGTCTACATACTTTCCTTTAATATAATTTTTGACAGTTTTAAATCCGGTTATTGTGTTTGACATCGACGTGATAAAGACCGTGCAGTAGAGACGGTGAATCTGTGCATTCCCTCTATTTTCACAAATATACTTTAACATATTTTTGTTCACATCGTCAACGTCAACATCATCATCATCATCATCATTAGCATGATCTTCATCATCATTAGCATTATTATCACCAAAATCATCATCAGGAGCGTCTATGATACACAGTATTGAATAAACATATTCCCAAGTGTTAGCCCATGATATATGCATTATATATGTAGTTAGTCACATATCAACATGTTATATCTTTATATATGAACGTTACATGGTGTCTATAATGTAACGTCGTTGTGCACTGACTTCACGCAGATGCTCACTGAACACCCACAATTCATCACCAACAAGTAAGCAGTGGTGCACAGGGACTTTGTAGTCACCCTGTAGAATCAAAGTGAAATCTACTGAACCATTCACGATTATTTTATCTAGTTCTTAAGTTCTTTAATAGATATTGTACATCTTTACTGATGATGTCTGATTGATGGCGAGGGCATTACTATTACTACATTTATTTTACAATCCATGTGCTAATAGTTTTCTTATAGCTATTAGTAAATTCATTGCTATTGTTTAATTTAATTTTCGATTACTAGTAGAAGATGAATATCGAATTGGGATGTCTATAGTTCGATACTCCCATCAGCTTGTTGAAACTTATCAATTCTGGTCGACATTACGCGTGATCTGGTAGGAGATAAAATAATTATTCTGTAAGATTAGAAATGGATTATCTGTAATCAGAGATCAACAGTAGGATTTATTTTCTGAAACGTCCAGATCTTTAAGATGTTTCACAATACATCCAAGACGTTTGGAGCACCAGAACGATATGTCACATCTTGATGTAATTGATGATAGCCTGGGTTGTATTTATTGTGTTTCATCTTGTACGCAGTTTAGAATTTAACATGTCACCACAAGTCTGGTTTTCTTGATAAATGTTGCTGTATTGTAAGTCCCCTCAAGATTCCCACACAATTTAACATGTCTACACACCAAGTCTGGTTTCCTTAATACATTTTGCGATATTTTGAAAGCTGGTAGAGGTCCAATACAGCTTTTTGTCAATGTTTATCTGTGTGGGACATTACTGCTACCGAAACTGACAATATTATATGCATTATTGACGAATATATCCTGCGGTCTGTGCTACATGCCCATATGGACAGAGCTGAGGAAACTATAAGCGTGTTTCTCTTTATGATAGGGCAGGTAAGCGCTTCTCTCCATGAATGTAATACATTGCCTGTAACCCAGCTGTAGTTGTATAACCGTAGTATGTACCGTAGTATGTTTTTACTTTGTTGCATGTACTGATGTTTTTACTTTGTTGCATGTACTGATGTTTTTACTTTGTTGCATGTACTGATGTTTTTAAGCATTTCAGTGGTGATCACGCCCAGACCTCGTGTTATATTCCTTGAAGTTGACTGCTACTACATTTGTAGTCTGTTTGAGAGCAAGTGTTTCAGAGCAAGCGTTTCAGAGCAAGTGTTTGAGAGCAACTGTTTGAGAGCAATAGTTTTAGGGCAACTGTTTGAGAGCAATAGTTTTAGGGCAACTGTTTGAGAGCAATAGTTTTAGCGCAACTGTTTGAGAGCAATAGTTTTAGGGCAACTGTTTGAGAGCAATAGTTTTAGGGCAACTGTTTGAGAGCAAGTGTTTAAGAGAAAGTGTTTGAGAGCAAGTGTTTGAGAGCAACAGTTTGAGAACAACAGTTTGAGAACAACTTTTTGAGGGCAACTGTTTGAGAGTAATAGTTTTAGAGCAACTGTTTAAGAGCAAGTGTTTAAGAGCAACAGTTTGAGGGCAACTGCTTAAGAGAAACTGTTTGAGAGCAACAATTTGAGAGAAACTGTTTCAGAGCAAGTGTTTGAGAGCAAGTGTTTCAGAGCAGGTGTTTCAGAGCATGAATTTCAAGGCAAGTGTTTGAGAGAAAGTGTTTGAGAGCAAGAGTTTGAGAGCAACTGTTTGAGAGAAAGTGTTTGAGAGCACGTGTTTGAGAGCAAGTGTTTGACAGCAAGTGTTTGAGAGCAAGTGTTTGAGAGCAAGTGTTTGAGAGCAAGTGTTTGAGAGCAAGTGTTTGAGAGTAAGTGTTTTTGAGAACAAGTGTTTGAGACCAATAGTTTAAGGCCAACTGTTGTAGAGAAAGTGTTTGGGGGCAATGGTTTGAGAGCAAGTATTTGAGAGTAAGTGTTTGAGAGCAAGTGTTTGAGACCAATAGTTTAAGGCCAACTGTTTTAGAGAAAGTGTTTGGGGGCAATGGTTTGAGAGTAAGTGTTTGGGGGCACCAGGACGAATTTGTAGATACATTTTAAATAAATCCTAGTTTTTATGTAGCTACGTGTTGTCTCACACTCCTAAGGTTATCAGGGCGTACCTGGAGCGACATTGCGCTGTGTCGTCGTGTCTATCTATACAGCGATATCTTAATTGTCTGTCATATCGCAAATTAGCTTTTGTGTCACTGTCACCAAGACACAGTAGAAAGTCACGTCTCAACACGTTTTACACGTCAATGTGTGTCACTGTCACGTCATTGTGTGTCACTGTCACGTCACTGTGTGTCACTGTCACGTCATTGTGTGTCACTGTCACGTCACTGTGTGTCACTGTCACGAAGAAACGGTACAAATTCACGTCCGAATACGCCTTACATATCACAGTGTATCACTGTCAACAAGAAACAATGTCACGTAACAATACCTCTTACCCGACACTTCATGTCTGTCCATAATTTAAGTCAACACATTTTAGGAAATAATTGACCCCCCCCCCCCGCCCTGTTAGCAAACTGAATCAAATTCAGAACCAGGTCCCTTGTTGCGTAAAAATACTATAAAACTTTATCCCCCCCCCCAACTTTCCACGTCTATATAAAAATAATTATAAGCATAGACAAAATACAACTACAGGACTTATTTAAGACTTTACGAACACAAAATTTCATCATATTCGAAAAAAATGATTGGAATATAAAAGTAATAGTTGACATCGACTTTTGTCAAAATCTCCACATCTCATGTCAACAACGTTCAAACATTTTCAGACCTTGACCACCATCTTCTGGGTCACTTGTACGTTCTGATTTAGTGACTGACATTTTTTTTAATGAAATATTTCATTATTTGGTTTTTATTTATTTTGAAAAATCGCTAATGGGAGGAGGACGTTAAAGAATCCGATCTTGTAGAACATTTCCTGGTTCTAAAGTCATAGTTTGGGGTGATGTTCCGATTTTCAAGAGCTAAAGGGTGGTATTAACACTCCACCCCTCTCCTTCTCTGCTTGCCATGACGTAATTATTAACCTAATTTATGGGCAGCACCATACGACATGCATGGCAAGTTGAACAGAACATTGATTTTGTCTCCGATTAGGATATAATCTTACACTAAGCATGGCAAGTATTAACAGTAACTTTTATTTCTTCTCCCATTCCGGGCACGACAATTGAAATGGAAGCTGTAAGGTTTAAATCGAGAGGAATACGATTTCGAAAAGCAATATTGTTCAAGTATACAATCTAACAACTGAATTGTCCTGAGATGTGCTCTTGTCAGTGTAAGAGAACATTCCCACAGGACAAAAATGGCTTTTTCTTTTGTGAAATCTATCAATGATATGATTCCGTTGTTTCTCCTTGTCATATTGATGTGACCTCTGCAACATTTCTCAAACGTGTTCGCTGTGTGATCTCGTCATTTCCTGTCGACATCATCCAAAGACATTGAGTTATCAGTAGTTACACAGGAAGTCGTATTTAGGCAGCAGTTCTATTTCCGTTAACAAGGAACGTGATACTTTCATTATGTTAACAGTCATATTCAAGGGAGCTAATATAGTGCACTCTCTATATGTATTTTTGTGTATGTATATTTTTCTCTCAATCTATATGTATCCTTTTCTATCTATCTCCGTATGTGCATAGTTTTCTCTCAATCTATATGTATCCTTTTCTATCTATCTCCGTATGTGCATAGTTTTCTCTTTTCTGTTTTCTCATTCACACACTTCCGGTATACAACAGCTCATGTATGTCTATAGTTTTCGCTCTACAGTTATATATATATAAGTTTTCGCTCTACAGTTATATATATAAGTTTTCGCTCTACAGTTATATATATAAGTTTTCGCTCTACAGTTATATATATAAGTTTTCGCTCTACAGTTATATATATACGTTTCTCTCTCTCTATGTATATGTTGATGTAGTTCCCCTCTATTCTTATCCCTCTATTTATATCCCTCTTTTTCTATCACTCTATTTGTGTATCCACATCCTTGGATTATGTGAAATGAGATGGTTGGGTGCAGGCAGTATAGTATCGAAATGAGATGGTTGGGTGCAGACAGTATAGTATGGAAAGATTTTAAAATAATATACTCAGGAGGAGACATACATAGAAATGTGGTAGGCACAATTTTAGACAGGAAGATAGCAAGATTTGTCAAAGATTATACCAGACAGAGTTCTACAAGTTAAATTGCAGAGGTAGTCAGGCATGTTGTTATACTCGATTATATTACGGTTAATACAAGATTCAAAAACTCACTGAAGTCTGTCAAAACACCCCCAAGGGAAGACTACAACAACGAGCATTTTCCTGTAGTGGGAAAGTTTTGTATACGATTACGAAGATTTAAAAAATAAAGATTTGCAAGCACAATGATGATGTTGTTCCTACCTCGCAATCGAAGATGAGCATGACATGAAAGATAATAAATATGAGATGAAAGTCATTACTTGTGCGATGAAAATTGTATTAAAGTGAGGAGGAGTTGCACAATGTTGTCACCCTCACGCTCACGCCCCTGCGCATATGATATCAGTGGCAAAAATACAATACATCAAGCAGAATACAATATAGCAATACATAACAGGTACAACGACATAGAGGCAATACAAACCATCGACGAACAGTGAATGATGTTAAAAGAATTTATACAGCAAACATATGCAGAGACATCGAAGAAACATCTGGCAAAAATAGATTGTATGACATCATATTTCTTAAAGTTGATGAAACACAGATTGCATGACATAAGATTTCCTAAAGTTGATGAAACAAAGACAAAGCTGAAGGCTAACAATACAGAATATAATAAAATAAACGAAGAAATTACATATAAATGCAATACAGTTAAAGATGAATGGTGAAATTCAAACTGATGTTATATAGAAAAATATCGTCATGGAAATACAAGGGATACACATGAATAAATAACTGCATTAACAGGTAGAAGGCAAGTTTACAAGACCGGATGTATGAAGTCACAGCAAGGGCATATGTTAATAGGAAAAAATGAAAGTATATACAGATGGGAAGAATACATTAAAGAGGTTTACAAAGATAGGAGAAATGAAACAGACATCTAAGTACAATAACGAACGACCCCCGTATATTAACTGCCGAGGTGATAGAAGCTATGCAACACTTGACATACGATAAATCTCCTAAACATTAGAAGTACTAGATGAGTGTAGCATAGAAATAATCACCGACAATGCCAAGTTACATTTACAACAGTGGGCGATATTCCATCTGATTTATATTACAATCGATATTCATAGCCTTACCGACGAAGCCTGGTGCAGTGGAATCTGAAGACAGCTGAACAATCAGACTTATGAGCCAGATGACCAAGATCATCTTTCCTATAATCATCAGACTAATAAGAGGGAAATTAAAACCAGAAATTGCAGATGAGCAATGCGAATTTGTGGGAGAAAAAGAAACAAGAATTGCGCTATATATAATACGAAAATTGATGGACTGAGCAATAGAAGTACAAACTGAGATATGTATTTGTGTTTCATAGATTATAGTAAATCATTTTTTGACAAGGTGAAGCATTCAGAAATGATGCGAATGTTGAAAAACTCAATGTTAATGGGGAAAAATAGAGCATAGTAAGGAATACGTATTGGAACTGATGTGATCAGGGTTGACGATAATGTAGGAGAATTCCAAAAGATACAGATGGTGTGAGGCAAGAATGTGTAATGTCAAGTCTTCTCTCCCTTTATGCAGAGGTTATTATGCGAGACATATAAAGCATGCTAGTTTAGGTTACAACAAAATCTAAGACAGTGGTGGGCAAATTACGGCCCGCGGGCCACATGCAGTCCGCCATTGGATATTTTGCAGCCCTCAAACACATGTTTAAATAAATGAACGATCGTCAGAAATGATTTTTTTCCCCATTAATATTACGCAGAAATTCATTGGAATTTTAATTTGACTTTCTTGTATTTTAAATATACAATATTTATTTCCAATTTGACATCATTTAAATATTAATATATATATATATATATATATATATATATATATATATATATATATATATCGTAAATAAAATTTTACTACGTCTAATATAAGTGTTTAATATTGAGTAATTTACTATACTAGAATTGACGTAATTTGAATGGATGAATGTTTCTCAATGATTATAAGTACTCGGACGATATAATTTTATAAAGTTTGAAAATTTCCTTTCAAATTATAATTAATTGTTTTAACTTTTAAGCATTATGTCGGAATGTATATTTAGTTTATATTAAAAAGATGTTTCATACAAAATAGAATATCGCTAAAAGCTGTTATAATTAATAATACATCGTTATAAGAATAATGTATCATCAGAAATAACCCCCTCCCCCCCCTCATATCCTACAAATGGAATGCGCAAGTGCTCAATTTACAATCATTTAAGCTGCGCAGTTCCTGGGAATTCCAGGTGTGTTTTAATAACCATCAGGTTTGTAGTTTCAATTCAAATATTTCCGTATTATATTGCAACCGAGTTTTTAAATCTAAATAATTATATTCGCGCTGCCGAAAGCACAATTGTTTTTAGTTAATTTTGCAACATTTTAAGATATTTTTTATTATAATGAGTGCATCTAAAAAACGTAAGATTTAAAACGAGTGTCGGGTTTTCAAAGACGAATGGATTACCAAATATTGTATGCAAGTTGGCAACACATCGGTTTGCTTGCTGTGTCACGAATCAGTGGCTGTTTTTAAATAATATAACTTATAAAGACATTACCAGACAATACATCCAAATTTCGGACACAATCTAACATCTCAAGAAAGGAAAAGAAAATGAATGGAGTTGGTAAAAAGTCTGGAGAAAAAACAAATTGTGTTTACAAAACAGTCTTCAATTCAAGAAGCGGAAACAGGGGCCAGTTTGGTGTTGTCACACAAATTTGTGAAATACAACAAGCCTTTTTCTGATGGTGAATTTATTAAGGAATGTTTACTAGATGCAACAAACATTCTGTGTCCAGAACAAAACAACAAATTTGACATCGTTACATTATCCAGAAGAACTGTGTTCAGACGAGTTGGAAAGATAAGTGAAGATTTGATCCTTCAACTTCAAGATGCAAGTAAGCATTTTTTGGTCAATGTTATCAGTTCTCCTCTCAGTGCAGAAGCTGATAAAGCCCCAGAGCACATACAGTTGGAGTTGCTTGAATTACAAACCAATCATTACCTGAAGGAAAAATATAAGTCTGAATGTTTGTTGGATTTCTATGGTTCTTTGCCTCAACAATCATTCCCAAACTTAAAAAACTTTGCAGCTAAATTTTTGTCATTATTTGGATCTACATATATTTGTGAACAGGCATTTCCTTTTTTAAAAAATCTACAAATTTAAGAATATGTCTTTATTATCTGATTGCAACTTAAATGCAGTCATGCAAATTTCTACAAGTAAACTTGCTCCAGATTTCAGAGGAATTATAAAATCTTACAAGCAATTACGTACATCTCATTAGAAATTAATTATATCAATAAAGTTGTAACTGTTGTGACTGTATGTGTATGGTGTTTTTTTTTTAATCTTTATTAAAACTATTGATATGAACCTATATTGTAACTGTATGCAACATAATATTTTTCAAATATTGTTAATATATTTGCGAAACCTTTTATCCATATTAGAAAATATACTGTTATAGTGTAAGTCTGTTAGAAATGTAATTTATTTCAGAAGTTATCTACATTATGTAAAACTATCTTTCTTTACAATAAAAATATTTAATTGATTACTTACCGAGAATTTTAAACAAAAATATACATAATATTATATGTGGTCCTCCAATAGCTTTACAATTTTCAATGTGGCCCTCTGCACAAAACGTTTACCCACCCCTGATCTAAGATATCCTGACGATGCAGTTCTGATTGATGGGATTGAACAAGAACTCTGAGCCCTGCTAGACACGGTAGTACAAGAAATTGAAAACAATTCCTAAACATGAAAAAACCATGTTGTTTCAAAGAAATACACACCGCCTAAATGCAGTAATATGGCAGCAATGATGCAAAATTAAATCAAATATCAAATTTGCTCATCATGTTCTATGTTGTGATCATGATAAAGATTTTCTAATCAAAACGTCCATTTACATGGGATTTACTGTGTGATTCGATTGATTCGCATAATTTTGTTGCAGTCTACTACTAATCTTTGCATATCTATGTAGATGGTATCACTGCAGGATAATCACGTCAAATACTCTTTACGTCAACTGTCAAATACCAGCTGGTAGGGATATACATGATGTAGATCTCTTACGAGAATCCGAAGGTAAAAGGTAAAACGTCAAACTTTAACGCAAACTAATCACAAACCAGGCCTCATGTCAGTTGTGCAATCCTCCTGACTTTTAATGTAGCATGCAATGTGATTGGCTCTTTGACAGCAGTGAGCAGGTAGCTCTTGACAACAGTGCGCAGGTAGATCTTGACAGCATATAGTCCTTCATACAAAAGCACCTGCCGAAGACGGATGTGTCTGTTCATTGGCAAAAATAAAACGGTGGCACAACGCATTTCTATTCTCTAGACTACATCCTGCTGGAAATCTTGTAGGACCATGGTCCTGCTATAAGAGAGATCTAGCGGGAGATTGAGAATGAACGCCGAAGAAGAAGAAATACAAAAGCACAGATTATTCTTAATTTTAGGACTGTGGTAACACACAGACTCATGTAAGCTTGTATTACAGATATAGATGTGTAGGCTTCTATTACAGATATAGATGTGGAAGCTTGTATTACAGATATAGTTGTGTAAGCTTGTATTCCATATATAGTTGTGTAAGCATGTATTACATATATAGATGTGTACGCTTGTATTACAGATATAGATGTGTAAGGGATGTGGTCTAAGGATACATGATTCATCCCCGATGGCAGGTAATCCTTTGTGCCAGTATCCTAGGATTACCACACCCAGTCTGGATCACGATATCTTCTGTGTCACCTATATCACACATTTTTAGATTTGTTTATCTATCCGTACGGACATTCTACGTCACCGTACGGACATTCTACGTCATCGTACGGACATTCTACGTCATCTATAAGTCAGCCACAAAAAGATAAAATGTATCCTGGTATCCGGACAAATATATATTGCTTCTTTGTTATCTATAATGATTAATATATATTGCTGCTTCTTGGATATCCATAAGGATTATATTGCTTCTTGGATATCCATAAGGATTCACATATATTGCTGGTTCTTGGATATCCATAAGGATGATTTGCAGAACACTGATGTAAGAGACACGATGTGACAATGAAGTGACATGTGTTCTACCTACACCCCCACCCCAACTTTCCTCAGTCTACGACGTGTCTAGAAAGAAGACGGTCGCCTTATATTTTGCACCATGGTTAAGAGGTTCAGATCCCGGTTGCCCACACATGTTGCATCTAGCAGATATACACTTCCATAACATAACAGTTAAGATGGAACACAATTGCCAAATACTAGATTAAAAAAGAAAATATTAGTAAACTGTTTAACAGAGCACTTATACACAATACTCATTAGAGAGTCACCACATGCAGACGAGTCACCACATGCAGACGAGTCACCACATGGAGACGAGTCACCACATGCAGACGAGTCACCAAATGCAGACGACTCACCACATGGAGATAATATGACAAGCTAAGCTGAATCGCAGCTGGAATTAAGATGGGAGTGTATCGGATGTCAGGAAATAGATGTAGCCATCTTGCAACCTTGAAACAATAATCACCAGGAGAAGATCGGATAACATCTTATATTCTCACATAAGATCAATAGATTAGGGAAAACCGTCTTGTCAATCATTTCTAAACAGCAAGGTCGAACGCATTTATGTCTGTAGACTAGAAGACAGAGAGATCATTTTGAAGATGTACAAGAAATACGATATTATCAGATGTAGAAGTTGCAAAGAAATAATTTCCTGTCAGTTCCGAAGACAAAATATTGTGCATCGCCCTATAGGCAAATGCTGGGGTAGTGTAAATTAATCCACTGAAAGAGGAGTAAATGAATTATTGAATATGATTTGAGTAAATCTGATTATAGCCAAAAAAGAAATATTTACCAAGCAAATGAAGATTTCTTGAAAGTTAATTCAAAAAGAGAGCTGCCTACCTGCATCAGAAAGAGACAGTCCACATTGTGTGAATACATCACGAGAAGGGAAAAGATGGAACACATTGCAACAACAGGAAAGTTGAAGAGCAAAAGTGGTAGGGAAAGACCAAAAGAGATTATTCTTGACATTCTAGTATTGTGGCGTGTGAGAACATCGGTTTCGGAAATTATTGACAGCACACGAAATAGAATATTGTGGAAAGACGTGATAACTAACGCCACATGTCGTGGACAGGAAGGAATGATTGACAGCACACGAAATAGAAAGCTATGGAAAGACATGATAACTAATACCACACGGCATGGAGCAGAAGATGAGGACGGCTAATTAAACCATACTACTTCTGTAAGAGCTATAGAATCTTATCTACGGCAGAGTTCAGTGAAATGTGAATCAGTTAAAGATGTTTTCAGTATCCCTTCAAAGTAAGTATGTATGTTTTTGTATGACATTTGCTGTCTTTCACACGGTTCGTGTCTTTCATCTAAATGGAAGAACTTTGCAGAACTAAATCTTGACCCAACGATATAGAACTATAAGTGAACTACCAGTGAACTACCAGTGAACTAGCAGTGACGTTGTGAGACAAACACGAGACTCTCCTGTTGACGACATAATTCATAGAGGCGGACCTTCTACCTGTCCAATTGTGATCGTAGGAAACTTATTGCAGAAGAAGCTGATCGCATGCGCAATACTTGTCCGCAACATTAGTTTGCGAAAGTCTATTTTCTTTTCTCCGTGTATTTATTGTAAAGTTATAAATTATTTCCCCTAGTGGTGCAAAATAATCACATATTAATAGATATTTATTTAAAATTTATCTTCAGTGCTGAACGTATTCAGCCTGTCCATGGTGTGTTCAATCTGAACAGTGCAGCTGAGGTCATTCACTGTGGATGTACTCCGCTTGTCCATGGTGTATTCAATCTGAACATTGCAGCTGAAGTCATTCACTGTTTTGCTTGTTGATTGTGTTTATATATTATTGTCGATGAAATAGGAATAAATCTGAAAAACCCAAATGATCATTTTATGTTGATGGCAGGAACATGATCATTCTAGATAGATGGCAGGAACTTGATCATTCTAGATGGATGGCAGGAACATGATCATTCTAGATGGATGGCAGGAACATGATCATTCTAGATGGATGACAGGAACATGATCATTCTAGATGGATAGCAGGAACACGATCATTCTAGATGGATGGCAGGAACATGATCATTCTAGATGGATGGCAGGAACATGATCATTCTAGATGGATAGCAGGAACACGATCATTCTAGATGGATGGCAGGAACATGAGATGGATGGCAGGAACATGATCATTCTAGATGGATGGCAGGAACATGATCATTCTAGATAGATGGCAGGAACTTGATCATTCTAGATGGATGGCAGGAACATGATCATTCTAGATGGATAGCAGGAACACGATCATTCTAGATGGATGGCAGGAACATGATCATTCTAGATGGATGGCAGGAACATCATCATTCTAGATGGATGGCAGGAACATGATCATTCTAGATGGATGGCAGGAACATCATCATTCTAGATGGATGGCAGGAACACGATCATTCTAGATGGATGGCAGGAACATCATCATTCTAGATGGATGGCAGGAACATCATCATTCTAGATGGATGGCAGGAACATCATCATTCTAGATGGATGGCAGGAACATCATCATTCTAGATGGATGGCAGGAACATCATCATTCTAGATGGATGGCAGGAACATCATCATTCTAGATGGATGGCAGGAACATCATCATTCTAGATGAATGGCAGTAACAGGGTATGGAAGATTTCATAAACATGCGTTATGGAGAAGCACGTCGTTGTTTAATGTATTGTGTGTATCTTGATAAAGATCTTTTAGTTGAAACGTTGAATATGATATGTGCATTGTAATTTGTATATTTTCTTGTGTGCGTATACGCATGTGGTTGCGTCTGTGGGTCTTACCAATGGCCCACTAGACATACCATCCATGCAACAGGAAAGCTTAGTGGATGACATGCCGTTATATTGAGGTTATCTTCTTATAGAAACTTCATGACATGTCATCTATACAGTTATGATTTTGTTTTGTTGTTGGAATGTTTTTCATGTTTGCCTGAATATATATGTATGCACCCTCTGTGGTTGGGAGGGAGCCAGAGAAGTACTGTGCAGCACTGAGGAGAAGGAAACAGACATCACTGTTTTTCCTATGGATGAGGTCCATCATTGAGGCACAGTAACTCATGACGTGACAATCCTTTTGACTTGAACATTTGGTTGCATGCCTGGAGCAATAGAGAATTTCGGCATAACCAGTAGTCAATTGGTGGCGGGGAATGAGCACAGTGAACCCTATCTTGGCTACAGTGGCTAGGCGCAGTGAATAGGTTGAAACCTACCTTCCTGGAGATGTGATAATTATTCTCTGGCTCTGTCCCGGGGTGGGCCGAAAATCAACAGACTTCCCAGCAATATAATGCCATCTAATGGCATTAGGTCAAAGGGCATGAGCCCATGGACCGCTGGATCAGCAACCAACCAACCAACCAACCTTGTGTGCGCATCATTACCCACTAGATTTAGTTATAGTCTGTCGTGTCTGATTGAAGCGATTATATAAACCTATGTTTTACGTAAGTCTAATTGTTGTTACGTTTCATGCAGTTACCTTGTATTGATTGTTATGGAGAAGCAGATTTCTAGAATATTCTTAAAGCCTTATTCCACCGAAAATGTATGTTTCGGGACATTGTCGTAAATAATACGGCAACACAGCGCATTTCCATTCCCTCGACTACATCCCACGTAACATCTAGTAGGATCATTGACATGCTACAAGAGAGATCCAGCGGGAGTTTGAGAATGAACGCTAAAGAAGAAGACGAAAGTTGTTTATAATGTTTCGATCTCTATTGAACTTGGCGGCAGTCCGTCGTATTCGACGATGACCATTCATCTCACCTAGTATGACGAAGATGGTGATGATGTTTGCGATGTGCCTGACTGTGACAAATGAGTAATATGCGTGTCATGAATTATCTACCATACTCTGAGTTTGTGTGGGGGCGGAAGTATGTGAAAGATTGAGTTACTTTTGCATTTCTTCTAGTCCGTTTTTGTTGAGCGGCATTATTTCTGATGTGCTCTGTAGCTGCTGCACACATCTTATCTCTGCAGCGCCAGTAGGATCTGCAAATATCTCCCTTCAATGTCTTCTATGTTTAAGTGTCAGTAATATCTTTAAACTGTCTTTAAAACGCTTCTTCTGTACTCCGGACTTGTTGAAGACTTCTAGAATTCTCCACTAACAACTTTTTCGGTAGAAGATAATCTTTCATGTGGACTATGTGCCATGAACTCCATCTACTTGTATGTCTATGTCCACTTCTTCTTCAGCATCTATTCTCAAACTATCATTTGATCTTTCTTGCAGCAGGATACATTCTCAAACTCCAATTGTATCTCTCTAGTAGCAGGACACATTCACAAACTCCCATTGGATCTCTCTTGTAGCAGGACACATTCACAAACTCCCATTGGATCTCTCTTGTAGCAGGACACATTCACAAACTCCCATTGTATATCTCTTGTAGCAGGACACATTCACAAACTCCCATTGGATCTCTCTTGTAGCAGGACACATTCACAATCTCCCATTGGATCTCTCTTGTAGCAGGACACATTCACAAACTCCCATTGGATCTCTCTTGTAGCAGGACACATTCACAAACTCCCATTGGATCTCTCTTGTAGCAGGACACATTCACAAACTCCCATTGAATCTCTCTTGTAGCAGGACACATTCACAAACTCCCATTGGATCTCTCTTGTAGCAGGACACATTCACAAACTCCCATTGGATCTCTCTTGTAGCAGGACACATTCACAAACTCCCATTGGATCTCTCTTGTAGCAGGACACATTCACAAACTCCCATTGGATCTCTCTTGTAGCAGGACACATTCACAAACTCCCATTGGATCTCTCTTGTAGCAGGACACATTCACAAACTCCCATTGAATCTCTCTTGTAGCAGGACACATTCACAAACTCCCATTGGATCTCTCTTGTAGCAGGACACATTCACAAACTCCCATTGGATCTCTCTTGTAGCAGGACACATTCACAAACTCCCATTGAATCTCTCTTGTAGCAGGACAATAGTCTTAGATGTCCAGCAGGATATAACTGAAAAAAAGAAAATGCGTTGTGGCTCGGTTTTATTTCCACCAATGGCTCGACAGAACGTTCTCGTCTGTAATCTCTGTTTAACAAAATGAAGTTCGAACTATACAAGTTCTAGTGAGCTCTTAATCATTAGATGAATCGATATCAGTTGATTATACATGTTCAATATGTCTCATTAGCTAGTCAAACGTTTGCTCGCTGATACTTCCTGTAACTTGCTGCTTGTATCCACTCTAGTGATATTTCTATCTCAGTATACAACAATCTTCATTTTCGTCTAAAAATTCTTCATTCGCCAAAAAATCATGTCAAAAGCTCATTTATTGTATCCTCATCTCCAGCACACTCGGCGCATTCATTTTTTTCATGTTATCGTCTCACTGAAATCTCACCATTCATTTTTTTCATGTTATCGTCTCACTGAAATCTCACCATTACTCTCTTGTCTACCCTATCAACTCTTTATGTTATGTCTGACTTCTCTTATTTTGTTGGACCTTTCCAGCCTTGATCTTTCTCCACTCCAAGACATGCCATGGCATTTCATCATCATTATTCTCATCATGTTCCTCAATGGCCAAACTTGGCACATAGGGCAGATATCATAGCTCTCCAAACTTGGCACATAGGGCAGATGTCATAGCTCTCCAAACTTGGCACATATGGCAGATGTCATAGCTCTCCATGCTTGTCGATCAACAGCCAGTTGTTCCAGATCGTTCATTTTCATACCAGCTGTTGTGTTTTCTATTTGGATAGTTCTTTTCAGTGCTGTTTTTGATCTTCCCGTTTTCTCATGCCACTTGGTGGCCATGCAAAGACTCGGCGTGGTATTATGTCTTCATTCATTCTGAGGTCGTGACCGATGTATGCCCAACACCTCTTTCTAATAACGTCTGTGATGTATTCTTGTTTTCTCTCTTCTTAGTGTCTCATTTGGCTTCAAGTCTTTCCCGTATATGTTTGTGATTTTCCAGATACATTTGTTTTCGAAGGCATTTAGTATGTTTTCTAAAGATATAGTTGATTTCCATCTTGTACACGCGTATGTTAAAGCCGAAATAACACATGTGTTCAACAGCCGTAGCTTTGTATTAATGCTGATTTGTATTTTTTATCTCCAAATTCTTAAAAGTGAGTTGAATGTATTTGATGCCAGAGCAATTCTGGTCATAATTTCTGTACTTGAGTCTCCATTTGCTCTTATTCCGCTTCCCAAATAAGTGAAATGTTCTACTTTTTCTAGTATATAGTTTATTATTTATTTGTATCACATTATTTACATTAGTAAAGTCCAAAATGTTTGTTTTGGATACGTTTATTTGCAGGTCTATTTGTTCTGAGAAATATTGTAGCTTTGTTGTCTTTTCCTGCAAGTCTGAATACATTGAACTCAGTAGTGCAATATCGTCTGCGAAATCTAGATCTTCTAAAGTTCCGTAATTAACCCATTTGATGCCTAGTTGTTTATGTCCTATGCACTTTCGCATTACCCAGTCAAGCGCGATGTTGAACAGTATTGGTGACATAAAACATCCCTGCTATACTCCAGTTTCTACATGGAACCAGTCAGTAATCCTACTATCAGTGTTCACACAGAATTGTGAATCTACATAGAAAGCTTTAATCACGTTTAAAAGTTTCATACCACTATTTTAATATTTTCATTCTACCATCGTTACATCATATGGGCATTCTTATGTTTAGTATATTGCTTGTTATGTTTGTTGTATTTTGTCCTGATGCAGGATTTCAGTCGAAACGTTGTCTGTCACTGTGTCTCGTTGATAATTTATTTTCTTTACAAATATTTCTATGCTTGTAAATATTTCCGTTCAAGTTTACATTTGCCTTGTGTTACACCAGCCTTCGCAGTCACGGGTATCTGGTTGTTTCCCGACACATGAGTGCTATACCGTGACTACAAATTGTATCGGAACTACTGGGACAAATTTTATTTGTCATACTGGACGATTGACAACTAGATGTTTTGTGTGTGTATTTTCTGTTTCTGCCAGGAACTGCTATTTAGATGCCATCACAATTTTTGTTAGAAAATGTGAAGGGATTCTGGGACACTCCTTCTGAAACTGGGACAATCCATGTCAAACTGGGACGCTCCTGTCACAACGGAACATATGCTAGGTCCACTTGAATATTGGAGTTTACCCAAAGTGTGTGTCCTTATTGGTAGAAAGATTTGTGGACCCCACTTACAAACTCAACTCGTTCGCATTTGCTCGTGGTTAAAATATTAGTCACCCACATTTTCCTGGCAATGAGATTGGAAATCAACGATATCCATATCATGTTTCAATCAACGAGTATATCGATCAATCAAGGCGCATTCCGAGTGGAGTAGGAGACCATGTTCCACCACAACTCTCGGCTTCTTCGATTGTTAATAAATTCATTTCGTGACATTCTCTTGTGTTATAGTGACAACCCATCCAGCAACTTATATCTTTGTCTTCCTCTGTCTCTACTATCCTCGATATTTCTGTTGATTACTAAATGTTAAATTCTTTCTCTTCACATCATATTCCCTAAGAATATTGATTGCCTGTCTATAATGTTTGTATGTTTGCTATAATGTTTGTATGTTTGCTATAATTTGTATTTTTACTGAATCATCTTCCAAGACATCAACATTAGTTGTGTATGATGTTCATGGTATTTCGATCATTCTTCCCAATACCATCTTCTGATAATGACAGGAAATATACAAAAAGGAAAAAATATATATATATGCAAATATGTTTATTTCTGATGTCTAAGCTGGACATATAAGAAATGTGTGGAAACGATATGAATCAGGTAATTCTCGTAGAAAATACACGTCTCTAAAGAATTATTCCAATCAACGAGGTTTCGAGAGCACATAATTCAGAGATCACGTATCATGTAGGGATACACACTACAATGAGAGGGATGTAATAAATGTACCACTATATAAATTGGGAATATAGGAGGAAAGGTAGATACGGCGATCTGAAGTAGAATCAGAAGGTTTATATTACTTTTTATAGATCTTGCTGGAAGACATGTTTTATTGCATTATGAAATACATGAAGGGGAGATGGAACCGATAGACAAATAGTTGAACTGAAGCATACAAATATGTTCTAATATGATCTAAACTCGTGATCTACATGACCTGCCGACAGCATGGACGTGCGGTGTTTAGCACACAGGCCACACGTAGCATCACTGCAATTCCCACACGGTGAACGTGCTGTATGTACAGTCCTGCACTGACAGTACTAAGTTCTGAGAGAATTATGTCCTGGTTGAGGACAGACATTATAAAAAACAACAATATAATTTACGAAAACTCATTGATAGATTGTCAGATTCGCTTAAAAACACGGTACTTGTATCTAATTCCAGGAGCTACAAAAACAAACATTGTTGAAATATTGTAAATTATTGACAATAACAAACATTGCTGAAATGTTGTAGATTATTAACAATAACAAACATTGCTGAAATGTTGTAGATTATTAACAATAACAAACATTGCTGAAATGTTGTAGATTATTGATAATAACATATTTTGCTGAAATTTTGTAGATTATTGACAATAACACACAATTATAACAAGCGAAAAAACTCTGCTGAAATGCTGTAGATTATTCACAATAATAAATGTTATTACCATGGTTATTGTTTTAACTTTAATACCGATAAATATCCATTCGTCTTCAGCAGAAGCTTGTCACTGGTTTCAATAATCCCAGTTCGACCATGTTTCCGATAGATTTCAAGTAATATCTATAGAGATATACTCTTGCCCTACTACACATTCGAAGTAGCATGTTCTATCAATACGTGTGTGTGAAATTTGATATTCTCGGCTTTCCTTATAGCTATTTCGCCTCCCTGGCGCCCCTTTGATCATACATGGACTCCGTGCTGTCTCATAGCACCCACAGGACGTTTTCTCCCACTTTTAGAAACGCTGAAGGAAATGGTGCATAATAACACATTACTCAAAAAACGTGTGTTACACTGTTAATGGTCCCAAATGTAATATTCAAATAACATTTATTATCAGAGTACGACAGTGTCATAACTATAAACAGT
The DNA here is from genome assembly GCA_034231615.1 of Meghimatium bilineatum. Classification (NCBI taxonomy): domain Eukaryota; kingdom Metazoa; phylum Mollusca; class Gastropoda; order Stylommatophora; family Philomycidae; genus Meghimatium; species Meghimatium bilineatum. Next base: position 3,343,582 of record CM067320.1, on the reverse strand, counting down.
TGGCAACTGTCGGTGTACATTCCTATGTCATACCCAAAAGTAATATTTTAATATATTGATGTTACAAATTACGAACTAGCAATTAATTCTTTTATATCCACATTTACACACTAGAGCTTAGGGTTTATTTTTCGCCGTAGTAGGGACTAAACATTCCATCAACCAATTGTGAGATCAGTAGTTGCTGTTATTGATCTTTTTTTAAATATAGTTCGTAATTTGGTGGCCGTCGTGGAGTTTCTTTAATTCTTTGGGGTTTTTTTCAATTGAGGACCTTGGAAATATGTTGTGCATTAAACTTTTTGTTGTAAAGTTTGGTAACGTAAATCGTACCAGTCAAAAATACTATGATGATATAAACTGTGGAATTTAGCCCAATACTGTTCTTTCAGAGGCTTTAGTCATCTAAAATAGTATAGGTTGCATTTCAGGTAATCCAGCCCCCACGACCTGCTTGATTTGCAAATTTATTTTATAATTTTATTGTAAATATAAGTGCTAATAATTTTTCTTACAGTTTTTGCGTGACCTCGAGAGGACCCAGAGAACGTATAGGACTTCGCTGACGCCAGTCATGATACCGCTAGCGTATATTGTAGCTAATGTACAGAGCTAAAGAGCTTTGTGTCATGGTGGACGCAACAATTAGTATACGCATAACCAACTTCATTATTAACTGCATCACCTTTGATTGTCAACCCCCCACCCCCCCCCCCACACACATTGAACAGTGCAGTAAATTATCTCAAGATTTAATTGGTAGTCTCACTTAACATAGCACATCGATCAGCTGTCAACAAAATCTGATCTTAAAACCGGCTGCAAATACGAATACTTTTTGGATAGAGCTGACACGGCGCTAATTTTCCCTCCTGCAGCGTACAATGACATAATTTACACAGACACAATATGCGTGTATCATAATTTACACAGACACAATATGCGTGTATCATAATTTACACAGACACAATATGCGTGTATCATAATTTACACAGACACAATATGCGTGTATCATAATTTGTTTAAATTTATTTGTTGTTCGCTTCTTGTGTAATTCACCTCTTCATTGTTCGTCAGTCAGTTATCAGGTTACATCGTCAATAGCTTCAGTCAGTTATCAGGTTACATCGTCAATAGCTTCAGTCAGTTATCAGGTTACATCGTCAATAGCTTCAGTCAGTTATCAGGTTACATCGTCAATAGCTTCAGTCAGTTATCAGGTTATAGTCAATAGCTTCAAAATGAACTGTGAACTCTTTAGGTCATCCATGGAAACCCCCCCCCCCCCCCAACATATTTCGAAATAGGGCCGTCTCAATAGGTTATATGTTCTCTTCGTGGAAGAGTGGACATGATGCATGAAGAATATATTGTGCAGTCTCCATGTTCAGTCCACAGTTGCACAGGCCTGTTTAACATATTTCTAAGTTTTCTGAGCAAGTCTGTTGTTTCCAGTATCAAACGTGTTAGTTACCAACGCCAAAGTAGCATGTGTCTGGCCATTGACGCAACTAAAACGACGTCGTTAGAATGAATTGACGTTATCTGGACTACGTACTGTTTTGCTATAAGAGAGAAAGTTAGTCTGATGTTTAGACTGAGCGGATAAGTTATTTCATTTATGCACTGCCTTAATTGTAGACGACCTATACAAATATGTATTTGTAGATACTTTGATTATGCTCGGCAACTTATCCTTCCTTCTAAACCCTCAAACACCACCATGCCCAGCCCAAATATGAAGCAATAATAATAAATGAGTAAATATGTATTATTAAAACATACTTCTACTAATAAAAATGATGAAAAGAATTATAATAAATTGAGTGATGGCGAAAACGATTAACGTTTCGATATAAGATCTTCGTCCGACCTAATAACTACTAAAAAGAACACAACACATACAGATAAAAATATTTATTGTTAAAACAAATGTAATAATATATCACTGAAAATAAATACTGCCAAGAAAAATTATTGTAGCAAAAAACGCTGAGTTAATGGCTACATCTTGATTATGGCATACTGCTCGACACACCAAAATCTATTGCAGGACTTACATATTTCTATTTTACATCTCTAACATGGAAGGCGATTCGTTTTGAAAAGCTCTATAATATGGCGCCTGCTCTGAATATAGTATGCAGCGTAGCGTAGATTTGGCAACTGAGATAGCAACATTCCCACGCTAAATTTCACTAACCTAGCACTGACATAGCACATTATCTGTAATTGGTCGAGATACAGCGCGATCTAATCTATATCGATAAAAACCTGAAATTTGCTATATTATAGGATGCAATTTCTAGCATTCAATGCTACACTGACATTAGACACTGACACATTTTATTATACAGACTTCAAACAATTGCTAACGATTATCCTTTTATTTTTCTTATTACCGTGATGGAGATTATTATGAGTGATGATTGCGGAGACTAGACATATCATTTCAGGCGTGAGATTACAGATGTATAATTTACGATGATAGCCAATCCACTATAATTCGAAACATGGATGTTACACAAAGAATATCACGGCGATCTGAAGAAAACTGAGATGTGTATTTTTTTTTTAAAGATGAAAACTGCATGGACAGCCAAGAAAATTACTGCAGAATTCCTCAAAGAAACTAGAGTATAAAAACAAATTATAGCAACAACTAGAAGCAGACTATAAAAATTTTACGACATGCTATGAGAAAAACAAAAATTAGGATATTTACAAAGCACAGGAAAGAACAAGGGGGTAAGAGACAGAGGAAGACAATTAAATACATTTCTGGATGGGTTATCCCTGTGGAACACACAAAAATGTTCATCCACTGAAATTAAAAAATAACAGACAGAGAGGTGTGAAGAAGCATGATCGCCTACGCCGATCATCAAGACACTTGATTCATTTGTATTTCTTTGATATCACATTAAATGTGAATTACTGTACTAAGAAGAAATACGAACTCCTTTCTTAGCACACGGATAGATGGAAAGATACGTAAAAAGCAATGTCTAATAGTGCTGACGTGATACACAATATCTAATAGTGCTGACGCAAAACGCAATGTCTAATACTGCTTACGTAAACACAATATCTAATAGTGCTGACGTAAACACAATGTCTAATAGTGCTGACGTAAACCACAATGTCTAATACTGCTTACGTAAACACAATATCTAATAGTGCTGACGTAAACACAATGTCTAATAGTGCTGACGTAAACCACATTGTCTTATAGTGCTGACATAAAACACAATGTCTAATAGTGCTGACATAAAACACAATGTCTAATAGTGCTTACGTAAACCACAAAGTCTAATAGTGCTGACGTAAACCACAATGTCGATCAGCTTCGCAATGAACGCACATGTTATCAAACAATAGGGTATGGGTACCTACAAATACAAATAATAGTGTACATTCATATTTGTAATTTCTCATACCCATATCCTAGAATATGATGTGCATTCATTGTAAACCTGATGGACCTTGTGTTTTAATTAAGTATTATCCACTTTTATGAACTATTGTTTGCAGTGTTACCGCAGTCTTACCTATTATCGATCAACCATCTAACAGTATTTAAACTCATTGTCCCAGTTAGTTATTGATTGTGAGCTCCTCTGGTCGTTTTAGTGAGGATGCTCTTTCCCTCCTCTCACTTGGTCACTGTTATTATTCTCTGAACATACTATTGCAGTTGTATATACCGCCTCCACTCACATCCGCTATCGCAATTCAATTAACTATTACATGTTGATAGAGTCTTTTGTCCCTGCTTAACTACAAACTTCCTAGATATCGAAGTTTGTGAGACGAAATTGAAATTCTTCTTCTTCAACTAACAAATCAAATATTCTACGTTGGATTTATGTGAGAATTATGTCAAAAATGTTTGAAAATGTTTGTACTCTAAATCTTTCATCTGGATAACCAACATCTAAATCTTCCTTCTCGTTGATCAACAATATTTGAACTCTAAATCTTTACCAACATCTTAACCAACACCTAAATCTTTCAGCGGATAATCAACATCTAAATCTTTCCTCTCGATGACCGACCATAGAACAACATCACTACATCATTGTGGACGTCTGAGAAGATAAAGGTGCAAGACATGGAGAGAAATCTGTTTGACCATCAAAATTTTATATGGGTATACAACCAGATAATACTCAAGTCAACATATGTCTACTTGTACGTACAACTTGTCTTCTCACAAATGTCTACTTGTACGTACAACTTGTCTTCTCACAAATGTCTACTTGTACGTACAACTTGTCTTCTCACAAATGTCTACTTGTACGTACAACTTGTCTTCTCACAAATGTCTACGTGTACGTACAATTTGACTTGTCAAAACTGTCTTACATGTAGGTACAACTTGACTTGTCAAAACTATGTTTTATTTTCCTCATGCGTCGTAACTGTAATCGAGAACTCGCTCAGTTAGGAAACAAATCGTGACACTGATTCATATAACAACTATCAGAATATTAAATTCAATCTGTGAACAATGTAAGAGACTCATGGGATGGTTAATTTGTTAGGAAGTCGATGTAGACTGGCGAATATTGATGTCATGAAAGTTCTCCAAAGTAATTGATCTTCTGTCGTGTTACACACATCCTTTCATTACAAAGATATACAAATGTCTAATATGGGTGAGAGGTCTTTAGAAAACGTTAAGAATCGCATCAATAGATGGTACTCATAGGCAAATCTTGTTTAGCTTTACTATTTTTATTTTGATGATGATTTTCCTCCTTCTAATGCGAAATGGGTATTCATTGAAAACATCAAGTTAGGAATAATTCTATGCAAGTCTTCAGATGGATACCTCGCTCAATACACGCTTTGAAGATCATTTTGCTGTGTGAGTGGGAATATAGTTGGTTTTGAGATGAAAGAAATCTGTGTGAGTGGGAATATAGTTAAATTTGAGATTAGATAAAACATTTTGATGACTACCTTCGAATCTTCCGCAGTATTCTTCTCAGTCAGAAACACTTAATTCCCGAAATGATCTTGCCAAGCCAGACAATTAAGGGATATTGTTTTCTAAGAGCTATGGTTAATCCTGCAGTGTTTGACAAATTTCTTCACGTGGTCTTTCAGAAGTTATTTGTTTTCTGGTGTTCAGTGAAGGCATACCAACATAAACTTCACCATAGAACACCTGAAAGAAGCTTGTCTGCATGCGACTGACATTGAAACCTGAAAATTGAAGCACGCTCAAGAAGGCTCAAATGCTTTCCGTTTCAGACGTGACGGTTTGAGAATTTTCCTCCCAGGATGTGATCCTACCGTTGCACATAAGAAAGCTTTCTCAGACACTAATCTGACGCTGCCTTGCATGCGAAATATGGACAGTTTATGGTTTGGATGTATATAGCAGTCAATGCAGAAGTAGTACACGATATACTGTTAATTTCTTATCTAGACTCAAACCACGTCGGCCCCGACATTTTAATGGAAGACCAACAAACTGTACTAGAACGGGAAATGACCAGGGCTGCACCCTCGTTGATTGTTTTTATATTTTACTATGCTGCTACAATCTTTTTTTTTTTTTTACATCAGAAGATAGACGGCGAGGTTTAAATCCGTTTCGTTTAGCAAAAACTGGTACGTCTTGGATGATAACTTCAATGAACATGTCGTCCCAATTCAAGCAATAAGCATTCATAAAACAAATTCAAGCAATAAGCATTCATAAAACAAATTCAAGCAATAAGCATTCATAAAACAAATTCGAGCAATCATTATTCATAAAAGAAATATGGCAATTTATCCAAGTTTTCCAACATTTATATTCTCATTTTGCTATGAATAAAGACAAATCGATCGAGACACGAACAGAAAAGTAAAAAAAAAATTGCCTAAGTATGCAAATCCTTCGAGGATAACAAATATACAGAAGAAGTACGTACCGTTTGGAATTCATAATGTCCAAGAACATTCGCCGCCAGAATATGACCGATCTACTATTTCCCTGACAATGACATAACTGTAAGTGAATTTCATAACGTTGATTTATTAAATATATCATACAGTCATTATCATCATCATCATCATCCTCAACATCATCAACATCATCAACATCATCACCATCATCATCGTTACCATAATGTTATGGAGAAAAACCAATATAGATTAGAGAAAACCCCGTTTACATAATGTTCTATGACTTACATAAAATGATTTCTCTACACTGACTAATTCCATGATAGTTCCATGGTGGCATGACAGAATATTCTTCTACGTGGATATTCATTAATTCAGACATTTTTCAGCTGTTTCATATTTTGCAACCATACTTTTGTTTGACCGTATATACCAGTGTTTCTTATCCTTTCTTTTACCACGCACCCACCTAAGTCTTTCTAAAATTCGGATCCCCTCCCCCTTTTTGTAGTACATACACATTTTGTTATATTCCAAAATTGAATTATTCCCTAAATGAAGCATAATTACAAAGTGTTCGAATAGCTATACAGGGGGCCCCCCTTCTGTTTTGAAGAATCATATTGATCTCCTGTTGGGCGTGCCCCAACAGTTACGTTGAGAAACACTGTTCTATACAAAACACATTTATTTTAATCAGCTAATTTTTTGGTTTCCTTTGCCTGTTCTCTTGCATTTATTTTTATTTTGACAACTACCACGCATTTATTTTCCTGGTTCGGTGTACATTATGATTGTGTACAACATACGCCCACATACGGTGAAAAGAATTAGGGAGAGGGGGGGGGGGGGTCGTATAAACAAATAGACAGGGGGAATGATAGATTGAGCACAATACTCGTCAATAACAGCAGATGAATATAGCACTACTAAAAAAAATTGAAAAACATTTTTTGCGTATTTTTTTTGCTGACAAAACAAATTGGCGTTAAAATGATTTCGCCGTAATTATTCACGGAAGTCTATGACTTCGTGACAGTTCTCGAGAAGGTCGGGACATGCGGTAATAATGCTACCAGAAAATTGTTGACTTGTCTTTATGGGCATTCTCTTATTGTTCTGTTCTGTCTTTTATCTGCTATATAGGCTCAAAATAGTAGACGGACATAATAAATACACGCAACAACGTCATCGGACACCATCTTCTCTATCCGATCTGCAGAAACAAAGTAGTAGTGAAGCATCAAATCATCATTCTAATAGAAGTGTCTTTACTTCGTCTTCTATTGCTGGGTTTAGTCTCAAACTTCTGCACATTCCGCTGAAGACGGATGTGTCGGGCCATTGGAGCAATTAAAACGGCGACACAACGAATTTCCATTCTCTGGACTATATACTTCTGGAAATCTAATAGACCGTGGTCCTGCTGTAGGAAATATCCAGTGGGAGTTTCGGAATGAACAATAAACTAGAAACAACTTCTTCAAACCTGGAATAGTCCAGAGAGCGGAATGTGTCGTGTCATGATTTACAGTTTAGCATCATGCCAAAAAAGGATGTGCTGTGCTTGAAGGTACAAAATAACGCATATTAGCTGTGAAACCATCATCACAATGTACGTCAAGTTCCCCGGAGTGAAACCATCGTCACAATGTGCGTCAAGTTCCCCGGAGTGAAACCATCATCACAATGTGCGTCAAGTTCCCCGGAGTGAAACCATCATCACAATGTACGTCAAGTTCCCGGGAGTGAAAAAATCATCACAATGTGCGTCAAGTTCCCCGGAGTGAAATCAAAATTGCAACTTACGTCAAACTTCCCGGAGGAAGTCACATGAACATTTATTTTGGTTATCTTATAGCGATCATAGAGGAAGAAAGAACCAAAAAAAAGTTCACTGTGAGATCTATTTCCTGTTCACACATTCGATTTCATCATGACTTCTGACAAATTTGATACTGTTTTGGTTTGGTGAGGTAATTCCACACCGAACATACCCTTAACCGCTTCCAACTACATTCCAGATAGGTAAATATATTGCTATTTGTTGCTTCTCTTTGAATCCCCACCCCTAAATACATGGGTGACCCCCACAAACTAGATGTCAATGTTTGTTTTTCGTGAATTCAACTTAAACTATCCCACCAGTGTTTAATAAAAACAACAGACGACGAATTTAGCGCCAAACACATGCTCAGTTTCAAGTAACTAATTGTACAGTGTAATATTCCCACCTGAAACAGGTAAGTAACTAATTGTATAGAGTAATGATTCGACCTGAAACAGGTAGGTAACTAATTGTACGGAGTAATATTCCGACCTGAAACACGTAGGTAACTAATTGTACAGTGTAATATTCCCACCTGAAACAGGTAGGTAACTAATTGTACAGTGTAATGTTCCGACCTGAAACAGGTAGGTAACTAATTGTACAGTGTAATATTCCGACCTGAAACAGGTAGGTAACTAATTGTACGGAGTAATATTCCGACCTGAAACAGGTAGGTAACTAATTGTACAGTGTAATATTCCCACCTGAAACAGGTAGATAACTAATTGTACAGTGTAATGTTCCGACCTGAAACAGGTAGGTAACTAATAATACAGTGTAATGTTCCGACCTGAAACAGGTAGGTAACTAATTGTACAGTATAATGTTCCGACCTGAAACAAGTAGGTAACTAATAGTACAGTGTAATGTTCCCACCTGTAACAGGTAGGTAACTAATTGTACAGTGTAATGTTCCCACCTGTAACAGGTAGGTAACTAATTGTACAGTGTAATGTTCCCATCTGTAACAGGTAGGTAACTAATTGTACAGTGTAATGTTCCCACCTGTAACAGGTAGGTAACTAATTGTACAGTGTAATGTTCCCACCTGAAACAGGTAGGAAACAATTACACCATCTATCAAATTAATGATTGGGTTATATAAAAAATATACTAGCATGAAATATCATCTGCAGGAGAACATTTTTATGTTTTATTTTGTCATCCGAAAGTGCTTCTGTATAATTGCTTTTATATCTGTATATAATATGTAGCCAAAAGCTAACAAAGACACAATGTGTTAGAAAGATTAACTATTGGGGGTAAAGATTCGGGAAAGAGGCTAACGGTCAGACCAATGATACCAATTATTTCTGGTATAGGAAATGTTGAAAGTAGAGTTGGGCCTGGACTGCCATATTTGTCCCTTTCTTGCCTAAGCCCATCGGGTTCGGAACCCTTTCTCTTAGCGAGCATATTTCCTGTATAGGAAGGCTCGACATTAGAGTTGATTTAGGTCTTCTTGCTTTTCCGAACGCCCACGATTGGGTCTGGGTCTCTGCTTATAAGGATCACAGGTAACTAGAAGCTCGTCTCGAGCTAACAGAGCTTATAGTTACCCTTTCCTAGGAACTTTTCACTTTACATTTGCAGTTCGCGCTGCCCTCTGGCGATATTCTGCCCTTTCATTATGTCATTGTACTCATTATGACAAATATTTGTTTATTTCCATGTATCCACCTTTACGTGCCTTTTACATCTATGTTCTATATATATTGTCTATATTTTCTATGTTCTATATATATTGTCTATATTTTCTATATTTATCTTCCAGATACTGAGGTTGAATATAAAATATTAGGTTTTTAAGATTTAGAGTTTTCAAATATCATATGAGTTTAGAACAAGCATCATAGCATAAGGTTTCCCATAAGTGTTCAGCTCAATTGTCAGTGCTTGATCATAAACCACCTGAATATAGCCGCCTATCGCACTTGCTTAGTACTGATGGCGCCATTCGTCCGACTTTCAATAGCATCTTACCGGAATCTTCTGGTGGTTGGATCAACTATGGGAGTAATTTGTAATTGAATTCTCTACTAAAGAGTGGATTCGAAACTCGGGTGTATAAGTTAGCCGGTGAGTGAGTTTACATGGATGTTGTCCGTCGTAGTCGACGATGACCATTCTGCTGAAATGGAATGATGATAAAATTATGTTTGCGTTGTGCCCGTCAGTGTTGAATGAGTTGTACTCGTGCCTGGAATTGTGCACGACACTCTGAGCATGTTTGGGTGGAGTCTCAGTGACATTGAGCAGCTTTTGCCGATCTTCTAGTTTGCTATTGCGCGGTATCATGTCTGAGATTCTCTGCAGCTGCAACATAGCTCATGATCTGCGACGCCATGTCGGATCTGTCTTGTACAAGATCCTCCATGAACGTGTGTCTAATGTAAAGTGAGTCAGTGATGGCTTACGAGTGTCTTTAACATGCTTCAACCTGCTGTCTTGTGAAAGCTTCTAGTTCTTTATATAACATAACTTAACATTACATTACCAGAGTTCCCGGAGTAACTGCATTTTGCTGTATATAAAAATCATTGAAGCATTAGCTATTGAAAGGCAATATGTGTTAATAACTTATAAACAAATAAATACATTCCGTGTTTTCACAATTAAATAAAGTAATTAAAGTCTTTTATTACAAGACAATCCTTTTCCAAACACGTTCTGTAATCTGATTTCGATGTTGTAATATCAGACTGAGGAATGTTAGAGAAGACATACACAACGCTGACTACCACGCTTTAAACATCAGTGGTTTTGAAATCCCTGAGTTACGCTGTGACTACACTGTGCTTCTTTGAAATGATATAAAAGGATTGGAACAATTAATCAAGAACGTAAAGAAATACAGCGAATCACAAAACTTATATTTAAACGCGCAAAAAACACAAAAAATCATGTCAACAGATCTAGCACCAACCAATCAATCAAGTGCCATGCCGAATGGCGGAGGCGATCATGTTTCTCTGCGCCTTTCTGTCTCTTGTGTTGTCAATAAGCTTGGTTGGTTAACTTTTACAGTGCCACAATACTAGTCCATCTATAGTCCGTTCAGATTCGTTTGCCGAGATGTTATGATTTATAATTCAAAAAGTTCTTGATGATTTCACATGAATTTTGGCATACGTTGTTAAAATGTCCATGTCGCGAAAACATATGTGTTACTTGATGTCTAGCTGTAACGGTTATTTGAAAGCGGCGAATTCTTTTGATGTTTGCCCATGTAAATATTATTTCGACCATAAACAAAATATTTTACAGTAATCTAGTGCAATGATGACCCATAGGCGTGTCCACAAAATTTTACATGGTGGCAGGTGTAAAAAAATTTAAAATATATCTTTTGTTCGTAGAGTCAATTTGATATTGTTCCATGCTCTTGGTGTGAGTTTCACAAATGTTGTCGCTGCCTTTGAAATAAGTACATATATTTCTTCATGTAAGGAAATTTTGTCTGTAATAGTTGATCCAAGATATCTGAACTTCTGTATTGAATCAAGCGGGCTAATTTTTATAAGTAATGGTTGATGGTTTGCTTATAACATTTTTTTGAATTGCTTGGTGGTATTGAGCAATGAAATGTTTTACAAATCAACTTGTAAATTTTGCAAATCAAACTTTTTTTAGTGTAGACTTAATCAGAGTAATGATCATTCATAATCAGACGAGTCAAATAGGTCGATTACTGTTTTCGGCTAAACAAACAACAAAACTTCCTTTTTCCAATATTCCTCTTCTTGGCGTAACACATGATCCTCACATTTCACCCAGTAGTCTTTATGTATATTTGATACAGCCTGATTTGTAAGTGCCTCAATATCACATAATTTGAAATTTGTATTTGTAGATGCTACGTGTCCTTTAACTTTTGCCCAAATTAGCTCTATAGGATTTAAGTGTGCATGATATGGAGGTAGTCTCAAACATCTATGACCATGTTCTTCAATTAACTTGTCTATTTTAAATATCTTTGTTCGTTGTGTCTGTTTTACAAGGTTAAGCAATTCGGGTTTCAAGTACCTGTCGGTAACTGGTATGTGTTCTTTTATGAGCCACGTTTTGATTGCATCTTTTGTACTTGATGATGTTGGGATTCTATCTTCTACGTTCACTACGTTATGGTATGAAGCATTGTCCATTATCGGACAAGAAGGTCTATCTAATATTGGAAGAATACTTTTTTCGATCCAGTCTTCGAATATGTGCCCATTCATTTCGGAGTGGTAGTCTCTATTGTCAATGGATTTTGAAATGAAAATTAGATGAGCATTCTGCAACAACCCCTTATGTCTGCTACCTGCATGTGCAACTATCAAACGTTGCCCTTTACTACTTGGTACTGATCTTTTAATACTTCCATCTGCTAACTGCCATTCCTTTTCATTTGTATGATGAGCGTTGATCCAAGTTTCATCTAAATACACAATATCATAACCATTCTCGCGCATTCCCTTCACTTCACGTAAATACTTGCTTCTAAGAGCTACCAGATGTGGCTTTTCACAAATAATGTTTTTTCCACCAGCATACTTTCTAAAGGTGAAGCCTGCATTTCTTACAGTTTTCCATAATAAAGTTTTTGATATTTCAATGTCGTTATTAGTTTTCAGCCAAATCTTCAACTTTCTAAGTGTCACTTCTTCGTTTTTATCAAACATTCTACATATTTCTCTTTTTACTAGGTCCTTATCGAAACTGTCTATCTTTTCTTTCCTTCCTTGCTTTCGTGAATTTGTTGGCAATAAATATCCGCTTGCTTCCACTATTCGATCAAATGAACGTTTACACAAACCTAAAATATGCATTGTTCTCTTCTCAGGATTTGATAAAGAACAATAAAGATGTCCCTTTTTACGCTCTCTGCAGAAGTATTGATAAATCTTTATAGCAATGTTATGCTCAGTAAAATATTTCGCTTTCAGATTCATTCTCACATAGACTTGCAGAAGGTAATATGCTTAGTGCCGCCTACTTTCTGTAAATATTGAGACGTGCCTCTGACTTGTGACTTGAAATCGAGTCAATAGCCGTTTTTGATTTCACATAATTCTAAGTTCAGGAAAAATAATATTTGGTGCTAAACGGGAATTTCCATATGTAACATTGCTTTATACAAATGTACAGTGGAAACAACTACTTTTAGAACGGTGCACATTCTACCGTGAGGGTCATGCCTTTATATTTAATAATCAGCTGTGAGATGTAAGCATCTACATAATCCAGCGATTGTTTATAATTTAGATTAACTTTTTTTTAATATAGGTTAAATAAGGTATCTTTGATACTGGATCACATTTCTTTGATAAAAAAATATTTCTATAGCGACATTATTATTCTAAACCTAACTTCAAATGATCAATCCAAATGAACAATACGTTTTTGATAAAAATAATTTAACATCTCGGCAAACGAATCTGAACGGACTATAGTAACTTTTCTCTTTGTCATCCCCTATCTCTTCTCCCCTTGATCTTTTCAGTGGTTATTCAGTGTTCAAGCTGTGTTCTTCTCAGCACATGCCCTAGAAACCTTGACTGTCTGCCCCTAATGTTTGATAGTATTGTTTTTTTACACCAGCATCAATGAGAACCTCTGCATTAGTTTTCTTATCTGTCCATGGTATTTTCATTATTTTTCTTAGACACCACATTTCTGTAGCATCTATTTCGCTTAATTTTTTTGTTTACAGTCCAAGCTTCACATCCATACAAAAGAATTGGTTAGATATAACATCTCAGCACTCGAATTCGGGTCTGCATTGATATTCTTCCATTGCACAAAATGATTCTCATATTTTGAAATGCTGATTTGGCTTGTGCTGTCCGCCTATTTACCTCACTTGAGCATCTACATTCTGATGGTAACAGGGTGACAAGATATTTCACTTTTCCAACTTGTGCTAATTTTGTGTCATTAATTATTATGTTGCATCTTGGTGGTGTATGTCTCTTAGATACAACCATTATTTCTTTCCTCTTGTTTAAATTGAGGCCTGTGTTTTCACTTTCTTTCACTACTTTATCTAAGGAAGGTGGTACTGCTAGTATAACATAATGGAAAATAATACTCACGTGTAAAACAGGTAATGAAGTCCTACTGAATGACGACTAAAACACTACACACTATCACTAACGGATGTAAATATGGTACATATAACAAAACAAAACACAGAATATAATCTACAGATGACAATACACAGGATACTTTATCTAATAGGGCTTGTAGTTCTTGTTCGCCTCCTGCGATCAGTACTGTGTCATCAGCATATCTCAAGTTATTTATATTGTATCCTCCCACTTTTATTCCTGGCATATCTTCTATATTTCCCATAATTTATTATGTATACAAGGAGACAAGATCCGGTGACATTACGCAACCTTGCCTGGCACCACTTTCTATCTTTTGTAAACTACTTATAGTGTTCTTAATTCTATTCGCAGACGTTTGTTTCCAATACATATTTCTTACTATTCTTAGATCTTTCCCATCAACGTTAAGATTTTCTATCAGTTTTATAATCTCTGTATGCTTCACCTTGTCAAATGCTTTGCAGTAATTTATGAAGCACAGATAAAGGTATTGTTGTACTTTTATGGCCCTCTCCATTAATGTACGATGATATGTCGATAAATTCCAACATGCCATCAAACATAGTACTTTAGTCTGTCGATAAATTCGAACTTGACATCAAACATAGTACTTTAGTCTGTTGATAAATTCCAACTTGACATCAAACATAGTACTTTAGTCTGTTGATAAATTCCAACTTGACATCAAACATAGTACTTTAGTCTGTTGATAAATTTCAACTTGACATCAAAAATAGTACTTTAGTCTGTTGATAAATTCTAAAGACATCAAATATAGTACTTTAGTCTGTTGATAAATTCTAAAGACATCAAACATAGTACTTTAGTCTGTTGATAAATTCTAAAGACATCAAACATAGTACTTTAGTCTGTTGATAAATTCTAAAGACATCAAACATAGTACTTTAGTCTGTTGATAAATTCTAAAGACATCAAACATAGTACTTTAGTCTGTTGATAAATTCTAACTTGACATCAAACATAGTACTGTAGAATGTCGATAAATTCCAACTTCACTAATTAAATACCTCAAATAAAATACTATAATGTCTCCATTTATTGTCTATGTTTCTGCCTATGCAGACACATATAAATCTAGCTATTCTTGATATAATTCATAGACATATCTCCTGTTGCTAAATACAATAGCATCTAAAGTGACCGATGTATACATATGGTAACACTAATGGTGTATCGCATAAATAATGATGCATTAGAAGTGCTAAATACCAATTAGACAAATGTGCAAGAATTATTAACATTCTGCAAAAACAACAAAGCTGTTAGAATAAAGTAGAAATGTCAAAACGTTATCACAAGCAGGTGAAACACTTGTGAGGAATATATACTAAATATCAGAGACTAAATATTAGGCAATGTGAAGGAATCAATCAAGCTAAAGCTCCTTGATAAAAAGTGTCTGCCTTAACTAATAAATCAAGCTATCATGATATGAATGATCTAAATCAACTAAGATTTACCTAGCTCAACTCATTAATCAAGCTACTGCTATATGTATCAATCAAGCTAATGATCTTTGTATCAATCACGATAATGATCTATACATCAAACTATATGTTACTCTATGTATCAATCAATCTAGTGCTCTATGTATCAATCAATCTAGTGCTCTATGTATCAATCAATCTAGTACTCTATGTATCAATCAAGTTGCTTCTCTATGTGAATGAAGAAGAATAACGCAGCAAACGGGATTTGACCCTGGTCCGCTCAGATGACACCCAAGGTAAGCAGTGTGGGTAGGCCAGCATTCTATATGCTGCTTAAAATCCACAAGCCACTCAACTCTCTCTCTCTTTCATGAAACTGGCAAGAGGTCAGATACCCTGTTCCCCCCTACTGATCTATATTCAATGTTTACGCCACATCATCGAAACATATTTAGCATCAAATTAGTACGAAACGACTAAAAGGTTCATTTGGACTCTTAAATAAAAAAAAAATCTAAAGTACCCCCAAAAAAATGTGTGGCATATAAAAAAAACATTGTTGCTGAGGCTAACTTTTGTCAACCCCCCCCCCTCTTTTTTCGTATTTCAGACTACATTCCACCCTCCCAAATTGCTAAATTATTTATAAATGTCATTTTTGGTGATGTAAACATTGATAGACACACTGAAGCGGCCATGTACGTCATTATTGATTTGTATATGCCATTTTTACATTCAATACCAAGCATGTGTTTCTTCTGGCAATACTTTTTATTAAAGTATATTCTGGTGGTATCAAGATAAACAAAAATAGGTAAATGTGCTACCAAAATAAAACATATAACAACCTATCAACTAGATTCTGGAGGTATCTGAAAGTGGCAGAAGACAGTATTACGCAACGTAATATCGAGCATTGTAAGAAATTACATTGATTGGAATAAGAGCAGGAAATCAAATTTGCCCTTTTCGTAAAATAAAACATTGAGTCTGACAGGGATGCGTACTTTCTCCAGACCTGTTCTATTTATACAGTGAAAACATAATGCGTGAATTAGTTGATATCCCAGGAATATCAGTGGGAGGACATAACATAAATAATTTGAGATATGCTGATGACACTGTTCAGATTGCAAAAAGTGAGGAAGACCTTCAAGAGTTAATTACTGTAAGTAGTCACATAAAGTAAAGAGAAAGGTCTCTTCCTAACTATCAAGAAAACAGAAGTATTGGTTATTTCAAAGAAAGAAAATAACACACCTTGCAAGATCAAAGTGAATGATATAGTATTAAAACAGGTCCACCAATTCAAATATTTAGGAACAACGATTACAGCAGATGGAAGAAGTTCAACATAAATAAGAAGAAGAATAGGACAGGCAAAAACAACGTTCAGAAAAATGAAAAATATATTGTGTAATATGACCCTATTAGAGGTGAGAAAGAGAGTTCTTCAGTGCTATATAACCAAAATATACTAACATATGGGTGCGAGTCTTGGACAATAAACAAACTGGAAAGTGGGAGATTAGAGACAGAGATGTGGTTCTACAGAAGAATGTTGAGAATACCATAGACTGGAAGAAAAACTAATGTGGAGGTGATGAAAGAGTTAAATGCGAAACGGACCTTAATCAACAATATAAGAAAAAGGCAATCTTCATTTTTTGGCCACTTCATGAGACTGGCAGGTTTAGAGAACAGTCACAACAGGCAAGATTGAAGGCACCAGAGACAGAGGGCGACAATGTGAGAAAATATTAGACAGTTTGACAACCTGGCACGGTAAGGAAACAACAACGAAGTTGATACAAAATACTGTGGACAGAGAGCTGTGGAGAGCCATGACCGCCTACGCCACCAGGCATGGCACATGATGATATATATATATATATATATATAGAGAGAGAGAGAGAGAGAAAAGAGAGAGAGAGGAGAGAGCGATTCTCAAGTTCTATATGGGTCCCGTCATCCGAGATTCACGGCTTGATGGCTTTCAGCAGAACATCATGAACACCATCTTGCCGGATCTCATCTTGCAATGTAAGTGGCAGTATTAACATTGTGTACGCTACAATCTGGAAACCCAATAGCACCAAGATTTATATTTAGCGATAAATGTAATTCGTTGTCACTAATTGTAAAAGCTATAAAGATTGTCAATGATTGTAAAATATATAAAGATTGTCACTGATTGTAATAGATATAAAGATTGTCAATAATTGTAATAGCTATAAAGATTGTCACTGATATTAAATTTCATAAAATGTCACTATTGGTAAAAATGTAAATTAAGTGTCGCTGCTGACTGTCAAATTGTCAAATACTGCATGTTTCCCGTTAAGGAGTCGCAGGGAGGTTTTTTTTTTGCTGCGTGATAAAGGACGAATGCTCTAGCTGTTGCCATATCATGTACAGAGTTAGTTTTTTAGTGTATCCTTTGACATGAAAATAATCCCCACCTTACCGAGGATCGAACTCTAGCCTCACTAGTGTGGACCAACGTTCTAACCTCTGAGTCATGCGCCAAACGTCGCGGCTGACAAATGTCATAAATTGTTATCCATGATAAATGTAATAAATTGTTAATGATCACAAATGTAATAAATTATGACTCATGGTAAACGTATGAAATGCTACAAATGTGTCTATGTCACCCAGACACTGTCTGTCACATTCCCCACAGTCTTGTCACATTTGAAAAGAGCTTCACATGTATTCCCGTAACGTTAACTACTCCATCATCTGGGCTCGTTGTCACCATGACCTATATAGGTGAGGCTCGAAGCAGTCTCGCGGGCCGAGTCTGTGAACATCTGCACATCATCAAAACCAGACTGTTACCCCTGTTTCGGACCACTTAAATTAGACGGACCATCCGGGCTTCTATAATAGTCATGTGCCTGTTTTATTAGCCGTGCTTCTCGTATACCGGACCAGTCAGGCGCATGAGAACCGTTACATAAATATATCACTTCAGTATGACTTAGACTTTTGAGATGAATACCTTCAGTCCTATGTGGTTATTTATGTTGTTCCATCATCTTCTGTCTGTTACATTTCACTGATATTGTTGCTGTTTTTGTCCATTATCTGTTGATGTTGTTTCAACTTTGACCTTCTAGTTTTTACTCTTCCCTATTATCTCTGTATTTAGTTCTGTATTTAGTTCTGTATTTAGTTCTGTATTTAGTTCTGTATTTAGTTCTGTATTTAGTTCTGTATTTAGTTCTGTATTTAGTTCTGTATTTAGTTCTACCACGTCAACGAGACTATCAACAGTGCCGTCCTTACTCATTGTATTTTGTTATGATTATGTTCTTAATTAAGGCCTACCTATAGAAATGTGGAGTTTTGTATGTTATTATGTGTGTTTTCATTCACTGACAAGACTTCATTATGTTGTTTCAAATTTTTCCTTCAAATAAGGTACATTTTACCTTCAACAAGGTGCTATTTCCTTTAATATATCCAATCTATTTTGTATGTTTTATTTTAATTACCTTAAATATATACATATTATTTACGAAGTGTTGTAGAACCAATTTTTGTTGTTCATGGCGTTCCACTTGTTCATATATATATATATATACACGATATCTTAAATTCATCAATTCTGTCTTCTAATTGTTTGTTCAATATCCATGTTTCTGAGCCATAAATTAATGCAGATGTTTCATATTAAAATATTTATGTTTAGATTGTGGTTTGTTACAGGTATAATATATATTAATTAAAACTCCGTGTCTCCGTCAAACCGCTATAATAGCCAGTCAATATTTACCTCGTGTCTTTAACGTGAAGGAAGCTACAGTTTTGTGGACACTTAAAGAGACATAATAACATGGAAAAAGGTTTATTTTTGAAGGAAAAGTTCCATGAAGGAAAAGAAGAAGACAACCAAGAACACGGTGGACTAACGACATCAAAGAGTGCATCAACAAGTCTCTGACCATTACAGGACTGTTGGGCAATGTCAGAAAAGCAATCAGAATGCGCACAATAAACGCAATGTAATGGCAATAATGTAACTTGAGATATTGACGTTGAAAGCGCTTCTAGCCATCCCTATTTGCCATTTAACTTCTGTTTTACATCTCTTATCATATGTCCTTCATATGTCCTTCATATGTCCTTCATATGTCCTTCATATGTCCTTCATATGTGATCATTTGTCCAAGATATTGGTAATGATCCAACATGGATTTCAACAGTGAAAAAGGATCCCACCTGTGAAAATAACATGATCAGCAGGTAAAAATCTGACACGCAACAGTTAATGAGATAATTTCACATGCTAAGAACACCATTTTAATATATATGTATAAATATTGTTATAAAATCGAAAAAGACAATATCTCATTAATTCTAATAAATAACATAACAACGTAGATACGGAATATATACAAGGTGAAAAAGCATGTAGAGCTCATGTTCTCAAGCCGATACACGCAAACACTCTGACGCTCTCGTAATGGCATATGATGCTTGCGTCATACGACTTAATAATGTACTCAAGTGGGATAATGTTCATGAGTTATCTTAACAGTTTAAAGTTTTTTTTATATGAACCAGGACTATGTTATACAGACTGAAACAGTGATACGATCCAGGATTACGGGAGAAAGGAAATGACTTAGTGATACAATGATGTAGATTATATGACCCGATATATATATATATATATTATGGTGCTGACCGTCTTTACAAACGGTTGATAACTCTCACTGTAGAATGTGCACTAACCGCCGAACTCGAACCATTGTCGCAAATGAAACGGTTGCAATGCTTTTTCGTTTTCTGGACCACATCTTCCTGGAAACCTATTAGGACCATTGTAATGCTGCAATAGAGTTCCGATAGAAATTTGGTAACGAACCAATAGAAAATAAATGAATTTAGATTGCAGAGTTAAAACTAAAACTGTGGAAGAGTCTAGGTTTTACGGTATTCTCATTATAGATTGCTGCAGAATCTAGGCTTTACCGTATTTTCATTATAGATTATTGGCAACTAATTAAAATAAATGTATTGTGAGAGAATATTCTGGTAATCCATGAAAGTAACAAGATCAGCGGTATCAAACTGCTTGTATTGATTGTTGTTTAACGTTTACTGTAGTATTGTTTAACATAGAGCACGGCAGTGGTAGCTTTCAGTGAAGTTATTGTAGTTTACAATGTTGTGAAGTTATCTCTGGATGGTGCTGGGAAGTTAGCACGGCAGTGGTAACTTTCAGTGAAGTTATTGTAGTTTACAATGTTGTGAAGTTATCTCTGGATGGTGCTGGGAAAGATGATAATTTGTATGATGTGATACATTTCACAGAATTACGATCGTATTATTGTCATGCAAGAGTCAATAGCCACTTCAACCGTATCAGACACCATAAATTACCCATTTGTAGACATAGCTCTCATCCACAGAAACAGTCGAAAACGTCCTTATTGACTGCCTTACCTTTCAACTTCCAGGGAAAAACGATTACAGACACACGTATTATAAGGTACTAACTTACTGTATGGATCATTAAATCAGCTTCATAAGACCTGCAAATTTAAGAATGACATTGTGCTGTCACAAGTACAACTAATCAGTAGTATTTGGATATATTTTGCCGGAAGTTAAAACGCGAACAGAACACGTCAAATCAGTCAAGAGAAGTGACACTGTTTTGTATCTGCGAGCAGGACTGCTAATGTGAAGGACTTGATATGTTTTGTATCTGCGAGCAGGACTGCTAATGTGAAGGACTTGATATGTTTTGTATCTGCGAGCAGGACTGCTAATGTGAAGGACTTGATATGTTTTGTATCTGCGAGCAGGACTGCTAATGTGAAGGACTTGATATGTTTTGTATCTGCGAGCAGGACTGCTAATGTGAAGGACTTGATATGTTTTGTATCTGCGAGCAGGACTGCTAATGTGAAGGACTTGATATGTTTTGTATCTGCGAGCAGGACTGCTAATGTGAAGGATATGTTTCTACTACTTTCAGATGACATTTTCTGGAATATATCTAGCGAAAAAAGAATTGCTCTTTGACTACTTGGATTCATCCCAGATTGCTGCTATGGGACCTATCTAACCTTTAAACCTTCTCTCCCTTACTGATGACTCATCAACGCCCCTGGTGAACGTAATATACGCTGGTCACAACATAAAAACCAACAGCAGTCGAATGAGCTTGATCATTCCGCCGCTGTCTGCGTAGCTATTGACATAGCCATAGACGCCCACTAATGACATAGTCACAGACGTGCACTTACTATACTTTAATCTAAAATAATTCCTGGAAACCTACGTGCGAAGAAACATACAATTCTCATCTCATATTATGGGTGTCATTCGTGTACATTTGTATTTATATTTATTGTTGACCGTTTCTAAATCGAATCGCTATTTTTATCAATCCCTTATTCAATTCGTCTGTTATTTATTTATTTTATTTCTGATGTATTTGGTTGTCTGGAAATTGCATATGTCTAAAACTGGATACATTTATCAAATTGTTTGCAAGAATACGTGAAAAAATAGACATAAACATAGACATAAACTAACTATACATGGTGTTTATTGAGTTGTTGTGCACGGGATTTTAAATGAAATATATCTGCACATTATGACATCAATGACATTTGTATATTACAATGTCCCAATGTACAGTCTGATTCTGTAGATTACTACTATCTCTATTACCACTGTGTCCATGTGGGCAGGCAATACAGACCACGGGACGTATCAAGCAAGTGTGCATTACACTAAACCATGGGGGAGGTGCAACTATAAGACGGTAGGGTTACAAAACAATTCATAAATAAAAAGCGGTTAAAGCTACATGGCAGCAACTTTCACAGTAGATACCTGAATGAATACATTATACTTGTAATGTAAAATCATTTTTGTTTGTTTGTATAAACGTAAATAGAAATTCTTTGGTTTTGAAAAAAAGGTTACAATTTTCATGTTCGAAATGGCATGGTCAGTTCTGTGCATTTGTTGAGAACATAATACGTACTATGCATATAACATATAATATATAACATATAATATATAACAAATAATATATAACATATTAAGTTAAAATTAAAAATGTATGCATAAAATGGAATATCTATGGCGTATACTAAGTACATTAGATTATCTTTGAAAACTTTACGTACTGCTGGGTTTAAAGTTCACACATGTTTCAGAGAAAAATTTCCAAAATTGAACGGCTGCAAAAAATATTAAATATACATACATGACAATGTTCTTAGAGAAACTCTACGAAGAACCATTAAAAGAGAACCTAAACAACACGCAACAATTGAAAGACCTGGCAACACAAAGACAGAAATTGAAAGCTATGATTTCTGCCCTATGCGCCGCCTATGGCCCTGGAGGAACATAATATAACATAACAATGTTCTTAGTATGTGGTATAGTGCTATATAAAGCAATGTTGTTAGTGTGTGGTATAGTGCTATATAAAGCAATGTTGTTAGTGTGTGGTACAGTGCTATATAAAGCAATGTTGTTAGTGTGTGGTACAGTGCTATATAAAGCAATGTTGTTAGTGTGTGGTATAGTGCTATATAAAGCAATGTTGTTAGTGTGTGGTATAGTGCTATATAAAGCAATGTTGTTAGTGTGTGGTACAGTGCTATATAAGGGCAATGTTGTTAGTGTGTGGTATAGTGCTATATAAAGGAATGTTGTTAGTGTGTGGTACAGTGCTATATAAAGCAATGTTGTTAGTGTGTGGTACAGTGCTATATAAAGCAATGTTGTTAGTGTGTGGTATAGTGCTATATAAAGCAATGTTGTTAGTGTGTGGTATAGTGCTATATAAAGCAATGTTGTTAGTGTGTGGTACAGTGCTATATAAAGCAATGTTGTTAGTGTGTGGTACAGTGCTATATGACGCTATGTTGTTAGTGTGTGGTACAGTGCTATAGGGAGCAATGTTGTTAGTGTGTGGTATAGTGCTATATGAAGCAATTTTGTTAGTGTGTGGTATAGTGCTATATGAAGCAATGTTGTTAGTGTGTGGTATAGTGCTATATGAAGCAATGCTGTTAGTGTGTGGTATAGTGCTATATAAAGCAATGTTGTTAGTGTGTGGTATAGTGCTATATGAAGCAATGCTGTTAGTGTGTGGTATAGTGCTATATAAAGCAATGTTGTTAGTGTGTGGTATAGTGCTATATAAAGCAATGTTGTTAGTGTGTGGTATTGTGCTATATAAAGCAATGTTGTTAGTGTGTGGTATAGTGCTATATGAAGCAATGCTGTTAGTGTGTGGTATAGTGCTATACTATAGGGAGCAACGTTGTTAGTGTGTGGTATAGTGCTATATGAAGCAACGTTGTTAGTGTGTGGTACAGTGCTATATGAATCAACGTTGTTAGTGTGTGGTATAGTGCTATATGAAGCAACGTTGTTAGTGTGTTTTATTGTGCTATATGAAGCAACGTTGTTAGTGTGTGGTATAGTGCTATAGGGAGCAATGTTGTTAGTGTGTGGTACAGTGCTATAGGGAGCAATGTTGTTAGTGTGTGGTATTGTGCTATATGAAGCAACGTTGTTAGTGTGTTTTATTGTGCTATATGAAGCAACGTTGTTAGTGTGTGGTATAGTGCTATAGGGAGCAACGTTGTTAGTGTGTTTTATTGTGCTATATGAAGCAACGTTGTTAGTGTGTGGTATAGTGCTATATGAAGCAACGTTGATAGTGTGTTTTATTGTGCTATATGAAGCAACGTTGTTAGTGTGTTGTATAGTGCTATATGAAACAATGTTGTTAGTGTGTGGTATAGTGCTATATGAAGCAACGTTGTTAGTGTGTGGTATAGTGCTATATGAAGCAACGTTGTTAGTGTGTGGTATAGTGCTATATGAAGCAATGTTGTTAGTGTGTGGTATTGTGCTATATGAATCAACGTTGTTAGTGTGTGGTATAGTGCTATATGAAGCAACGTTGTTAGTGTGTGGTACAGTGCTATATGAATCAACGTTGTTAGTGTGTGGTATAGTGCTATATGAAGCAACGTTGTTAGTGTGTTTTATTGTGCTATATGAAGCAACGTTGTTAGTGTGTGGTATAGTGCTATATGAAACAATGTTGTTAGTGTGTGGTATAGTGCTATATGAAGCAACGTTGTTAGTGTGTGGTATAGTGCTATATGAAGCAACGTTGTTAGTGTGTGGTATAGTGCTATAGGGAGCAACGTTGTTAGTGTGTGATACATTGCTATAGGGAGCAATGTTGTTAGTGTGTGGTATAGTGCTATATGAAGCAACGTTGTTAGTGTGTGGTATAGTGCTATATGAAGCAACGTTGTTAGTGTGTGGTATAGTGCTATATGAAGCAATGTTGTTAGTGTGTGGTATAGTGCTATATGAAGCAACGTTGTTAGTGTGTGGTATAGTGCTATATGAAGCAACGTTGTTAGTGTGTGGTATAGTGCTATATGAAGCAACGTTGTTAGTGTGTGATACATTGCTATAGGGAGCAATGTTGTTAGTGTGTGGTATAGTGCTATATGAAACAATGTTGTTAGTGTGTGGTATAGTGCTATATGAAGCAATGTTGTTAGTGTGTGGTACAGTGCTATATGATGCAATGTTGTTAGTGTGTGTTATTGTGCTATATGAAGCAATTTTGTTAGTGTGTGGTATAGTGCTATATAAAGCAATGTTGTTAGTGTGTGGTATAGTGCTATATAAAGCAATGTTGTTAGTGTGTGGTATAGTGCTATATAAAGCAATGTTGTTAGTGTGTGGTATAGTGCTATATGAAGCAATGTTGTTAGTGTGTGGTATAGTGCTATATGAAGCAACGTTGTTAGTGTGTGGTATAGTGCTATATAAAGCAATGTTGTTAGTGTGTGGTATAGTGCTATATGAAGCAATGTTGTTAGTGTGTGGTATAGTGCTATATGAAGCAATGTTGTTAGTGTGTGGTATAGTGCTATATGATGCAATGTTGTTAGTGTGTGGTATAGTGCTATATGAAGCAACGTTGTTAGTGTGTGGTATTGTGCTATATAAAGCAATGTTGTTAGTGTGTGGTATAGTGCTATATGATGCAATGTTGTTAGTGTGTGGTATAGTGCTATATAAAGCAATGTTGTTAGTGTGTGGTATAGTGCTATATGAAGCAATGTTGTTAGTGTGTGGTATAGTGCTATATAAAGCAATGTTGTTAGTGTGTGGTATAGTGCTATATGAAGCAACGTTGTTAGTGTGTGGTATTGTGCTATATAAAGCAATGTTGTTAGTGTGTGGTATAGTGCTATATGATGCAATGTTGTTAGTGTGTGGTATAGTGCTATATGATGCAATGTTGTTAGTGTGTGGTATAGTGCTATACTATAGGGAGTAATGTTGTTAGTGTGTGGTATAGTGCTATAGGGAGCAATGTTGTTAGTGTGTGGTATAGTGCTATACTATAGGGAGCAATGTTGTTAGTATGTGGTATAGTGCTATATAAAGCAATGTTGTTAGTGTGTGGTATAGTGCTATATGATGCAATGTTGTTAGTGTGTGGTATAGTGCTATACTATAGGGAGCAATGTTGTTAGTGTGTGGTATAGTGCTATAGGGAGCAATGTTGTTAGTGTGTGGTATAGTGCTATACTATAGGGAGCAATGTTGTTAGTGTGTGGTATAGTGCTATATAAAGCAATGTTGTTAGTGTGTGGTATAGTGCTATACTATAGGGAGCAATGTTGTTAGTGTGTGGTATAGTGCTATAGGGAGCAATGTTGTTAGTGTGTGGTATAGTGCTATACTATAGGGAGCAATGTTGTTAGTATGTGGTATAGTGAGCTATGTAAGAAATATGCATGCTAAATTTCATCAATATCGGTTAATTTTTTAAAACTTTATGAGCGTAAAAGTGACAATTATGTCAAAGTCTTGCGAAATAACAGCAATAAATGTTAACAATAAACATAGAATTCGTAACGTTAATAACTCTCTTCAAGGCTAGGATACCCTTCAGCTTCAACGTGTGCTTCCTCTAGATCCAATCTCTTCCTTCTGACTCTTCTGACTTCTAGTGCTGTCTAGGCACAATATTTTGTGTCTCTAACAGTCGTTTATCATCAGTTATAGTGTGAAATGTTCAGTGTTTTTCTCAAACACAGAACAGTTTTGCAATATTTCCTAAATATCACTGAACCCCGGCCTAGTTTATAGTCTATATTTCAAAAACTATTTATACTTCGACAAAGATTTTAAGCAAAAGTTCTGAAGTGATAAACATCAAGCAATGTTCTGGACATGATTTGTCTACAATCCTCCCAATTGCTGAGCATTTAATAATGAATAAACCCCGTAACCCATCAGGATCTTAGGGGTACCACATTAGATACTTCAGCACACAGAGTCATCCAGCGATTTCTATCTCAAGGATGCGGAGGAATAAGGAAACATCTTGACCTGTCCATTCCTAGATGTTGTCTGCCCATGTCTTTATTTGCCGTCCTTTGCTTCTCCTCCCTTAGAAGGTTCCCATCAATATTGATTTTGACAAATAGTCATGTCTGTATACATGTCCAAACCATGCTAGTTTTCCTCGTTTCACTATTGAAAGCAGTGGTTCTTATACACATGCATACATCACTACTTTATTTCTTACGTACACATTTGGCTTATGTTCCCTATAGGAAATTCGTAGAATTCGTCTGTAGCATTTGTACTCGAAAGCCAGTAATATTCTCTCCATGTCCGAAGAGAGTGTCCAACTTTCACAACATTACATCACAACAAAATGCACCAATGTCTTATACAGTTTCAATTTCACTCCAACACTGATGTTGCTGGCAAGGTATCAACAAAGAAGACAACATAAAAGACAAATTGAACGAATTTCTCTTTGCAGACGACCAAGTACTAATAGAGACATCAGAAGAACAATTGCAAGAACATATGAACAGACTCTACACAAAATGTAAAAAAAAAAATTCAACATGAAGATTAATATTGAAAAGACCGAAATAATGACAATAGCAAAGAAAGAAATAAATATCACCATCTCCATCAATGATAAACACCTTATACAGGTAATTGAGTTCACGTACCTAGGAAGCATTATATCGAGTGAAAGGAAAACCAGTAAAGAGATACAAAATAGATGCAACAAAACATACCAGATCTTAGGACAGATGACACGTATTTTCAAGAACACAAATGTAAACATAGACACTAAAGTTGCATTATACAAGACTATTATTATTCCATTACTGTGCTACCAGTGCCAAACCTGGACAATGACAGCTCAAGTCAAAAGAACAATAGTGACAACAGAAATGACATGTCTGCGAAAAATATTCAGTGTTATTAAGAGATAGAATTAGAAACGATAACATCAGATATTACCAAAACATATTACCTCAATAATACCAGTATTGCAACATGTCAAAAGACAACAGATTAAGTGTTTTCACACGCTTCCAGATTACCAACAGACATCATGCCACAAATGGCCATGACACATAGATATAATGGCTATAAAGCCAGAGGCAGACCATGTAAAACAGATTACAGAAATCAAAGAAGCCACAGAAACAAGTTTACAAACAGCACAGAAGAAGGCCATCTCCAGAGAACTCTTCCACCCCTAACGCCGCACGGCAAATAAATGCCACTGCGTTTAGATAGACAGACTGATGTAGCTTTTCCAAATCACTATTAGCCTTCACATAAACGCTAAAGCCATCTCCAACCTTATTTTTAATTCTGTGATGCATTTCCATCACTGCATATGCTGGCTCCGAGGTAGTTTAAGATATTCACCTCTTTAAACGTATGCCCATTCATCATGATGTTGGTCTGTTCTTCTTTAAACGTATGTCCATTCATCATGATTCATCTTGACCATAACCAAGATCTTGCTCTTTTCTGCTTTGATGTCCATTCCGTACTGACTGGTAATTTTTTCCAACTTTGCTGTTAACTCTTGTAGTTCTTGCTATGACCCAACTATGAGATCAATATCATCAGCGAAACGAAAGTTGCAAATAGGGCGACCTACGATCGATATAGACGTGTCATAGTCATGTTGCGTCTCGTTTATGTTGTGCTCTAGGTATATGTTGAAAAGTAAGGGAGACATTATGCATCCTTGTCGAACTCCCACATTTGTTTTAATGAACTCTCCAATTGTATTATTTGATGATTGGTTGGTTGGTTGCTGATCCAGCGGTCCATGCCCTTTGACCCAATGTCATTGTGTGATATATGCATGTGTTTATGAGCTGTTGTTTTGTTCCATATAATGTGTTCAATTTTTCTGGCCCTTGAGGAAGAAGCATTTTCATGATGTCATCCAGCGCTGGACATTCAAAAAGGTGATGGTCAACAGTTTCATAGGGATGAGTGCACATCCTGCACCCTGAGTGTGTTGTGGTTGTATTTTGTTCAGGTGATTGTTAAGCTGTACATGTGTGTGCAGTCTGAAGATGATACTCTGGTCTTTCCTTCCCGGGAGGTTGATGTTGGCTTTAGGATAATGGCTGGTCATATATTTATAGATGTCCCTCTCAGTGTTTTCCATGGCTCATCTGTTCATCGAATTTTCTTTGTTTACAGATTTCAACATCATTTTAACTGTGTGTGTGGTT
This sequence comes from Meghimatium bilineatum, assembly GCA_034231615.1. Lineage (NCBI taxonomy): Eukaryota > Metazoa > Mollusca > Gastropoda > Stylommatophora > Philomycidae > Meghimatium > Meghimatium bilineatum. The sequence continues at coordinate 3,314,688 of CM067320.1, read as the reverse complement.
GTTTGTGTATATGGCTATACTTGTTGTGCTCCATTTTTGCTAGTCTATCTGCCTTGTCATTGCCAGGTGTTGTGTTTCAGTGGCCAGGAATCCACTACATAACAATGCTGACTTCATAAGATGTAAGCAGCTGGTTGGCATGGTGATAGATTTCAACTAGCTCAGGCTTACAATGTCCATCACAATCTAGTGCTTGAAGAGCGGACATAAAAATAACAATGTTTTGGACTTTTGATGGAAAGGTATCAAATATGATCTTCAGGTAGTACAAGGCATAATCTAGTGTTGTTATCTCAGCTTCATAGTTAGAACATATCTCCCCACAGACATCAAACAACTCATCAGATGTTTTGTCTGGATATTCTATGTAGACACCATAACCTGCTTTGATGGTGGCTTTAAAAGCAGGCCCATCTGTATAGACATGGATCCATTGTTCTGGATAGCTGTCTATTGTTTTCTGTGTTGTTTTCATAAGACTTACTGGGTCCAAACATTTCGTTGCATTATCTCTTTATTTTGTTTGATAAGACAACACTATTGGAATGTGTGTGCAGTGATTCAAAAATGTCAATGATTGTGATCAAACATTAAATTGTTTAGACATTGCTGAACTGCTGAGAATAGAGTTGTTTGGAGAACTTTTGTGTTCTGATGTCTCTAGTGTAGCACCCTACAACCTTGGCGTGTTATATGTGTTATCATTATTATTGTTGCTGTTATTATTATTATTATTATTATTAATACTGTCTTGTGTAAGTGACACATACGTTCATAGATCTTTGATTTCGTATTGTCTCTATGGACTGTTATATTTGTTTTATCGTCGTATATTTTGAGACTCCTGTAGTAAACGTTAGTATCTGTCCATGTTTTGCATGCCTGCAAGTGTGTAGATAAGACTTCGTAGATAATAGTTCTACAACGTGTTGGTAGGTGCTAAAATTTATGATTCACAATTAACACTAAAATCATTCAGTGCTACTGTGTGGTCAAACAAAGTAGATGCTTTCAAACCTTTACGATTTCAACTTTGCGAGATCCGATGCATTATGTCAAATAATATAAGACGTCAACAGAGTTGCAGAAACTAAAATTAAAACAAGAGGGTTAGCGAGAAATATTACAGATTAAATGTTTATATGCAGGTGTAATTCTTTGACATGATGTTACATTTGAAGTAAATTCAGTCTCGAAGTAATTGCAATCTGTAACTATACATTTGCCAGATTGTGTAAACATGTTATCAGAAACGATGAAAAAAGTGAAATGTTATAGACAATATGGATATAACCAGATGAACATTGCCGATAATGAGATTCCAGAGAAACTTGAATGCTTCCAGAGAATTTCCTGTCGAAAGTGAAGTTAGAGCCAGAAGGAAAAAGCTTCAATTTGACTATGAAGAGGATGGCGAGGAACCCGTAACAGATGGAAATACATTTAAAATACACATTTTCAATTATATTCTGTACATTACCTTCAATTCTCTGAATGAACGATCCACACTTCTGGAATCCAATAGTAATACGTTTCAGCTGTTATACAACATTTTACAACTCAAGGATATAAATGACAAAACGTTATATAAGTATTGTACCAGAGTCTCCAATCAATATTGTCGGTAGAAAATCAATCAGATAGAAATGCAAATGATCTTCGAGAAAGAATTACGTAATATAGACCGAATGCTACCATATTCTATGAAACATTTCATGTTTGACATTTTTTTGTACCAAAATAACTGAATTATTTTGTGTCCGAACACTGTTGTAGCCCTGTTGTGTACACTGTTGTAGCCCTGATAACTTTATTAACACTCCCTGTCACTGTAGCTATTTGGGAAAGAAATTTTTTCAATATCAACATTAATGTTTTAAAACAAACACTACTTAAGAAGTTCAATAAGCCAAACAAAAACTAAGAAAATGTGTCATTAACTTATATTGAATCTACATTGGCTGCCACTCCAGGTTTGTCTCGTCTTGTCCTATTCATGTGTGCCGCTTGGCGTCATGGGGAGCCGATGTCTTCTTTATTGTGCTAACTGTGATGCCGCTGCGATAGTGCAGACATGGTGTTCTAGTATTTCTCTGATGCCAAATATCCATCGTCGTCTGGGTCTTCTCCTGTTTCTCTTGTCAGATGATCTTTTATTGACTTTTATAGAGTTTGCACTCTAGACTACAAATCCCTAATTCAAGAATTTACTAAAGTTGAAGATAGAAGGGTAAAACTAGTAGGTTGTTGCAGTTCATAAATGCATTATTTGACAGTAGTTTTATATTTTCACAATAAAAATCGTATTCGTACATTTTGTTCATTTAAAAGAAAAAAATAAATTGCTAGTTATTATTAATTTTATAAAAATTAAGAGCTATAATTTGAATGACTGGTACCATACGGAGAACATCTGCACGAACCAGATGGTATGAAACATAAGAGACGGAGAGAAGTAACGATGCATTAGAAATTAGAGCCATGCTAATTGTGTGTCTAATTATCTTGGAAATAAGCATACATATATTTGACTTGTCACCAATACAATTGGAGACAATAGTAATGTTCACAGTATGAGGAATTATTATTGCCAGAGTTTTGTCTGAAAATTGAACATAATTAAAGCGAGCTACAAAACTAGGAATATTTCATGTTGATGGTATTGTTCGGCTCGCAGACATACGATCGTTAATTGATCTTGCATATAAACTACTTGGTTTCATACATAGAAGTTCGCAAACGATAGAGGGTTTGTATATTGCAACGTTACTAGTGAAGGACTCATGGACATTCTGTCCATGTATAAAACATAACAGCAACGATATCAGGAATGACATAACGACCATATCAAACCAAGATGACATTGACAAACTGAACACATTGGTGGTTTGTTCACGTCATGAGAATAGAACCAACACAAACAGCAAATCTTGGTGGTTTGTTCACGTCATGAGAATAGAACCAACACAAACAGCAAACCTTGGTGATTTATTCACGTCATGAGAATAGAAACAACACAAACAGCATTTTGTGCTAACTATAACAGAAGATCAGGCTACAAGGAACAAGGAAGACCAAGAAATTGTTAGGTAAAGACAATGAAACAAACTTTAAACAGACACGGCCTGGCCATGATCAGTACGACCAACACGTCCAATGACAGACAACTCCAACTTTTCCCCTCCCATACACATATACGTCGCTTTACACGTCGTGTTACAACAGGAGTGAAAATAGCAATATATATATATATATATATCTTTTCTATTGTCTGTGCCCAGGTGAATGGTGGTTAATCGTGTTCACACTTGCCGTTAAATGTAGGTGTGAGAGCTTAAGCTGCCGTTCCAAGGCCAGATGTGTCGCCGTGGTTGCATTTAGTCCATGTTTGTTTAAGGCTTTCTTGATATTTTCTATCCACCGTTTTCTTTGTCTACCTTTGACTTTGCACTGGGATATTCTTTTATTATATGTTCTTATTGGTATTTGGTTTGGGTTCATTCTCATAAGGTGTCCGAACCATTTTACTTGCTGTCTCTCAATATGTTTAATACATGATATTATACCAACTCTTTTCCTAATTTCTTCATTTTTTATTGCATCTAGTTTAGTAACTATCACAGCTTTTCTCAGACACTTCATTTCACATGGAAAGATTTTCCTCCGCTGCATAATTGTTAAAGACTATATATATATATATATATATATATATATATATATATATATATATATATATATATATATATATATATATATATATATATATATATACAAACGTTAGATTCAACATTGCAAACTCCACCCCAACCTCTTATGTACAAGTTACAATATAATTGTTTTCGTTTACAAAATAGAGTGCAACGAAGTAGAGCTTAACACAATAGAGTTTAACAAAATAGAGTTTAACAAAATAGAGTTTAACAAAATAGAGTTTAACAAAATAGAGTTTAACAAAATAGAGTTTAACAAAATAGAGTTTAACAAAATAGAGTTTAACAAATTCTTAGATGGGCATTTTTAAATACAATTTATTATTTTCTGAGACTATAAGTTAAAGACGTAGACTTTGTTGTGTACAAGTAACGAGGCATGACTCGTTTTCTACAATTATTTTGCAAGGAACAGTCGAGGATAGAAGGAGAAAAGGAGGTCAGAAACAATCATGGATTGGTAGCAACAATGAGTGGTCTGAGCGTTATCTTTATACACTCCTCCTAATGGCTGAGGATATACTCCTCTGAATGATTGAGGATATACTATTCCGAGTGGCTGAGTATATAATTTTTGAAGAGTTTATTTTGCTGACGTATTCTGTACGACACCCCTACGACCTTGTTGGTCTTGTGTCTTATTATGACATAGAAGGAGATAGTGCTAGAGTTTATACAGAATTTAGATACATTTTTCACAAATTGAAACTAATTTCTTTTATCGATAATTGGATTCGTCAAATATTACATTTTATAAGAAAACCTATCAAGCATTTAATGACAATTAGTAATGTTCGATAATTGTTTGTGTTGATTTGTAAATATAAGGATCGCATGAAATTAATCAAATCTCCTGGTAACGACTGGGTCTACCTAGGGGAGGGTAAATTTAAGACTCTTAGTCAATGTCCATGTCTGTGTCTATCTCATTATCATCATCAGATGTTATGCCGGCTGGTGTAGGCGATCATGGCTCTCCTATCTCTGTGTTTCCTGTATTATGTATCACAATCATTATTGTTTCCCTGCCGTGACAGGTTGTTAAACTGTTTAATAATATTTTCTCACTTTTTCATCCTATGTCTCTGTTTCCCTCAATCTTGACCGTTGTGACTATGTTCTCCTAACCTCCTTGTCTCATAAAGTGACCAAAAATGCAGATTGCCTTTTTCTTATATTTTTGATAAAGCTCTGTCTCATATTTGACTCGTTGAACATTTCCACATTAGTTGTTCCCGCAGTCCATGTGTCTATCTAGTGGAGGATAAATTTAGAACTCGTTATGTATAACCTCATTATAACCTCTCGACAGTACAGTAACGAGGCATTCTCATCCAGCTACAGGTACCAGAGTACTACAAATTTTCACACAGTTACAGGTACCAGAGTACTACACATTTTCACACAGTTACAGGTACCAGAGTACTACAAATTTTCACACAGTTACAGGTACCAGAGTACTACAAATTTTCACACAGTTACAGGTACCAGAGTACTACAAATTTTCACACAGTTACAGGTACCAGAGTACTACAAATTTTCACACAGTTACAGGTACCAGAGTGCTACAAATTTTCACACAGTTACAGGTACCAGAGTACTACAAATTTTCACAAAGCTAATTATAAACCTAACATTATCTATAAAGCTAACCCTAACTATAAAACGTACCCGAACTATAGGTCTAACCTTAACTATAAACCTAACCTTGACTGTAAACCTAACCTTTACTATAAACTAACCATAACTATAAACCTAACCTTAACTATAAACCTAACCATAACTATAAACCTAATCCTAACTATAAACCTAATCCGAACTATAAACCTAACCTTGACTAGAAACCTAACCTTAACTATAAACCTAACCTTGACTATAAACCTAATCCTAACTATAAACCTAACACAAACTAGAAACATAACCCAAATATAAACCAAACCCTGATTCGTACACAACAGGAAATATCAAGTAAAAATGGACGCACAAATCACTACACATTTCTCTAGAGAAAAAATGTTACCATTAGGAGCAAAGATATTTGATATAATCTCGGCTAGACTGCTAATTAAAGATAAGGGAGAAGTGGGAATGAAATTATCCAATTGAATAAGACAATACAAACGTTTCACAGATAATTGTTGGCAGATTAATCGCGGGAGTATAATCAAATCATGTGACTTATGTGGGCGGTAACAATAGTTGTGTGAATTGACTGATCACAGTGTATGATTATAACCATTCTAGAGTACGTGGGTGTGTGAGTAGGTGGACGGAAAGATGGATGGATGTGTGGATGAATTGATTGGCGGAAATATAGATGGATGAGTGAGTGAATGGAAGGAAATATTGATGAATGAGTGGATAAACGAACGGATGAAAGGATGGACGGAAATATTAATGGTTGGATGGATAAAAGTGTGGATAAACAGATGAACGGGAAAATTTATTGCGTAATGGGTTATGAATGAATAGATAGACGGATGAAAAAAAGGGGTGAACAGATAAATAGATAAATGGGTGGACAGAACGTTGAATAGATATATAGAATGACAGACGAGTTGATGCAGATATATTTAGATAAAAAATATATACGGAGATGCAAGTAAATAGACATAATTTCTTGAGACTGACACACAGATGGATAAATGGATGCATAGAAAGATTGATGGATTAGTGAATGAAAGAGTGGACGAAATAATGGAGAGAAAGTAATGAATGAGTGGATGAATGGATTCATGAATGTATGGACGGACAAATTGGTGTATAATACGGAGTAGAGGCAAACACACAACCAGATATAGAGAGACAGAAATAAATAGATTTTGTATAGCAATGTTCTCTATCTATCTATCTATCTATTTATCTATCTATCTATCTATCTATCTATCTATCTATCTATCTATACGCTGTGTCCCTTGTTTGTCTTGCGGCGTCAGGGATAGAAGAGTTGTCTTGAGATGGCCTTCTTGTGTGCTGTTTGTAAGCTTGCTCCTGTGCCTTCTTGTGTGCTGTTTGTAAGCTTGCTCCTGTGCCTTCTTGTGTGCTGTTTGTAAGCTTGTTCCTGTGCCTTCTTGTGTGCTGTTTGTAAGCTTGCTCCTGTGGCTTCTTTAACTTTTGTGATCCATCTTTTACATGGTCTGCCTCTGGTGCTGACAGACGGATAGTCAAGCTGCCAGATAGACACATAAACACATAGATAGACACATATACAGATAGACGACTATGAATACACATATAATTATTCGTTAGATCGACAATTGGATATATCGATGGACGACGGATAGATGGATGGACGGACGGATGGACGTATAGATTGTTGGACGGACGGATGGACATAGACAGATAAATATGCTTTTTGCAGATTGAAGTATTGTTTTAATACGAATCAAACATCGTGACCACAATTAATTCATCAAAGTATCTTGATATCTATTGTGTATTGTCTTCCCCGGGTTAATGATAATTGATAGTATCCACACTTGCCGGTTAAGAATAGGGGTGGAATCCTCAGTTGCTCCAATACAAGCTGTGTCGCCTTGTGCATTAAGTCCATATTTGTTCAATGTGTTTTGATATTTTCCATTCACCTTTTTCTTGTTCTACATATTGCTTTATGTCCTGATAGTCTTATGGTATATGATCATTGGTATGTGGTATTTGGTATGTGGTATGTGTTATGTGGTATGTGGTATGTGGTATGGGTTCATTCTTATAATATCACAATCGATTTTACTACTGTCTTTCGTCACGACATCACAAGACGGAAAATCCACATAAAAAAGGACAGCCTTAAGGACAACATAAATTCGTTTTCACCAGAATATTGTCCATGCTGTTTACTGAATAATTGTTGACAGATTGCAATACATGTACTTCAGACATGATGTCATGTGTAACAAGTATTTCATGCAACATTTGAAACTCCTTCCTACCGACGATAGAATCCATTCATGTGTTGGATGTTTTACAGAACTTGTGTCACAGATGAGATTATACACTCTGAGGATGACCTTAATCTCCTCTGTTCTAGTGGCTATCGTATGTGGGACAATCACTGCTGAATTTCAGTTCTATTGTACGAATGTACTTGCTTACGGAGATTTCAGTTTACTTCCCAGATGAGATTGTGTTCACGTGTTGCACTGTGAAAGGTTTTGTTATTGTGTGGCTTTTCTTTCATCCTCTGTGAGTGTACGCTGGCAATAAAGATTGAAGGGCGTTAGGAGCGGGTTTAATAAGGCAATCAGCTTACTGGAAACCCAACTAATCTAGCTGTCCGTGCAAGGCCGAAGTAATATCCGCAGGCATGGAGTTTAATACAGACATACCTCTCTGGTAGTGAACTTATTCTGTCTGCTGCGTTGTTTTAAAGATTACAGGAAATACTCGTGAGCATAATTATTCGGGATGTAGTGATATACTAGGTAATATAAATGTGTTCAGTGGTGTGGCTGTGTTTTCTGAACTATCAGAAAACACAGTTGTTTCCTGTCGGAAATGAACCCGCTATCTTGACCGTCGAAACCGCGTTCTGTGATTCGTCGCCAAGGAACCGATGAATCATTGGAAACTTGGTTATAAATTCCAGAAAATATTCGAAGGATGAAAATCTGCTGACTCGAAGTTGACAAAATTTGATGTCAACAATGATGTTTCTATAAATCAAATACATGATGTTCTTATACACTAAAAACATGATGTTCTTATACACTAAAAACATGATGTTCTTATACACCAAATTACACACCAGAGGGTAAGCGGAACATGTAGGACCTAGGCTGGACATCCCACTTACAGTCAAGGATTTTGTGAAACGCTCAGCAACAGAATCTCACAGTCCATGTACTGCTGAGTGACGCGGAAGCTGCCGTCCGGCTAATACTAAGCTTCTAGCATCAACATGCACAAACGCGCCCATAGCAACACCTTCACTATATAACCCGTTTCAAAAAGCGATATACCAGGTAACCCTGGATGTGGTTGGTCATGCACAGAAAACATGTTTACTTGAGTTGAAAGGCGATTCGTTGCCTAATCTAATCGCGTAATTTCGGGAGAAAATTGCATATTCTTGATGGAAAATATACAAGACCAATACAACACCCATAGCAGATGGTTGTGACAATGAAATAACAGCACCCATCAAGAAAGCAGATACATTCAACAATTTCTATGCAAATGTTAACAGGTCGTAGCAGAGGAAGAAATTAGATAAAATTCAAAAAAGGGTAACACATAACAAAGATAAGAACAATATTGCTGCATTCTATGAACTATTTAGCGAACAAGAAGTGAACATTGCGATATGGACACTTGCTAGTAACAAAACTCCTGGACGAGATCAAATTAAATATGATATGTAAGCTGGTACCAAAGGCAAAAGCAACACTCCTATTGTTTATTAATAGAACATGGAAGGAGAAGCAGTTGCCATCATCACGGCTCACAACAACAATCAACCCCGTTCCTAAGATAGAATAACCTGCAGGAGCACCTAGAAGTTATAGGCCCATATCCCTTACCTCATGCTTAGGCAAGCTGGTTGAGAGAATGGTTAACAATAGACTATACTGCTGGCTGTGAGACCATGATTGTCTAGATAATAACCAAGCAGGCTTCAGGCGCACATATCGCACAGATGACCCTCTCTTCAGATTCACACAAAATATAATGGATGATTTCTAAGAACACAAACACATTAGAAGTGCTCATTGAACGTGAGCGGGGATATCACAAAGTTTTAGGAAAGGGACTCTTGCTGAAGATAAACATAATGAGAATAGGTGGAAAGATGTTTAAATGGATACAGGCCTTCCTGACAAACAGAAACATAGCCACCAGCTATGCCAGTTCACTATCCCGGAAAATAACATTGGAGGGGAGACTGCCTCAAGGCTCCCCTCTAAGTTGAACACTCTTCCTTATTTTCATCGATGGTCTAGCGAAACATCTCAATGTGTCAAAAGCAAGGTTTGCTGACGACCTTGTCATCTGGAATCACTGATAAATATCCCATCCTGGCATCAACAAAAATAGATCAACTAAGCTATCCTTACAATCACAGTATCGCTGTGTATTGTGGAAACTCAACATCAATACACAGAAAACTGCTTACACTATTTTCTCAAGAAGAAACAACAAAAAGTTCTGTTAAGATCGAAATGAGTGGGGAAGTATTAACAAAGCAATAAACCCCTGCATACCTTGGAGACAGACAGCTAACAATAAAACACGAAATAGAAGATCCCAGAGGACAAGTAAGTAAACTCCTAAACCTCAAGAGATTAGCTAGGACCAATTTGGGGGGGGGGGGGGGTATGAGGGGACAAACATACTCTCCACAAACTGTATTTTATAATACGCGAGATCAGTGTTGGATTAAGGCCTTTCTCTCCAGACAAATATGACCAATAGTACTATCACATCCCTGAATAGAGAATCACAGAACCAAGGTCTGATACCAATCGACGCCCACAGCAGTATGTGCGATAGATGCAAATGTAGAGCCGTTGGATATGAGACGAAAATGAGCACTGACAGAAGCGGTAGAAATATACAAGAGACAAAAGAATGACCATGCAAATAAAATACTTAATGACATTTTTTTTTAAATTGGAAACAAACAAAAGACTAAAACAATTGTCTGTACTGCATCGATCCGGAGATGAAAATGACAATCACCATTTACATGTAAAGTGACATTATTTCTTGTAAAGTGGCATTCTTGTTTGTAAAGAGACATTCTTTCACGTAAAGTGACATTCTTACATGTAAAGTGGCATTCTTATATGTAAAGTGATGTTCATATCTGTAAAGGAAGAGACGTCTTCGGATTTCTCATTGGCTATGAATTCCAAATATGACTAATATAATTCTGACAGATACCGCTTGCAGTGACATAGCCCAAGACGAGTCACTGTCTGATGGATCCGTAAATTATTCTCAATGTTTTGTTTAGTCTCACTAACATTTTTGTACTGTTAGAAACTGACAAAATGTGTAAACTTTAACCCCATCCACTTCATCATTGATAAACAACATCGTAGTGAAGTTATGCTACACTGGAACCACATATAATAACATACATATCGACGTTTCGACCCAAAACATGTGTATTAAAGAACACATTCACAACAAAATACGCCGAGTAAGAACTTTTAGTTTCAAATGATTAGCAAAACTTGATTAACATGTTCCAAGTTCGCCTATTTCATTTCATATTTGATGTATTGAGCACATATTATTGATTAAAATAACTTGACCAGACGCAACGACCACATTAAACCATGCTTCAATGTCTCTGTTCCCAGGTTGTGAAGATGCTTGCCACCATCGTGCTGCTGTTTGGGGTATGCTGGCTACCACTTCATCTCTTCATAGCTATCACCACCACATTCAACGAGGACATATTTGGAGATTTAGCTTACGATATCTACTTCAGTGTTCATTGGTTGTCCATGGCCAACAGTTTTGTCAACCCAGTTGTATATGGACTTATGAATGATAACTTTAGGGTAGGTCAGCTCAGCACTTTATGATTTTTATTGATAGATTTAGGGTAATAAAGTCCTAAAATGTCCCTTTTTCGGTTCATGTTTGTCTTTACGATACTGTGTTATTGGTAAGAATGATGAGGTGTAACTGCGTAACTGCGATACACAAAAGACCACGCTAGACCAAAACTCCATCAAATTGACCACCAAGTTGTTAGTTTTACCCAGAGCTATATACAGACAGGCTAAGCCACTAGATGATGTCCAGTTATCCGTATTCGTGAGTGTGACTTCGTATTCGTGAGTGTGACTTCGTATTCGTGAGTGCGACTTCGAACACGTGAGTATTCGTGACAAGAAGACTGCACCGTTCTCATGCATGAATTTTCAATTCATGTATGCCCTTCCAACGTCATCATCCTTGTTGTGCACTGTATGTTTCACAGTTGCTGCCTCGTACGTGTGTAAATGATGTGTATGTTTCACAGTTGTTGCCTCGTACGTGTGTATGTGATGTGTATGTTTCACAGTTGCTGCCTCGTACGTGTGTAAATGATGTGTATGTTTCACAGTTGCTGCCTCGTACGTGTGTAAATGATGTGTATGTTTCACAGTTGTTGCCTCGTCCGTGTGTTTCTTCTTCTTCTTCTTTCGTTCACTTGAAACATGTCTATATCTGTAATTCTGTCTCCTTAATAAAACTCACTGTCTTTTGTAGTTCATACAGTGTCCCATAGAGTTTTGATTCCAGTGTTGTTTCCTCTGGCCAATATGTCTGCCTCAGCGTTTCATGCTCAGAACACTCTTGAAGTATATGTTTGGCACTCTGTGCTGCCTGTCCACATGTACACATGGCCGTGTTGCCAATTTTGAACTTTGTATACATGTGACTGCGGAGTCGGTTGTGTCCTGTTCTGAGACGTAGAATTATAACTTGTTCTGATCTGTTCATATTGTGATAGTCATCTTGTGTTGGTGTTTGTGGCTTTCTTATTGACTTTATCATCTGTTTTTTCTGATGGTAGGTGATTGGTATATCTGGTTGGTCTTCGGCAGCACCTTCCTTAGCCAGTTGGTCTGCTTTTTCATTTCCTGGTATTCCACAGTGAGAGGGTATCCACTGCATGGTTACCCTATACTGGTAAGACAATTCGCTAAGTAGTTTTTTTAAGTCTGTTAGTTTTCCAGACTGGAGAGCTTGAAGCACTGACCTTGCATCTGTCAGGAATACCACAGGCTGTAGGTCAGAGTTGGAGTTCAGCAGTTTTTTAGCTGCCACACTAACTGCCTGGATTTCTGCATCATAATTATTGCAGAATTTTCCTGTCGGTGTTCTGATTGTATCTCTAGGCTTGTGTGGATATTCTATATATACACCTGCACCTCCATTCCTCACAGCATTCTGTGCTGACCCATCTGTGTACACTCTGACCCATATATCTTGTGGATATTCCTCATCCAGGAAACTGAGGGTGATTGTCATTCGCTGCACACTGTTCTGTTCGTCCTCGCTTAGTATTCCTTTCACATGGGTCTGAATGTATATTGGCATTCCATGGCTTTCACTCCACGGGGTTTGCTCTGGTACAGACCTTAAGGGGCTGCCAACTTCAGGTAGGTCTGTAAGTTGTCTACGGAGTCGTTTAGCTTGATGGATAAAGCTGCTCCTTTTCAGTCGTCCCATTGCTAGATTTTGGAATCTTTCCTTCATTGGATGACTTGGCATACACTGAAACTTTTCTGCTTGAATTAGTACTTTTGTGTCTCTGCGTTCGCCAAGTGTTTGCATTCTTCCCATTTTCTGCATCTCTGCTATGGGTGTTGATTTCATTGCTCCCAACATTATTCTAAGTGCCTGGTTTTGCACTTTATCTAGATCTTGTAATGTGGTGTTTGATGCAGGACACCACGCAGCTGAACCGTATTCCAGGTGTGGTCTTATGCCTTGCTGGTAAACTTTACTGAGTATATTTCCACTGGCTCCCCATGTGGTTCCACTTAGTTTTCTCAGGATAGCTAGCTTCCTCCTGGCTTTTGTTGTTGCTTTGTTTATGTGCTGCTTCCATGTCAGCTTATCATCAAAAGTAACTCCGAGGTATGTGGGTTGTTTGTCTTCTTTCAAGAGCTCTCCATCTATCTTGATATGACCAGCTTTTTGTTTTGGTGAGAGGGTAAAGAGTGTAGTGCTGCACTTATCTGTGTTAATGCTGACGCACCATCTATTAGCCCATAAGGTTAGGGCATCGATAGCTCTTTGTATTTGTTTAGTGGCCACTGTTGCATGTTCTTCCGTGCACCAGATCACCAGGTCGTCAGCATACATTGCCACTTTGATCCCGTGAGGTAGTTCAGCAACTAGGTCATTGGTGTAAACCAAGAAAAGTGTGGGTGACAGGACTCCTCCCTGGGGGACTCCATGACGCAGTAGAACTTTCTTGCTCTTGCGACCATCTAATTGTACCCTGGCTCTTCTATTATGCAGGTATGCTTTTACCCATTTGTACATTCTTGAGCTAACCCTGCAATTTCGCAATTTCTTTAGGAGCCCTTCTTTCCAGACCTTATCAAATGCTTTCCTGAGGTCTATCCATGCTGCTAGTACCAGTTTCTTTTCTTGGAAGGCATCCTCAATCTCTTGGGAGAGGTAGGTTGCCTGATCTTCAGTAGAGTAGCACTGTCTGAAACCTGCTTGCTGTGATACCAGAAGGTTTTCACTTTCAAGGTACCACTGCATCCTAAGATTGATAATGCGTTCCATTGTTTTACATAGACAGCTTGTGAGGCTGATGGGCCTGTAGTTGGAGACTGTGTTGCCATCTTTTCCTGATTTGAGGAGTGGTATCATTATTGCTTCTCTCCACGCCTGTGGTACATTACCTGTGGACCAGCTTGTGTTAAAGATCTGCAGTAGCTTTGCTCTTGCTGCACTTCCCAGGTTTCTAATCATTTCATTGGACACTCCATCAGCTCCAGGGGACTTTTTCATTTTCAATTTGGATATTGCATGCTCCAGTTCTCTCATTGTGATTGGTGCCTCCATGACTTCAGGTATAGGTTCACCTTGTCCAATGTTTTGCTGGTTCTCTCGAACCTCCTGTTGTTTGTCTGGGCTGACTTTGACGTTATTGTCTTCTGCAAAGGAATCTGCAAAGTAATCAGCTGCATGTTTACCTGTTAAAATGTTTCTATCTTTATAAAGTGTGATCTTGGTATTTCTCCCTGTACCTTCATCATTTAGTTGTTTTACAAGTTTCCATAATTTCCTAGTATCTCTTTCTAGGTTCAGCGACTCTGTTTTTTCTTTCCAGCTGCTCCGTCTGGCTTGTAACTTGGCTCTTTGAAATTTAGCCTTTATTTGCTGATATTTGTTGTGATGTTCTTGGCTAGGTCTGTTCTCGGCCTGCTTTCTAGATGTTTCCATCTCATTTTGCAGCTTTTCCAGTTCATCATTCCAGTAGGGTTTGTAGTTTTTGCGTGCCCCCCTGGGTATGGTTTTACTAGCAGCATGTAGTATACATCTATTAAATTCACTCACTGCTCTATTGATGTCTTTGTCCAAGTTCATGTCCTTAGCTAGAACACTGGTTAAATGCTGGTACATTTTCCAGTCTGCCCTCTTATAGTTCCACCTAGTGAGCGTGCTGCTGTCCTTGGTATATTCATTGTGAATTTCCAGAAATACTGGTCTGTGGTCACTACCCCCAAGCTTTTTTCCAACGACACGTGTGATGTTCCATTCCAGGCCTGGTGAGTAGAATGCCAGGTCTGGTGTAGAGGTGGTGTGCCATGCTCTCGAGTAGAAGGTTGGTGAGTCTGCTGGCTGGTTAATAAGAATGAGATTATTTTCATCCTGCCAGCTCTCAAGTTCCTCACCTCTCTTGTCGATATGATCGTAGCCCCAGCTCTGAGAGTGGCTGTTGAAGTCACCACACACCATAAGCCTTTCTTTGTCTGGAATTGTGTCTAGTGCCAATGGTTTATCATTTGGGCAGTAGTAGTTCAGGAGATGGAATTCTGCACTGTCTGTTTTTAGGTGGAGCATCTGGTATTCTGCCCCGTCCATGTATACTTCCAGCTGACATGCGCTGATATTGTTTTTAACTAGTGTCAGAATTCCACCCTTTCGCCTGTCTTTTCGGTCAGATCGGTAGCACTGGTAGCCTCTGATTTTGAAGGCTATGTCGCTGCTGAGGTGTGTTTCTTGGATACAGCATATATTTACTTGTTCTTCACTGAGGACATTTTCAAGTTCCAATTTTTTGCTGTATCCATCTCTTTTACTGTTAACACCCTCAGCATTCCAGTGCATTATTTTTATTGGTCGTTTGTTTGTTTGGCCAGTAGCTCTATTCCCTTGCCTCCTGGCTCCTCGGGGCAATTGAGAAGGACTTCCAGTAACTGAGGTTGGGCCCTTTCGAGGTATAGGGCCCGGCACCGTCCCTGCCTGAACGTCCGCCACAGGGCAGGCACCATAACGTTTATTAGATGCAGACATGTTTCCATTGTGTTTTATGCGTGGCAACCTGATTATCTGTGCGCCTTTTGGCTGGTTGCCTCCGTCTTCAGCACTCTGCTTACTTGGGCCGGACTATGGTCCTGCTCGAGTGGGAGTGCCCGACCAGTCTTAGTTTCCAGTCTCTGATGGCTGAACTAAGCCCCATCACCACTTCAAGGTTCTGGCCTCGATGGGGGTCCGTGTGTAAATGATGTGTATGTTTCACAGTTGTTACCTCGTACGTGTGTAAATGATGTGTATGTTTCACAGTTGCTGCCTCGTCCGTGTGTAAATGATGTGTATGTTTCACAGTTGCTGCCTCGTCCGTGTGTAAATGATGTGTATGTTTCACAGTTGTTGCCTCGTCCGTGTGTAAATGATGTGTATGTTTCACAGTTGTTACCTCGTACGTGTGTAAATGATGTGTATGTTTCACAGTTGCTGCCTGGTACGTATGTAAATGATGTGTATGTTTCACAGTTGCTGCCTCGTACGTGTGTAAATGATGTGTATGTTTCACAGTTGCTGCCTCGTCCGTGTGTAAATGATGTGGATGTTTCACAGTTGTTGCCTCGTCCGTGTGTAAATGATGTGTATGTTTCACAGTTGTTGCCTCGTCCGTGTGTAAATGATGTGTATGTATCACAGTTGCTGCCTCGTCCGTGTGTAAATGATGTGTATGTTTCACAGTTGTTACCTCGTAGGTGTGTAAATGATGTGTATGTTTCACAGTTGCTGCCTCGTCCGTGTGTAAATGATGTGTATGCTTCACAGTTGTTACCTCGTACGTGTGTAAATGATGTGTATGTTTCACAGTTGCTGCCTCGTCCGTGTGTAAATGATGTGTATGTTTCACAGTTGCTGCCTCGTCCGTGTGTAAATGATGTGTATGTTTCACAGTTGCTGCCTCGTCCGTGTGTAAATGATGTGTATGTTTCACAGTTGCTGCCTCTTCCATGTGTAAATGATGTGTATGTTTCACAGCTGTTGCCTCGTACGTGTGTAAATGATGTGTATGTTTCACAGTGTTGCCTCGTACGTATGTATGTGATGTGTATGTTTCACAGTTGATGCATCATCCGTGTGTATGTGATGTGTATGTTTCACAGTTGCTGCCACATCCGTGTGTATGTGATGTGTATGTTTCACAGTTGCTGCCACATCCGTATGTATGTGATGTGTATGTTTCACAGTTGCTGCCTCGTCCTTGTGTATGTGATGTGTATGTTTCACAGTTGCTGCCACATCCGTGTGTATGTGATGTGTATGTTTCACAGTTGCTGCCTCGTACGTGTGTATGTGATGTGTTTTTCTTATAAATAAAATGAAAGTAAGAATGTTGGTGCTATAAATTACAAGACACATTTTATTCGCTGATTTTGGAAACAGATAAAGAAGTAACCGAATATGTTGTATTGTATGCATAGATGATATATATATTATAAGTATTTAGATATGCTTTATGTTGCAGCATCCTCTAACTCCACATCTGAGTCTTTGTTTGTATATCGTGTTTGGTTTTTATCTAAGCAGAGGCTTGTGATATGTGTGTAAAGTTTTAGTTATGTCTGAACTTACGTTAAACAACCTTAGACGTACGTTTATATATATAGTCTTTAGATGTATACTCAGGAAGCAATCAGTATGGCAGGCGTCATCATTCCAGCTAGTCAATCGCAGATTAAAAGTATGGCAGGCGTCATCATTCCAGCTAGTCAATCGCAGATTAAAAGTATGGATAGAATGTAAACAAATTATCTTGGGTTATACAAAACACGCGCCATGTGTGGCTATGAGGTGCCTTCTTATTAGATAACTGTGCATGTAGTCAGATATTTGACATGTGCCGTGTCCATGAGTAATGATACAGAACAGCCGTAACACACAGTGAGCATCGCGTGTAAGGGAAGCAGGTTTAAGACACAATATGAATGGGACGTGTTGAGAACATCGTCAGACACACATTGTGAATGGGACGTGTTGAGAACATCGTCAGACACACATTGTGAATGGGACGAGTTGAGAACATCGTCAGACACATATGGGCACCGGAAGGCATTAATCCAGGTGATGAATTGATACCTGTCTGGGTAGTTTATCAAGACAAATTCTAGACCATCATTACACTCAATATAGAGATGAAGGGAGGACAATCCTGTCAATGTTGGCAACGAGGACACATCTGAGCATGCTGATGACAGATTTAATTTACATAGATGTGATTTACACATATGTAATTTACACATATGTGATTTACACAGATGTAATTTACACAGATGTGATTTATGATTTATACAAATGACCCGGTATTCCGCAACCAACGGTGCGTGTGAACCTTGAGCGTCAGATCACGTGATCTTTATTTCCTTTAATAGTTCTTTCTTCGTATGAAGTGTTGATGGAACATCTTTGTTGGTTTTCTTCTCTTTCCATGATGTTCTTCATATTATTCTAGATATCTACATCTTGAAGGCTTCAATTCTGCCTTCTAATTGTTTGTTTATTGTCCATGTTTCTGAGACATACATATAGAAATGATGTAACATTTTATAATTCTCATATTTAGGTTGTTTGTACAATTTTAGTTTGTACAATTTTAGGTTGTTTGTACAATTTTAGTTTGTTTGTACAATTTTAGGTTGTTTGTACAATTTTAGGTTGCTTGTACAATTGTTTTATGTTAATGTTTTCCTTTCATTGAATTTACTGTCAACCATTGCTATTCTCTATTTCACATCTGCCGTCATCTGTGACTATGTGACCAAGATATTGAAAATGTTCTACTGGTTGTAGTTTATCTTTATGTATTCTTATACTTACCAGCTGTTCCTTTGACTGACTTTTTTGTTTAAAATGGTTTTTGATGTTAGGGTTGTGTATACCCAGTCCATTTTCTTTACTTGATTTATCGACTGATCTATTAGTCTGTGTAGTTTATGTTCAATTCTGCTAAAAGGATAATGTCATTTGCATATCTCAGGTTGTTTATTCTAACCAACATAATTTAAATATAAACCCCGGGCAACAACGCTGATACTGTTTCGTTAATAGATAACGTTGCATGCGCAGACACTTTAAACTTAAGACTGTGTAGATTTATAAGCGGATAAAGCTTTGGGTTTGATCAAGGAACGAAAATTTGTTTTTTTGGATAAGACTGTCCATGTTCTTTGTATTTAGTATGGGTGCCAGGCTATGCAGTTGTCTTTTATAATTATTTAAAGTTTTGAAGAACGTTGAGAGCAGAGTCTGTGCAAGATAAATACAGAAATAATATTTTCTTCTTCTGCGATCATTCTCAAACTCCTGTAGATTATCAGGATGTAGTCTGAAGAACGACATCGTTGACTAAACATTTACAGGTTAGCTGCGATACTTGTGTATTTTGGCCTGAATGATCCTACCTCAAAATGATAAAGACGTGAAATGTGCATGAAATTGACAGCTTCATGGACAGACATAAAGAGGACGGTGGATGTATGTATGATTTAACTGCAATCAAAGAACACGGTGAAAAAAAAACACATATTTCTGTAAGACCAAGATTATGACAAGCGGCAAAAAAAGTTCTCAACCTACATCAGTAATAAAAAAAACAAGAACGAGTGATTAGTTTCATGTGCCTTGGTTCTATTAAGAAACAACGGGTGGTGTCCTTAAAAAAGGATACATGTTAGTCATTACATCAAATAAATCGATACAAATGAAATAAATATTGCAGGAGTGAAACAAAATCAATAACAAACCTAATCATTCGAATAACAAGTTGAGCAAAAATAAGTAGAAGTGTTTATCAAAATATGACAATAAAACAACCTAACAACGAGATACAGAGACAGACGACGTTTCGACTAAAAAGCCTTCAGCATGACAAACAAAAGACCACAATAAAACGAATCTGACATGGAGACAAACATGGTTATAGTAGGGAGGAGAAGAGGACACTAGCGAATAGATAATGAAGAAGCAAAGAAGAAGCAGCATGACAGGGAAGAACTCCAGCCATTTACTTTCTTTTTAGGGTTTTTACCCTACTCTGGAGCATTTATCCTCTTTCTAATAATCTGTGCATTTCCAGTTGCAATATATGGATGTGAATCTTGGAAAATCACCAATAAAGTGGGGGAAAATTATAAAACAAAATGTTATAGAAGAATCCTCAGAACACAATGTACCAAAAAATGTCAGAAATATGAATATTCTGAGAGAAATGAATGTAATGAAAAGTGGATTAAAAAAACAATGTTATCTTCAGAAAATGACAATAATTTGGCTGTATCTAGCTACCCGCTCTCAGCTAAATGGATTTTTTCATCATCATCATCAACAATTTAAATCTGATCAAGGAATCCTTTTCTCTGGAATTGTCACGTGTGCTGATCCCGAATAACGTGATGTATTTTGTGTAACGCGAGATATCATTGGTCTATGTTTGTGTTCATTCTGTGTCACGAGCCAATGGAATACACCAAAAACTCAGATCATGCAATATTAAGTCAGGTGGTTGTGGAATATGTACGCATGGCTTTTCTATTTAATGTAAAGCACAAGTTGGAAGAAATAATTACAGAAGAACCAACTGGTTTCAGATAAATCAGAAGCAGTTTTGAAGAAATATTTAACATTCGAATATTGATTGAAAAACATATTCAGCATCAACGTGACCTGTAACACAATTTCGTTGATTTTAAAAGGCCTTTGACCGTGTTTGACATGATGGTCTGTGACACATACTAAGACAATGTCATTATGACACCACAATCATAGACATTATTGAAGCGCTGTACAAAAATGCAGATAGTGCTCTCTTGTCAGATAATGCAGTTGGAGAGTTCTTTAAATTCTTCTTATTCTTCTTCTTCAGCGATCATTACTCAGTCAGGTTGGGACTTCGGATTCTATGATATAGGCTGCTGTCTGTTTTAAAGTGTCCACTGTGCCATTCTTTAAATTAAATGTGGGAGTTCTGCAAGGATTCATAATGTCTCCAGTATTTTTCAACATATGCATAGCGCACATCATACAAGAGACATTACATGATTACAACACGTCTATATCGATAGGAGGTCGCCCTATCTGCAACTTGCGTTTCGCTGATGATATTCATCTTATAGCTGGGTCAGAACAAGCATTGCGAGAGTTAACAGCAAAGTTCGAAAAAGTTAAGTACGGAATGGAAAGCAACACAGAAAAGAGCAACATCTTGGTTAACAGCAGAGATACAGAACATCAGACTAACATCATGATGAATGGACATAAGCTTGAGATTGGTGAATACCTTCAAATACCACGGATCCAGTATATGCAGCGATGGTAAATGAAAAGTATAACTAAAAATAAGACTGGAGATGTATTTGGCGTCCTTGTGAAGACTAAAGGTGATTTAGAAAAGCGACATCAGCGTTGGAGTGAAAGTCATACTGTGTAAGTGGCTGATGCTTTCTGTTGTGATGACTAGTTGTGAGAGTTGGACACTCACTGCGGACATGGAGAGAAGATTACAGGCTTTTGAGTATAAGGGATACAGGCGAATTCTACGAATCTCCTACAGTAAACATAGGAACAATATGTGTGTAAGAAATAAAATAAAGATGTATGCAGGTGTACAAGAAATATTGCTTTCAATAGTGAATAGACGAAGGTGAAAATTTTCAATAGTGAAAACTAGCAAGGTTTGGACATGTTTGCAGACATGATTCCTTGTTAGAAACAATACTGCAAGGAACTGTCGAGAGTGGAAGAAGCAGAGGAGAGCAAATAAAGACATGGACAGACAACATCAAGGAATGGACAGGGCACGATATTTCTACACTGACCCGCGTCGTTGATGATAGAAATCACTGGATGACTCTGTAGGCTGAAGCATCCAATATGGTACCCCTACGACCCTGAAGGGTTGCGGGCTTATTGATTGATTGATTTAATGTTCATCGATTATTTCCAATACCGATGTTATCCCATGCCACAATGCTATGTTAAAAAGCATCTGCTGTCTTAATCTTCCCCTACCTCTCGTGTTCTTCAACTTTCCTGTTGTTACAATGTGCTACGAGTACATCTTTCCTCTTCTCGTGGTGTGTCCAAAAAATGTGGACTGTCTCTTTCTGATGAAGTTAACCACCTCTATTTTAGAATTCACTACTTCCAAATTATCTTAATTACCTTTTTTTTATCTATCTATGGTGTTCTTAACATTCTTCTATAAAATCACATCTCTGCTGCACTTTTTAACTATTCCGTTGAGTATACGACATTCAATTATATGCATTATAATTCGTTCTACGTTCTCGTATATAAGTAGTATAATAGGGACTGACTGATACGTAGTACCCACGTACCCATTTGGTATCCACATACCCACCTCGTATCAAACCCACAAAATCTGACTTTTTTGTCTTCCTTTTTTTAATGAGTTTTTTAAAAGGTATGTGTTTTTAAAAAGCTATATAGTATGGTATATAATAAATATATTATGTATAAAAACATAAAACATAAAACATTCTCATTAAAAGAAATATATACAAGTTGGACACAGCCTTTGCCTGCTTGCTGTTTTCCAGGAGTCCATAGTTAACAAGTGCAAAGCTACAAATTCTTTTCTTCTTTGATATATATATATATATATATATATATATATATATATATATATATATATATATATATATATATACATATATAACCTCCCTACGTTTAATATGTAAATACAATTCCCTCCACCACTTTTCTCTCCTGAAAAAAACAAACCAAGATGAATCCGCAGTAAAAAAAATCAAATAAAATGCATGTTTAATTTCACATTGATTTAACAAGTTTCTCAAATTCATACATAAAACGTATACAATGACATGTGATGGTAAATGAATACGGGGAATAATATTTGAACCATCGCTACAAATAATGTAGCTGGTTATAAACAATAGCACACAGATGAATAGAATTCGTGTCACATGTGTGTTACATTAGTTTGAAACCAAAAATATATGTTTAATATATATGGGGTTTTTGAGAATTATAAGTTGTGTGATTGAATTATCAGAACCGAGACATGCATGACTTTTTATGATTATAAAGCTCTGATATAATCTAGTTGGATTAGCGTTTGTCGGACGTTAGGGCGTGTCTCACTAGATGATGTAGATTTGATTTTAATCAAAGAATGATACATATATTCTATATTAATGTGAGTTCAGAAACATGGACAATGATCAAACAATTAGAAGACAGAATTGATGCATTTGAAGTATGAATATATTGGGGAAAACATTATTTCGCTCTATATGTACGTAATGAATAGAGTAGAGATGTATGCAGGTGTACAAGAACCATTGTTTTCAATTGTGAAACAACAACTAGCATGGTTCGGACATGTATGCAGACATGATTCCTTGTCAAAATCAATTTTGAAGGGAACTGTCGAAGAAGGAAGAAGCAGAGGAGGGAAAATAAAGGCATGGAAAGACAACATCAAGCAATGGACAGGACAAGACATTTCCACAATCATCCGCATCGCTAAGGATATAATTCGCTGGAGTACTGTGTGTGCTGATCCATCCAATATGTACCCCACGACCCTGACTGTGTGCTGGAGCATCCAATGTGGTACCCCTACGACCCTGACTCTGTGTGCTGAAGCATCCAATGTGGTACCCCTACGACCCTGACTCTGTATGCTGAGGCATCCAATGTGGTACCCCTACGATCCTGACTCTGTGTGCTGAAGCATCCAATGTGGTACCCCTACGATCCTGACTCTGTGTGCTGAAGCATCCAATGTGGTACCCCTACGACCCTGACTCTGTGTGCTGAAGCATCCAATGTAGTACCCCTACGACCCTGACTCTGTGTGCTGAGGCATCCAATGTGGTACCCCTACGATCCTGACTCTGTGTGCTGAAGCATCCAATGTGGTACCCCTACGATCCTGACTCTGTGTGCTGAAGCATCCAATGTGGTACCCCTACGACCCTGACTCTGTGTGCTGAAGCATCCAATGTAGTACCCCTACGACCCTGAAGGGTTACGTGTTAATTGATGATGATATAAAAAAAAATAAAGAGATCTATATAGAAATAGAAGAGCAGGAATTGTAACAACACATCGTATGACAACTTATTCAAGGATAGAAAGATCAAATAAATAACGTATTTTTGATATATTAAAGACATGGTAAAGTTAAAGGTAGGTCCCATAGCAGAAACCTGCCGTCGAGGATGAAAATAACTCCTCATGTACTTAGCCGCAGTAACTATGGCGACCAGTTCACTTCCTTGCTTGGAGAAAACAAGACACCTTGTTGAACATTCTACTTAAAGGTAGATTCGAGGACAGGAGAAGAAGAGATGGACAGAGATGCAAGCAGGAGAGTAACATCACGAGATGGGCAAGTTACGGTCTAACAGAGTGCACCACAAAGACAAGAGACAGAAGATTTTGGAATAACCTTCGTTACGTTGACGGCACTTGATAATGGTGATATGTGTGTATTATCTATTCGTTAGATGTGTATGTCGTATAGTCGTGTGTCTATTAATGTGTCGGAGTATGTCTTATGGCGATAACATACCACCACGAGTATATTACATAAGTGGTTGACAACATGTGCCATATGGCATGTGGGAGCTACGGAGACATGCAGGGGAGCACGGAGAAAATATGTGGAATGTGTATTTTGAATTTAGATGCGTACTTTATAAACCTTGGCGCCGTATCATTGTATCTAGATGAAATCTGATGTGAAAAATTCACATTTGTGCTGGAGTGAAGAAGAAAATTGAACATTGACGAAAGTTATCTTTCATGTTGTATGTTAAATGTTGTATGTTTTATGTTATCAATTATGTTATAATGTTATATGTTATGTTGTAATGTTATCTACTATGTTGTAATGTTATTTATAATGTTATATGCTATCGACATTAACGGTGCCGGAGACTGCATGGCAGAAATAAGGAAGAGATTGGCAATGGCATATTGCAAAATAACACGGTTGAAAAACATGTGGAACATTGGATTTACCATCTGAAGTTATGAATGTTCCTAAATATTTGAAACTATTCACCTGCTTTAAGTTTTTCTCATTTAATACTATTTTACTATTTGGTGGGATACTATTTCCTGACATTATCGTTGTTTCTGTCTTTTTTTATGTTTAAACTAAGACTTTTTTGTTCACTTTCTATCACCGTCCTGTTTAACATATCTTAGAGATATTCTTGACTTTCTGCTATCAACACACTATCATCTACATATCGTAGATTATTGATATTGTGTCCTCCTATTTTAATGTCTGGCATATTCTTAATTGATATCAAGATATTCTCGCTGTAAAGAGAAAATAAATCTGGTAACAATACACATCCCTGGCGTACACCTTGTTTTATTTGTGTATACTTCCCAGTTATATTATCCACTTTCAAAGCTGCTTCTTGTTGTCAGTATATATTGCGCAGTATTCTAATATCTTTACTGTCCATATTAATATCTTCTAGCATTTTGATAATCTGGTCATGTTTTACTTTGTCGAATGCTTTGGTGTAATCAATAAAGCAAACGTATATATCTTTCTGAACTTCTAGTGATCTTTCAATTTAAGTTCTTAATGTATATATGACATTTTTTGTTCCTTTCCCTTCAACAAATCCAAATTGTTCATCCGTTTCTTTCCTTTTTAATTTTCTGTCTTGTTGTTCACATAATAATTCTTAACAAAATTTGTTGTTATGTGACAGGAAAGATTAATTGTTCTATATTCTTCACATTCTATTGCTCTCTGTTTCTTGGTAACGCTATAAATGTTGATTTTAGAAAGTCATCAGGTAAAGTGACCACTGTCATAAACATGATTAAATAATTGTATTAATACGTTTATTCCGGTGTCTTCCAGCGCCTTTAGTTCTTCCACGGAAATATTATCAGGGTCCGTTGCTTTCCCTTTTCTCGTGTGTTTTATGGCATCTATAATTTCCTCTTTTAGTATTGTTGGTCCCTCACAATTTAATGTATTGTGTATTCATTCTGATCTTCCTTCTCCATAAAGCTCATATAAAGCTCTAATTATAATTAGTCTGTCCATCTTTTTACAATGTCTTCTTTCTTCAGAAGCGATTGGACATGTTTAGATTTCATGCATCCTGCGTTTTATTTTGTTTTTCTACCAGTAAGTTCGCTAATCCCATTGTGTATTGTTTTTGTGTCTTTATTATAAGATGTTTCTATTTGTTTAAATTGTTCCTTAATCCATTTCTTTCATTTGCTTCATTGCATTTATGCTTTACTTCTTTATTTATCTTCTTATATTCCTCTGTATTATATTTGTTTTCCCTTCTTTTATCCCTTATGTTCAGTCTCCTCTGTTATCCATTTATTCTTGGTATTTTCAATTTTAGGTGGAAGCATTTCTTGTCATGTTTGATGTATTGAGTCTCTCAACATTGCCCATTGTTAATTTACAACAGTTTTTTTTGTTATTGCATTGTCTATTCTTTCTTATTGTTTGGTATTGGTATATCAGTTCTTGAGTATTTTTAAGAGTGTCTGTGTTGAGTTTTATGTTTTTCATTTTTCTCCTCGTTTTCTTTAATGTTATTCTTTTACAACAAATTGGATCCTGGCCACTATTACAATCAGATCCGGACATTGTTTTAGTTGTTAACAGTGCCGTTAGGTATCGTCTGTTGATTGATATATAGCCTATGTGGTTGAACGTCGTATAATCTGTGCTGCTCCATGTTGTCAATCGTCTCGGATGTTGTTTAAACCTTGTGTGTGTTTCCTATGATTATATTATGCATTATTCCCATTCTAGTAACGTGTTGCCTCTCTCATTTTTTGCAACTAATCTATATATCCATATTCACCAGTTACGTCTGTTTTTTGTCCTTTTCCGATTTTTGCAATAACGTCTCCGATGACAAGATTACATTCATGTGATTGTGTGTGTTTCATCGCATTATCCAAATCATCATAAAATAATTGTATATCTACTTCAGAGCTGTCTGATGTTGGAGCTATTATTTCGTATTAGATTTCATACTGGAGAAATTAAATCCTATCAAATTGACGACATATCAAGAAATAAAATTACATATTGCTGACAATCTGAAATAAAAAGAAAATACAAGAAGCATTAAATAATAAAACGCCTGTTACAATTAGAATAAATGAAAAAGGTAATGACGTTATACAATTAATAAAACGATAAACAAATTAGAAAAAGCATTTTCTAAAATAAAGGATCTGATATTATTTTGAGCGTAAAACAAGTAAAACACAATATGAAAATTGAAGATGGATTCCTAGCAGCCTTAGCTAGTATGTCTTTACCATGACATAAAACAGGTGTTCCCTGTATTGCAAATCTCTAGAAATCTGAGCAGTGAAAGGATTAGCATTTAGTTCTGTTTCACAACTTATCGGCACGGGTTTCGCCCGAACATAGGTAATGGCCTATATTTGTCAAAAGGCCTGATTTACCATCAGAAAAAAATATATTTTCAAGTTACCTGAAGATAAAAAAGAAACTAATGTCTATTGTCTATCCCCAGGTGAATGATTGTTGATCGCATTCACACATGCCGTTAAGCGTAGGGGTGGTAGCTTAAGCTGTCGTTTCAAGGCCAGATGTGTCGCCGAGGTTGCATTTAGTCCATGTTTGTTCAAGGTTATCTTGATGTTTTCTATCCACCGTTTTCTTGGTCTACCTTTGGCCTTACGCCCAGATATTCTTGTGTTATATGCTCTTATTGGTATTTGGTTTGGCTTCATTCTCATAAGGTGACCGAACCATTTTACTTACTGTCTCTCAATATGTTCGATACATGATATTATACCAACTCTTTTCCTAATTTCTTCATTTCTTATTTTATCTAGTTTGGTAAACATTGCAGCTTTCCTCAGACACTTCATTTCACATGTGACGATTATTCTTTGCTGCGAAGCTGTTAAAGACCATGTTTGACATTGGTAGCACAGTGGTGGGATAAAAATTGTAGATATTATGTTTTTTAATTTTCATCTTGATCTTTGGATGAAGAAGTAATGGTGAAAGTTGGTAAGTCACTGTGTTTGCTTTCTGGCACCTTATTTCTATTTCTCTGTCTAGTCTTTCATCTTCAGAAAAAATTCTGCCTAGATATTAAAATTCTTTGGCTTGTTTCACTTTGGTGTTATCTATTGTTATATTCATTGGTGTTGAAGACTTGCTAATTTTCATAACTTATGTTTTTTGTACATTAATTTTCATGTTGTACTTCTGCACATGCTAACAACAATGCATTGATGTGCTTTTGCAAAGTTTCCTCATCTTTGTATATTAAACTTTGATCATCAGCAAATAATAGTTCATTGATTTCATTATTAAGTTCCTCATCAGGTTTATTTGCAATGTTTTCATCTTTTCATTCATTCATTCATTCATTTTCCTTTTGCGCTGAAGTTAGCGCATAGGGCAGAGGTCAGATCTCTCCAATTCTGTCTGTTCAAAGCTATTCTGTGCAGTTCTTGAATAGTATGAATATTGGTTGTTTTACTTTCTTTAGGTATTGTTCTTCTGGGCGTTTCTTTTGGTCTACCCCTTGCTCTTTAAAATACGAAAGGGATATTGATATTAAATTGGTTGCTTTTTATATTTCAACTAGAGGTGATAGTCATATTTCAACTAGAGGTGATAGTCATATTTCAACTAGAGGTGATAGTCATATTTCAACTAGAGGTGTTAGTCATATTTCAACTAGAGGTGTTAGTCATATTTGACCAAAAATGTTTAATTCAGGGAAAATCATTGCATCTTTACTTCTTCTTCGTTCTTCAGTCAGATATCAGGTTACAACGCCAATAGCTTCAGTCAGATAGCAGGTTACAACGCCAATAGCTTCAGTCAGATATCAGTTTACAACAGCAATAGCTTCAGTCAGATATCAGGTTACAGCACCAATAGCTTCAGTCAGATATCAGGTTACAACGCCAATAGCTTCAGTCAGATAACAGGTTACAACGCCAATAGCTTCAGTCAGATATCAGGTTACAACGCCAATAGCTTCAGTCAGATATCAGGTTACAACGCCAATAGCTTCAGTCAGATATCAGGTTACAACGCCAATAGCTTCAGTCAGATATTTGGTTACAGCGCTAATAGCTTCAGTCAGATATCAGGTTACAACGCCAATAGCTTCAGTCAGATATAAGGTTACAACGCCAATAGCTTCAGTCAGATATCAGGTTACAACGCCAATAGCTTCAGTCAGATATCAGGTTACAACGCCAATAGCTTCAGTCAGATATCAGGTTACAACGCCAATAGCTTCAATGAATTGTGTGATTCGCTTCAGTTCATACATGGAACCCCTCAGGTCTGAAAGTAGTGCCGTCTCAGTAGGCCATATTTTCTCCCTCTCTTCTTGGTAGAGTTGACAGACATATCTTTACTTCGTAATACGAATGATAAAATGTCAGCAACTGTGGTAAGATAAGAAAACTCAGATTTTTATCTTAGAAAATCTACTACTGAAGTAAAGAAAACAGCTGTTCTCTTGTTTGACACATAATTTGTGGAAGATTGTTCAGTTATTGATTGTTTTTCATCTGGTTCAACTATTATAACTGATGGTAGAATTAACTCAGAGTGTTCAGATGATAAAGAAGTATACCTATTACGAATCGTGATGATAAATTTTTAAAACCCACATCAACCAAGACCATAAGATAGGAAAGCCAATCCTCCATTTGATTTTAGAATAATAATAAAACATAAACCAGAAGGAGACAGAATTAAAAAAAATTCGAGAAGAACTAGGTGTAAACAAAGATACTAATAACAATGAAGGAATTAGTATTCGTTCTATTATACTCCATGAATTCTATGCCATAAAACATATCAGAGCTACAGTTTCAATATATGAAGATGAAAACATTTTATATTTATAAACGTCTGCTCATAAAAATATACACTTTTTCTGTAAATATAAATAGCCAAAACGTCAGAGGATGTTCTGCAAAATGGAGAGTGCAGCAGTAACCAAATGAATAAGTGATAACTACAGAATCAAGTATAAAGATTTTTATAAAATTCTTACTATCAATGTTAAAAATAAATAACCAGCAATAAAGCAAACAAGGACAATTTTCCACGTGGATGACTATTTCACTAAGAAATACTATTTCACTATTTCACTTATTTTTTTTCCCATTTAATTGATCTTTAAAGTTACGTATTATTGTTTTCGTCAGTATATAATGGTTAATCTTTTGGAAACTCACTTGTATATAATTTATCTAATATTTTTGTTTCATATCTTCATAAACATCTGTTTGAATTTTTAAGTAGAAACTATCAGTATCGAAGCCAATAATTTCATTATGACGCAATAATTCATTAATTGTTTCATAATAAAAATCCTAAATTAAAATTTACTATAATCTAAAACACACATTCCAGTACATATAGGTTGATTAAAGTTAATAAATGTTACATTCCAGTACATATAGGGTGATTAAAGTTAATAGATTTTACATTATTCATAACAGAAACTACGTTTCATTGAATATTATAGCTTCTATACAGTTTCTTTTATTAATATATTTTGTAACATTTATTTCATCACTTAGAAGTTTTAAACCGATTCTATTTCTAATATCTTTCATTGTTTTCCATAGAAAGCATTAATCATTAATTTAAATACATCTTTTTTTTTTTAAATTTGATTTCGCTTCTTTTATTTATTCCGTATTAAAATCACTTCATGATTTGAACCAAACTTCTTCTTTAAAAAAATATATTTCTTCTGTGAACTTTTGTTACATCCAAGAGGTTCATAATACTTTAATAACGTTTGATGAATAACATTTCTGTTCATCTGTTACATTTAAAATTCATTGTTCACTAGTCCAACTGTTTTGTATTCTCTACTTTTAGATAACTTAATTGAACCTCTCTTAAATCGTCCTCATATATTTTTAACTTTCCAGTAGCTACTGGAAATTTCCTTGTATTTGTTTGACATTTAGAATTATATGTGATATCACACCCAACTATACATCCTCTTCCTGTTGGTAAATGTTTATAGTAATTAAATTCTTCTTCCCATTTCTTCTTCTTCTTCTTCAGCGTTCATTCTCAAACTACCGCTGGATCTCCATTGTGGCAGGAGCATGGTCATATTAGATTTCCAGCAGATTGTAGTCCAGAGAATAGAAATGCGTTGTGTCGCAGTTTTATTTGCGCCAATGGCCCGACACATCCGTCTTCGGCATAATTCTTCCCATTTGAAATCACATGTTCGTAAATTTTTGAGACATTGCCCATCCATATAAATTGTTAGCATTAAGATCACTAAGATATATTAAGTTCTCTTTATTCTATAATCACGTTAATATTTATATTTTTGGGGGTAATATAATACTTTGTTTCCTTTTGTTGGTTATTATATTTAGTATTAACTATAACATACCTTGCTGGTTATTATATTTAGTATTAACTATAACATACCTTGTTGGTTATTATATTTAGTATTAACTATAACATATCTTGTTGGTTATTATATTTAGTATTAACTATAACATATCTTGTTGGTTATTATATTTAGTATTAACTATAACATATCTTGTTGGTTATTATATTTAGTATTAACTATAACATACCTTGTTGGTTATTATATTTAGTATTAACTATAACATATCTTGTTGGTTATTATATTTAGTATTAACTATAACATACCTTGTTGGTTATTATATTTAGTATTAACTATAACATATCTTGTTGGTTATTATATTTAGTATTAACTATAACATATCTTGTTGGTTATTATATTTAGTATTAACTATAACATACCTTGTTGGTTATTATATTTAGTATTAACTAAACATACCTTGTTGGTTATTATATTTAGTATTAACTATAACATATCTTGTTGGTTATTATATTTAGTATTAACTATAACATATCTTGTTGGTTATTATATTTAGTATTAACTATAACATATCTTGTTGGTTATTATATTTAGTATTAACTATAACATATCTTGTTGGTTATTATATTTAGTATTAACTATAACATACCTTGCTGGTTATTATATTTAGTATTAACTATAACATATCTTGTTGGTTATTATATTTAGTATTAACTATAACATACCTTGGTTCTAATACACCAGCATATTCACCTGATTCCTTGTTCAAACATGAATAATATATCAGGATCGGTAAGAAGTTGTAGTTTTACACCAATATATTGTAATCCACATTGACATGATAATCCAGGAACAGAACAACAATAACATGGGTTCATTTGATGGTGTTCTCAATTGAATTCTCTAAACTTTTCAAATGTGTCTGCTAAATATTAAAACATCTGTTTGTAAATAAATATCGCAATCTTGAAGGGTTTTACATTTGAATGTTTTCCACATATTTTTTTGCGTGTTCATATTCTTTTTCAGTTATCTTTTAATTGTTAAAGTTGAATACATTTTTTTTTTAAATTGGAGGAAAACTAGTCAATTTTAATCTTTCTATAAAATCAATATATTTGTAAGGATAAATTCCTTTGTAAGATATTTCATTTTTATCTTTCTTGTTGTTAAAATTGTTATGTTCTAAAGTTTTAAAATCATCATTAAAATATTGCTGCATTATATTAAAATCTTTATCCAACTTTTAGACATTTAGAAATATTATCTAATGGATGAAATATACATCTACAATTGTCTAATAATCTCAATTTTCTATCAATAACTCACATATTCACAGGGAAATATAATCTTCAGCTGTTTCTGCTAAACAGGTTACTTTATTAGATTCATATTTTCATATCTCATTATTTCTTCAATCGTAAAATGAAAATCATATCTACTTTCATTATGAAAAAATACTGGAATAATTTTAGAGTGTTTACCTTCTTTAGTATTACATGATTGACTATCCATATTTTCATCCATATTTTCATCCATATTTTCATCTATATTTTCATCTATATGTGCATCTATATTTTCCATTAAAATGATTATATTCTCTTACTGTAAAATTATCCTCTGTAAACTCGGTTTCATACATTAAGTTTCACACGATGAAACAATTTGTCGCATAATTAAACTCTTTTTCTTATTGCTTAGTTATTTTATATTTATTTATTTGTATATTTATCTAATTCTTCACATATAGTATTATACCGTTCTATAATAGTTTCAAAAAATGTTCTATTGCATTTTCACCAGTATAAGAAATATATTCTGTTTCTACTCAATTAGAATAATCTGATTTTATATATAAACCATAAGTAATAACTTCTTGTTTGAATATTTTATTCGTAAATGCGTTGTTTACATCGGTTTGATTATTACTTATTGATTAGTACATATTTTTAGCTTCAATATCTGCATACATTACTATAGTTAATTTATAACTAAAATTATGTGTTTTTTTTTAATTTTAAAATATTATTACGTTTAGACGGTAATTTAGTTTTACAAAACTTGTGATTAATGCATTTTTCTAGGTGATTCTTGAATGCATCTTCTGTTTGCCATGAATTCAAACAATTTCTACAAACATACGTTTTATGTTTAGATTGATCATATAGACAAGAATTAAGATCGTTAATTAAACATTAATGAGTGTCACCATCTTGTTGTAAGTATATAATATATCAATCGTAATGCAGAGAATAGTGTCACACACAGATGAAATGGCGTCATGCCGATTGTGACACAGGGCGATGGGGCAATGGATCGAGCTGAAGTTTTGAATTCCATAAGAGATATAACACGCAAGAGTGAGACTAATGTGGATGATGATTCCTTTTCAATGGCCAGGATTAATGATCAGGGTTTGAAATGTGGTGTTGCTAAAAGTAAATCATTTTGGAGAGCGTAGAAGAATGATGGTAACCAGCAGGGGACCATTACTGTACTGTCAGCAGAAGTGTAATGGCGGATACACTCAAGGAGAGATATGGGCAACTATGTACGTGTACAGTTTGCAGTGACGATGATCCGACGACTAAATAATCGTAATGTGGGATCTTTGTCCGTCTGTTTTTCTGTTCTCTTCTATTGAAATATATATAGGGTAAAGATAATATTTATCATCGGGATTATTGAATGCTAATACATTAATACTAAAGTTTCGTTTCTGGCTTTTATACTTATGAATATCTTCTATATTTCAATCAATCTAGTGTCATGCCAAGTGGCGTAGGCGATCATGTTTCTCCACAACTGTCTGTCTCTTGTGTTGTCAATTAGCTCGGTTGGTGAACTTCTACTGTGCCACAATACTAGTCCATGTAGCAACTTTTCTCTTTGTCATCCCCTATCTCTTCTCCCCTTGATCTTTCAGTGGTTATTAAGTGTTCAAGCTCTGTTCTTCTCAGCACATGCCCTAGAAACCTTGAATGTCTGCCCCTAATGTTTGATATGATTGATCTTTTTACGCCAGCATCAGTTTTATAATCTCTGAATGCTTTACCTTGTCAAATGCTTTGCTGTAATCTATGAAGCACAGATAAAGGTCTTACTGTACTTCTATGTCCCTCTCCATTAATGTTCTTACTATATATAGGGAATTTCTTGTGCCTTTTAATTCTACGAATCCGCATTGTTCGCCTGCTATCTCTGGTTTTATTTTTCCTCTTATACGCCTCATTATTATGCGCAGTAGAATCTTGGTCATCTGACTCATAAGACTAATTGTTCTGTGGTCTCCGCAATCTACTGCACCAGGTTTCTTTGGTAGGGCTATGAAAATTGATTGTAGTAATTCCGATGGAATATAGCCACTTTTGTAGATGTCATTTAACATTTTGGTGATAACTTCAATGCCATAATCTCCCAGGGATTCTAATTCTTCTTTTGTAATCTTGTCCGGACCCGATGATTTGTTGTTTTTTAAGTGCTGTATATCTTCCTCTACTTCTGCTTTCAATATACTTGGACCTTCATTGCTATAACTTGTTAGTATCATTTCTGTTATCTCCGTACAGTTCTTTACTAGATTCTTCCCATCTATGCATTATTTAATTTTCTCCTATTAGTATGTGACCCTGCTTAGATTTCAGACACCGAGTCTTGTGAGCCTGCCCTCTGCCTGTTAATTCCTTTATGTGTAAATGTGTATCACTTGTATTTCTGTGATGATTTTTTTTTATTTCACTGCACTTTGCGTTTAACCAGTCCTCTTTAGCCTTGGTGCACTTATGTTTAATTTCTTTGTTCATCTTGTTGTATTCTTCATTGTATTCTTCATCTGAATTCTTTTCTTCATCATATTCAAAATATCTTCTGTCATCCAATCTTTCTTATTGAGATGTTTCTTAGGAGGCAGGATCTCTTTAGATGTTTGCTGCAATGATTCTTTTAACATCGTCCGCTGTTCTTCAATGGTTTCTATTTTTTCTATTGCATTGTACATATTTTGAATTGTTATGTTATACTGTTCTTGTAATTCTGCGTTCTTTGTCAGCATATTGACATTATATTTTTTATACTTCTATATTTACTGGATATTTAATCTTACTCTAATTAATAACATATTCATGTTTTATAGTGTTTTATTCTTTCTTATTATCAGTTACTGGATAACGTTTAGCAAGAATCGACCATAAGAAACATTGATTATCTGGCTTGTTTTTAACATTAATTATGTTTGAACTTTTAAACGGAGCTGAAATATAAGATGATACTCTGAAACATTGAGTTATATATGTTTTAATTACTGTTCTTACGCATGTGGTTGCGTCTGTCGGTCTCACCAATGATCCACTAGAGAAACTACCCATGCAACTGAAAACCTTAGTGGATGACATGCCGTTATATTGAAGTTATCTTCTTATAGAAGTTTCATGACACGTCATCTATACAATTATGCTTTTATTTTGTTGTTGAAATGTGTTTCATGATTACTTGAATATATGTATGCACCCTTTGTGGTTGCGAGGGAGCCAGAGATGTACTGTGCAGCACTGGGGAGGAGGAAACTGACAGCACTGTTTTTTCCTATGGCTGAACGCCATCATAGAGGCACAGTGACTCAGGACGTGACAATCCTCTTGATTTGAACATTTGGTTGCATGCCTGGAGCAATAGAGAAGTTCGGCATAACCAGTAGTCAATTGGTGGCGGAGAATGAGCACAGTGAACCATATCTTGGCTACAGTGGCTAGGAGCAGTGCATAGGTTGAAACCTACCTTCCTGGAGGTGTGATAGTTATTCTCTGGCTCTGTCCCGGGGTGGGTCGAAAATCCATAGACTTCCCAGCAATACAATGCCATTTCAAAGGGAATGAGCCCATGGACCGCTGGATCAGCAACCAACCAACTAATTACTGTTCTTCTTGTACAATTTGAATACATGTTCACTGCCCCATTCCTGATACTCGTCTACCCATGTTTCAAAATGATCTATAATTGAGTTATATTTTATATCAAAGTCATTTATTGATCTTATAATTTAATTCTTTCCTTGATAATATAGGCCTACATCGATCAGTTGAAACATTAAAGCAGTGTTAAACTCACAAGTTAGAACTAGTTTCAATTTTATAGGTTTTTCCGCTGTATCTATTCTCGTTCACACCCAATCTCTAATCCGCTGTATCTATTCTCGTTCATACCCAATCTCTAACCAGATTAAACTAGTAATATGTTAATATTTGTTTATATTATTTTCTTGAGTATCATCAATTATATATTCATTGATCATATTTTTGATGATTTTTCGCCTGCTCATTTTTTTTAGAAAACTGTAGTTTTTTTTCAATATACATTTCTTTTTTAATACTATTCTAATATTTTTTTTAAACATTATTATCCTTTTGTGCCATCATTTTTAAAATAATCATAATTCTCTGGAATAAAATCTGGATTTGCTTGTTTGTATTTATTTGTAATATCGTGGTAGTGTTTTATTGTATATGGTTCATTACATTCTTTACAGCTTGATCTTAAACCGTATTTTCCTGTTTTAATTTTTGAATAGCAATTTATAGCTTTATTAATAACACACATTCAACAAGTTGTCTGCAGTTCATTTGTGTCCATTTTTATTAATATATATATATATATTTTTAATATATCACTGATTCTAAAAATTTGAAGAAATAGGTTGTGTATAATATTGTAAGACTTATTAGTTTATTATTTAGCTGGTATAGAAATCCCACATCAGTCCTAATATTCCGGTGTTTTATTTTACATAAACAGTGTGAATTGTCAGATGAAATATTATTTTTACTTTTTCTAAACAACAAGAAAAATACACTAAATTTACAAACTGATATAACCCCAATTCTCATTGTAATAGGAACATATTTTTAAATATTGATTTTGTCTAGGGGGGTTGGGGGAGGGTATACCCACCATTTTTTTCTTTTTAAATGTACATTTTTTTCCTATAGAGGCATGCCTATCTTTTTCTTTTAATGAGGGTGAGACACACACGCAAATATAGTGTACTTGTTATGTTGCAATGTTATCTATTATTGTGTTATTTTATCTATTATGCTGAAAAGTTATTTATTATGTTGTAACGTTTTCTTTTATCCTGTAATTTTGTCTATTATGCTGTAATGTTATCTATTATGCTGTAATGTTATCTATTATGCTGTAATGTTATCTATTATGTTGTATGTTTATGTTGTAATTTTATCTCGTATGTTGTAATGGAATCTATTATGCTGTAATGTTATCTATTATGCTGTAATGTTATCTATTATGCTGTAATGTTATCTATTATGCTGTAATGTTATCTATTTTATTGTAATGATATCTGTTATATTGTGTTATCTAATATGTTGCATTATGTTGTATGTTATCTATTATGTTGTTTGTTATCAATTATGTTGTAATAGATAACAGTTTCTTGAAACACAAACACTGGTGGCAAGCTGTCTCCAGTAGCAGAAACAATGCAGCACATTGTCACAAGTTCACCTCGCTTTCTTGATGTGATTTGGGCAACCTATTTGGTACCACGTGGTGCAATTACTTTACAACTTTTTTTACAGTTGTCATACCAGTTTCAGCAAGATTGTAAATCTGAGCACCAATTACATTCAGTGTTGTATATGAGACTTGTAGTAAATTTGTAAATGTTGCAACATTGTGTCTGTTAAATGCAGTTGCTCGTGCCAATAATGTTGCTTCTGACGGTCTTATTGACAATTGTTGATGTCGCTTCAGAAAGCAATTCTCTACCTGACACTGAGTTTTAAATCCATGTTTGTGGACATTTCAAACGATTGAATGTTGTCATTTAAAAGGCAAGAACCTTTCTACAACGGCAGTCACTGCAGCTCTCATAATGGACTCTGAAACTTTTCCTAGATAAGTGTTCCTCTGGTAAACACTATGACTAATGTGACAGCATGACAGACTAATACAAATACACCTATTGAATTTATGTGGCGAAGATAATTATGATGACTATGTTGATGTTCATACGACGTAATTTCTTTAGCCGTATACAGGTAGATCGTGATAGCCGATAGCCTTTGTGGTCAAAGTGAGGGGTATCTGAGGTGTGTAACTGAGGTAACACCTAGTTTCAGGTAAGATCTCAAAGACATGGATGTGAAACGGGATTTTATGGATGTATGTTATAGTTCTCGAAGGAAGTCAGTTCAGTGCAGTAGTATCCCAACATGGCCACGTCAGGCTAGGATCACAGCACACACTAGTATCCCAACAGGGCCACGTCAGGCCAGGATCACAGCACACACTAGTATCCCAACAGGGCCACGTCAGGCCAGGATCACAGCACACGCTTCTGGTCCAATCTTCCCATTATACTTATATCAGATTTGTTGAGCAATTCGCAGTGATGGCACATCTAACATTTCCTTCACCTAGGGGTCCGACAAAAACTAGCAAAACTGCAACATCCGATATCCTGCATCTATTCTTCGTCCAGGGGGATTATTTACTAGAATACACACGTAAACAATGGAAACAAGATGTAACAGTAATCATAGTGTAACAGCTGACAGATTATCAGAATATCCTCCAACATTTCTTAGTCGACTCCTACGATATGACTGGAAAGAAAGAAGACAGTGAATCTATTATTTTTCAATATGAACTAGAAATTCGATCCCCATTTGCCACACGGGAGTATGCATGTATATACATATATATGTATAGTGATTGATACAAGTAAATACATCACTTATGTTTGTAAGTAAATCTGTTGATGTTTTTAACTTATTTTTATAAGTATATGAGACTGTAATTGTGTTGTTTTCTTCTCCAGACTGACCTCAGAAGTCTAGTTGGATCATGGATGTGCTGTTGCTGCGGAGGACGCACACGATTGAGGTACCGACAAACAGCAATCAGATGGCGACTGGGAGACTCTAATGTACATGACACCTCACAATCGTCAACACAGCAGACATACGTGTCTAAAGGGTTAACAAGTAGCGAAATGGAACTAGAGTCTACTACACCAACTCAGAAAAGATTGTACAGAAATGGTCAAAAAAACAATATATCCTCGTTTAATTCTGCGAATAAATATCCCCGCCACATCCGGTCAGACACAATGGAATCGTCTGTCATCAATCATGAACGGCACAACGGAAATGAAACACAAATAAATATTTTCATAGCTAAAAAAAGAAAACAGTACGGGCTGTGTCAGACAGAAAGCAATTTTACCACTTCCAGAGATGACAACGGTCTCCTGATGCCAAAAACTAACACAAAGATTGCAGACAGTAATGTTAAGAACAGTCAACATTGTCATAATCTTCCAACTGTTCTTTTTGGCAGCTCGGGTGAGCTTTCCTTCACGAATCATTGCAAGCAAGGTCTTGGATGAGAATAATTTAAACATACCCTACCTCAACAAATAAATCATGTAAAGAGCCCCAGTGGCCAAATCAATCCTTGTTATCCGGACATATTGGTGAGACATACCTTCTTTTCTGATATCAGCTATTCCAACGCATACACATGATGATGATATCCACTTTTCGTAAAACATACACATGATGATGATGTCAGATGCATTCAGTAATTTTCACAATACGTCATCACATGACCGTCTCCAATTTATGACCTAAAGGCTAATTGAAAATCCAGCCTTCTAAAGACTCGTTTAACTATTCCCGTGTCTTTCGTTGGTCAATATGAATAATACTTTGTGTTACAGCCAATAAAGTAAAGGAAATAGTCAAATGTGTCTTTAAGAAGGCCGATTTTTCAATTATCCAGAAGGTCTGATACTGTATACTGTCACGTTGCGTGTGTGTTTGATCAGTTTGTAAGCTCCACACATGTTCTGAATTATATATATAGATCTGTATATAGAATATTTCAAGTTTTGTGTGTGAAATCTAAGTCTAATTGTTAACATTAGTATGTGCACAGGTGAAATCTGTGTCATGTATGTGTGGCGTGTGTGTGTATAATGCGAGTAATAATGCGCGACAGACGAGATTTCAGAATGTGATCAAATAACGTCCTAACATGAAAATGCGGTATCTGTGGTTTTCAGTGAGGGACATGCCGCAACTGGAATCCACGGAGACTTGGGGGGGGGGGGGGGGGAGGAGGAGAGAGAGAATATTTAAAATTGACGGGCCACAGATCCGTGTACAGAGTGGCAGAACACAGACATTAACACTTTTTAATAAAGCTTAAAATATCATGTTGACCTCACAAACGATAACACATTTGATTAAAGTATCGTTGTCTCTGATAGCTAATATAACAACTAAATAATAAACACAATGCAATGAAAAATAAGTACAAAAAATAAAGGAACATAGACTTTTTCCATGTTACGGTTCAATAGGGGCCTTTATCAAGAAACAACCACGAACTAGAAATAAACACACACATCAATACAATCAGTCTTAAACCGCATTTTAGTGTATATGAAAAAACAGTGCTAGCATAGGCCTAAAAATTAGGCCTAAAAAAGGCCTAGTCATAGGCCTAAAAATTACTGCGTACGTTTGTATTTTACGCACAGTTGACAGACAAAAGTCGAACGAAGTAAGGGGAATAACATAAGAGAATGAATCGTGATTGTCGAACCTGATTAAGTAAATGGTCCACGTCAGTGATGCAAACAGTACGCACAAACATGTAAAAAAATAACTAATAGTGTGCACAAGTCAGATCACACAAAGACATATATGGAGATGGGTGCTACTAATACAGAGCGTCTACAATTATGGGAATATGGTCAGTAGTTACAAGGGGAATGGGAAATGGGTGTTATGTTTAATAAATATTTATAAAACTAATATATATATATATATATATATATATGCTCGTAACTTCTCTAAAATACGTCATTAGCAAACAATGTTGCCACTCTAAAAAGGACTAATTTAATTGAAGATATGTTTACTAAGCCTGCTAGCTACAGATAAAGAAGATATACCTTTCTTCCAAACTCGTTGACTGCTAGATCATGAAATGATGTGCAGTCAAGATCATCCAATGACCGCGTATTAACGCAATGGTGGGACAGTTCAGTGGACATACCATGTAAGGCAACACCAGCAGCGAGTAAATGTGAAGGTCGACATGTGTTTGCAGTTCACTAAGAATCCGATAGTCGAGATATGCCGATTCATCTATGGATAAGTTTTACAAATGGCATCTGGCGAATGAAGCGCTAGAGAATTCTTAATGAGCAAGACTAGAGTGGTCGAATGTGATTCATTTTTGCGTGTAGGTTGTATATACACTATGCCACAGAACCAACATTCGCACCTACTAAAAATATGTCTCTCCCAAAAATCGATGAAACTCTCTAACATTAAACCTAAACCTAACCATAACCTTAGTTCCCCTTTCCTTCCAAAAACTATACATCTCTGTCTCATCCCCTCCCCCCACCCAAGAAAAATATGTCTACTGCGCACTATAAAGGAGCATAATAAATGTAATAAGTATGCTAAGATTGCTGATATGTCCTTATTCCGTTTCTTCAAATATATCGGTTCAGCATTTTTGGAAATTATGGTGCGTCTCGTTATTGCTGTAGGCACATCTTCCTGTATTTAAATTATATATACATCTATTGTTTGTCCGTCGTAGGTCAACGATGACCATTCAGCTCAGCTGGAATAATGAAGAAGAAGATTATGATGCCCACCTGTGACTAATGATTCATACTCATGCCTGGAATTGTCTACCACACTCTGACAATGTGGGGGAGGAGTCTGTACGACAGGGAGCAGCGATTGCCTTTCCTCTAGGGCGTTGTTGTTGAGCAACATGACGTCTGAGGTTCTCTGATGATGCCGCTGCACTACTATTGGTTCCGCGATGATAGGTGGATCTGTCTTCTACAAGACTCTTCCATGAATGTGTGTCTCTCGTGAAGTGAGTCGATGATAGGTGGATCTGTCTTCTACAAGACTCTTCCATGAATGTGTGTCTCTCGTGAAGTGAGTCGATGATGTCTCAAGATTCTCTTTGGAACGCTTCTTCTGTCCTCTGACCTTGTGGCAGCCACTTTGGAGTTATGTCCTGCCCAGCGTGTCTGCGTCTTCATCAACATTGTATGTATGTTTACAGAATTAGATTGTATCAGTGCTTCACTGTCTGGTATTTTATCCCACCAATGGACGTTGAGTATCTTGCGAAGGCAGCTTAGGTGGAAGGGGTTGAGTCTTTTAACGTTTCCGGCATACAATGTCCCCATGTTTTACAGGAATAACGAAGTCATGATGTTACTGCTGTCACGTAAATATGAGTTTGATGGTAGTTGTTATTCCCTTTCCGTCCCATACAATTGTTCGAATTCTTCCAAATGTGACGTCAGTTTACGCTAGTCTGTTGTTTACCACAGTGTCCATGGTTACTGCTGGTGAGAAAGTGCTGCCTAGGTCGGTGAAATTATTATATTTAAAGCACACATTTTTGTAGTGGTAATAATAGAAACTCAATTTCAAAGATGTAACAACATTTTCTTTGACGGAATTAACGCTTCAACCTTAGCATGAAGAAGCTTTAACTATGACATGATGTTCATTAAATTTAGTTCGGACATTTATTCTTTGCGAATGAGGTCTCCATTTCCGTAAGATGTATGACCTCATCTGACCTCTCGATCAGAGAACGGCAACTTCTTGGTATGGATTCGATTAGCCGTTGGATCTATTGTTGTAAGATGGCTGCCCATTCTTCCCGTAGTGCAAGAGACAACTGTCGGAGATTGGCTTGAGCCACGTCTTTCTGGAAGAGTCGTCTGTCGAGTTTATTCCATAAGTGTTCTAAGGTTCATGTTTGATGACGTGGCAGACCGCGGAATGGTCTGGGTGTTGTTATCATCGAAGAACTGGGTAGTGAGTTCTGCCACATCAGGTCGACTGTTATGCTGCTGAAAAATCAACGCTCATTCAGCCAAAATGGAAAGACGCGAGGGCGAACAATTTCAGCTAAGTATTGTTCTGTATTCAGGAGTCTTTCAACTTGCACCAGATAACTTCTTCCCACGAAGTTGATCACCTCCCCTCGCCCGCACATCATTATACCTCCACCACCGTGTGGAGGAGCCTCATCAACGCTGTTCTGGTAGTAGCGCTCACCGACTTTGCAGTAAACTCGTATCCGTCTGTCGTGTCGCTGGTATACAAAAAATGATGCATCACTAAACAAACCCCGTCTCCAGTCATTTCCAAAGGTTCATTGACGATGTTGATTTGTCACTCCAGTCGGTTCTGGTGATCACGATCTGTAAGACAGGACCTATGTAGGGACGTCTAGCCCAAAGACGCGCGTTTTGCAGCAGGTCCCTGACCGTTTGATCTGAACTTTGACGAGCTGTTGGCGTTAAGTGATGTCTAAAATAACCAAAATAACTACAAAATAGATGTGTTTATCAACAATATATTTATAGTTTTAGTCTGTGATTTTTTGTATCCTTTTATTTGGGATTTAAATGTGGATTGCCTGATGTGTTGGTTGAAATATGTGGATTGTGGATTGTGTTGTGTGTGTTGAAACACACACTCGCATAAATAATGGTAGTGTATCCTATTCAGGAATTAGCCATCAACCCAGCATTCTTTGGATTTGCTATATAGGCCCATGTATATTCACATATACATACGTCAATACATGGGTGTTTGAAAGGTACCCATACACATGGATACATCCACACAGGTATGGCTTCCATATGTACAGGCATAATTACAAACACAATCTGAAAAGACTTTAAGTCAAACGAGACACTAAGAGGCGAGACAAAACAAGAATACATCACAGACGTTATTAGAAAAATGCGCTGGGCATACATCGGTCACGCACTCAGAATAAATGACGACAGAATACCACGTCAAGTCTTTACATGGTCACCGAGTGGCAGAGAAAGAGGAGACGACCAAAAACACCACTGAAAAGAAGTATTGAAAAAGAAATCACATTGGAAAAGAACAGCTGGTATGAAAATTAACGGTCTGGAACAACTGACTGTTGATCGACAAGCATGGAGAGCTATGACATCTGTCATATGTGCCAAGCATGGAAAGCTATGACATCTGTCATATGTGCCAAGCTTGACACAAGAGGATAATGATGATATGATGATGTACAGGCATGTAGATACACCCACATATAGATACATCCACATATAGATACATCCACATATAGATACATCCACATATAGATACATCCACATATAG
This sequence comes from Meghimatium bilineatum, assembly GCA_034231615.1. Lineage (NCBI taxonomy): Eukaryota > Metazoa > Mollusca > Gastropoda > Stylommatophora > Philomycidae > Meghimatium > Meghimatium bilineatum. The sequence continues at coordinate 3,270,357 of CM067320.1, read as the reverse complement.
ATACCTCCACATATAGATACCTCCAGATACATCCACATATAGATACATTCACATATAGATACATTCACATATAGATACATCCACATATAGATACCTCCACATATAGATACCTCCAGATACATCCACATATAGATACATCCACATATAGATACATCCACATATAGATACATCCACATATAGATACATCCACACATAGATAACATCCACATATAGATACCTCCACATATAGATACCTCCACATATAGATACCTCCAGATACATCCACATATAGATACATCCACATATAGATACATCCACATATAGATAACATCCACATATAGATACCTCCACATATAGATACCTCCACATATAGATACACCCACATATAGATATCTCCACATATAGATAACATATAAATAATGCATGCAATGACATTATCATACTCCTACCTAAAGATACATATAATGATTATATAATTAATTACATATTCTTTCCAGAAACGCTGTCTTTGTCATGGATACTCTGAACACATCTCTGTTCCGGGAAACATGGCCTGCATTGGCCAGAGACGTGCATACATTCTTTGATGTCACTAATACATTGTCTTCTTGTCCTTTCTCATTTTCTCTTCTCTGGTACTCTGTCCACTAGAATCAGACTTTCAATACCATCATGTCTCTTTAAGTGTCTAAAATACTGTAGCTTCCTTCTTATGATGGTATTTAGAAGCCATTCTTCATTTAGTTTCAGTAATTTCAAAACGTTAATGTTCTTATTTTTCTCTGTCCATGATATTTGTAGGGTCTGTCTGTAGCACTTCATTTCAAATGAATTTGTTCTTTTGGATATTGTCTTGTTTAAAGTCCAAGTCTTGCATCCATATGTTGCCTCTGGGAAAACACAATCGTAAAATGGTTACTTTAGTGTCGTTATTACTACTTTCCCATAGCTTTCTCATTTGTGTTAATTTAAGCGTTGCAATTGCGAGTCTTCTACTAATTTCAACTGAACAATCTCCAGACCTGTTTATATTTGCTCCCAGATATTCTCATTTGTTTACACATTCTAGTTATATTGTCTATGTTTATTACTGGTTTGATCTTTGTTTTGTCTGTTGTCATAATTTTTGTTTTCTGTGCGTTTAGATATAGATTTTGGATCTCGGGTATTTCTTTGTTGTTGTGATTAGCTGTTTCAGTCCCTCACGAAGTGTAGTAAGTTGGACTGTGTCGTTTGCATATCTTATTTCTGGAATCTTGTACCCACCGATACTTATTGAATGAAACTCATTTTCCTCTAGTTCTTCTCTAACTTTCCCCATTATATTCTCTGCATAGATGTTAAAAAGATAAGGGGATAGAGTGCACCCCTGTCTCACTCAACTTGAACAGCGAACCATTCAGATGTTTCTCCCTCCACTTACTGCTGCTGGTTGTTCGTGATATAGTGTTTCAATAATATGTTTTATATATTTCAGGAAGCCCATGTCTCCCATGATGGACTACAGTTGGTGATGTTTAACACAATCAAACGCCTTGGTGTAGTCTATGAAACACATATGTAGATCTAATCTGTATTATCTACATTTCTCAACTATATTCTCATGTTTAATATGTAGTCTTTTGTTCCTCTTCCTGCTCGAAAAATGGCTTGAACTTCATGAATTTTTTGTTTCTAATTTGCGTTGTATTATTTTCGTTATGATCTGCAGTAGTAATGCAGCAATGATTAGCATAAACATTTCCTATGTGTATGTATGTAGAAGCAACATCAGTGTTGGAGTGAAAGTCAAACTCTATAAGTCGCTGGTGCTTTCTGTTGTGTTGTATGGTTGTGAGAGTTCGACACTCACTGCGGACATGGAGAGATGACTACAGGCTTTCGAGTACAAATGCTACAGACGAATTCTATTAATTTCCTATAGGGAACATAACTCACATGTGTACGTAAGAAATAAAATAGAGATGTGTGCAGGTGTACATGAACCATTGCTTTCAATAGTGAAATGGCGAAAACTAGCATGGTTTGGACATGTATACAGACATTAGTCCTTGTCAAAAACAATACTGCAGGGAACCGTCGAAAGTAGTGAAAGCAGATGAGGCTTCACAGTCTGGACAAGGTAAGATTTTTCCTCAATCTTCCGCTGGCTTGAAGATAGACATCCCTGGAGGACTCTGTGCTCTGAAGCATCTAATTTGGTACCCTTACGACCTGACAGGTTACGGGCTTATTAGATTGGATGGGATATATATGTACAAATATGTGATCCAAAGCAGATGTATAAAAACATCGAATAATAAATACACACGAGGGCTCATACCAATACACATGCATGTCTGACCTCTTGCCTGACCTATTGTGTTTATGTTTTTGTGTGTTTTATTTATAAAACTAAATAATGACAACATATGTACAAATACGTAAATGAAGAAACAGATATATAAAAATAAAGTATTACTGTGTATAAATACATACTAATTTATGAACAGATGAGAATATAAACAGCTATATAATCACATGCATAAATACAAACATAATAGTGCACATACAAAGATAAGATTAAACAGTTATATGCGTCTCCATGAAAATATACAGAAACATATATTTGCATTAATTTGATGAAGGTGTTAGTAGTAGGAAGGAAGTGAGTCGAAATGAGAAAGAAAACATTGTTAACCAAATCTGTGAGTGATGTTCATCCCCTGGGTTGGAGAACACGAAAGTTGAAAATGAATATGCCAGATATTCCAGAGAAAAGTGTGTCAGGTCACCAGAGAAGCAACGTAATAAACCAGTCACTGAAGTCTCAGCATTGCCATGATGTGGATGGCTGTTGAACTTAACAGGCAGTGGCCAATCACGATGATCAGTGGTATATCTTAAATGTTCAGCGAATATGTCGGTCAAATTTTAGGTCCCACTTTCAGAAACATACCTCTTATCACAGCGATTATATGTGATGACTGAACTGACGTGATGAGACAAACATTAGCGATAACAATGATAACCTAAGTGAAGGTTATTGTGACGTGAAAAGAAAAGAATCTCTTTTTTTTAGTATAAGGTGGTCGCAAAAGAACAAGCGTCTCAAAAAAGAACAACGGGCTTTAAGAAAGGTTAGAACGAACCATTTTTCTACATGATGGTGTGTATTTTGCTTTAGGGCACAATTGCTTTAACTATAAATGTGAAGATAAACTAAGTTATGAACTATAAATGTCAAGATAAACTAAGTTATGAACCAGCGTCATATTACTCATATTGTCATAAGTTCTTAGTTGCCTTGTCAGTGGAACAACAGATATCAGTCGACTAGAGTCGACTACAGCACTTGTTCAGTAGCAATGTTATTTCTCAACATTCCCAAAGTATGAGGTCTCGTACCCTACATCATCGAGTCTAGAAGAACCACGAGAGGTAAGTTGTTTCAAAACAGGAAGGGCCCGTAAACTAGAAGCTATGGTATGTTATGATGGTCGACAGATGAGTAGATTAAAGTGTAACATTACAACACGGAAAGGGGGGGGGGGAAGACTTCCAAACAAAGAATTAGAATAAACATGTTACTGAATATTCATGATAAATGGGGAGGTATATTCGGTATTTTATTTCATAGAGAAATAACACTAAATTACATAAGAAGTATCTATGTGGATGCAATCTTTCAACAGTATACTAGTAAGTACTAAGGGGTGCAAAGGGAACGCATTGCTGTCGGCGGACCCAGGGTTAGCAGATAACCAAGATCCCAAATTTACCTCCTCGCGGTGCACCCTGGAAGCAGAAATACAGTAGCTTGAACTGATTCTGGCCAAATCATTGGGAATCGTGTCCGAGAATGTGGAGATAGCAGATGGAAAGAGATTTGACTGCTTAAGTGACAGACAATATCTCCGACATCACCAACATCACTATATACAGCGACACTGTCGGCATACAGTGAAGCTAGTCAGTCCAGTCCCAACATCAGAGTGACGGACAACGAAAAATATACAAAAAGGTAGATGCACAGCGAGAGAAGAATATTTTTCACATGGAGTACAATGAAAGGGCAGAACAGCGCCAGAGGGCAGCGCCAACTGCAAATAGAAAGTGAAAAGGAAATGGAAATACAAGCACGAAAAGTTTCTGTTAGCACGAAACCAGCTTCTAGTTACTTATGATCCTTATAGGCAGAGAACCAGACCTAATCATGGGCATCCGGCAAAGCAGGAAGACCTGGCCTGACTCTAATGTCAAGACTTCCTATACCGGAAACATGCTGGCGAAGAGAAAGGGTTCCGTACCGGATGGGGTCAGGCACAAAAGGGACAACGATTTTAGCCCTGGCCCAACTCTACTGTCAAGCTTTCCTACACCGGAAATACACTTGCAGAAAGAAAGAGTTCAGTACCTGATGGGCTCAGGCGCTACTGTGACAAGATCGCCCAGCTCGAGAATGCCTTGCTCCCAAACGTGTGGTGTAAGACTCGAACTTGGGCGAGGGGTTCACGCTGTTGTTGAACGACACTTCGGCTAAGAAGGCGAAAGAACAAGGGTCCAGATCTTATGTTGAGTTCTTTCTCTTGTGGAACCAGGCTTGCGGATGAGAAACGTTACAGTACCCGATGGGCACAGGCACAGTACGTCACAGGCTAGGGTAGCACACCCGAACTTTCAAGACATGCCGAAATCGGATGTGCTAGGCCTACCGGCGGAAATTACGCTCCCGGCGGAAATCGCACGGATTACCGTGTTGATTACAATGGAGCGAACGCAAAACAAAAACACAAAAAAACAAAAGGAAGAAATACATATGTGGATGTAATCTTTGAACAGCATATAAGTAAGAAGTACTTATGTGGATGAAGTACACCACTTTCAATTCGGGAATTATCCCAAAATAGGCTATATCAGAGCTTCTAACATCATGAAATAGTTGAGGTCGCGCTCTTGTAATCCTGTCGCCACGAATTAACTATGGTCTTCTAGATATATAAAAAAAGGCAAAGCACAAAAATCTGAAGACAGGAAGTGACCCTCGACAGTATAGAACCTATTGGCTAATGCAAACTTAATGTTTCATTTAACTATATCTTTGATTGTAATCGCTCACTATGACTATACTGTGTGTGACAACCAATGAAAGTCCATGGTATAGCCAAATGACTCATTGCATAAGGCTAGATTATCTTTTAGCCAGAAGGTCTTATACTGCAGACGGTCATGAAAAAGAGTACTCACCGAAAGGTTACACCAAGGTCAGACCAGATGATATCGTTCAGATCTCAGACGTCTAGGATCCGCAAGTCTGAGCAAATGTTTCTACAGATTAGCACATTTGCTTTCCAGGGTATGATCCAGGGATGTATATCGTGTTTCCTTTAGCATGTCGACAAGATGGGTGTAACTAACTCGATTGTACGCATCTTCCAGGTCTATCGCTGCAACTACAGATTTTTCTGTATTCTGACTACCTTCATAAACTTCATATACAAGAGCATGCAAGAACTGCTACATTTGTGACTCTGTCTCTTCTTGGTCTGTATGCACATAGCTTATTTCTTGGTCTGTATGCACATAGCTTATTTTTTGGTCTTATGTTATGTTATGTTCCTCCAGTGCCATAGGCGGCGTATAGGGCAGAAACCATAGCTTTCCATTTCTGTCTTTGTGTTGCCAAGTCTTTCAATTGTTGCGTGTTGTTTAGGTTCATTGACATGCCTTCTCTATTTATGGTTCTTCGTAGAGTTTCTCTAGGTCTCCCTCTTCTTCTTACTCCAGGTGGCACCCAATATAGTGATTGCTGGGGAATTCTTAGGCTGTTCATTCTGAGAACATGGCCGATGTAAGTCCAACGCCTTTGTCTAATGAAGGAAGATATATAGGTTTGTTTGCTTTCCTCTCTTATAGTAGTGTTAGATTTAAAGTCACTCCACTTAACGTTCAGAATGGTACGTAGGCATTTGTTTTCAAAGGAGTCGAGTCTTTTTTCTGTGGCTTTTGTGGCTTTCCAACTTTCGCACCCATATGATAGAATAGGGATAATGTTGGAGTTAAATAACTTGAGTTTTGTGGTGTTTCTTAGTGTGTTTGACGTCCAGATGTTGCGTAGTTTATTGAAAGCACCCGCTGCAAGGGCAATACGGTGTAAAATTTCTTTTGATGAGTCTCCATCCAATGCTAGATTGGTGCCTAAATATGTAAAATTGTTGACTTTTAATAATGGAACATTTTGAATTTCTATGTTGTCGTTGGATCTCGTAAAATCTAGTATATGAGTTTTTGATGTGTTGATTTCCAACCCTATCTGATTTGAGTAGTGTTGGAGATTGTCAAGCTTAGATTGAGCATCTGTGTGGTTTGCGCTCAAAAGGGCCAGGTCATCTGCGTAGTCAAGATCTTCGAGAACGGTATTATTAATCCATTTTATTCCTGTCAGCTCATTTTCAGTGCTCTTTCTCATGACCCAATCAATAGCGACGCAGAAAAGTAATGGGGACATGATGCATCCCTGTTTAACGCCCGTAACAACTTGGAACCATTCTGACTTCTCAGTGTTTGTTTGAACACAGAAATGTGACTTGGTGTAGAATGCCTTTATAACATTGATTATTTTAGTAGGAAAACCGTATTGCTGTAGAATATTCCATAACGTAGGCCGATAACGTTGGTCTTATGCACATAGCTTATTTCTTGGTCTGTATGCACATAGCTTATTTCTTGGTCTGTATGCACATAGCTTATTTCTTGGTCTCTATGCACATAGCTTATTTCTTGGTCTCTATGCACATAGCTTATTTCTTGGCCTGTATACGCATAGCTTATTTCGGAGATCATCTTTGATCTCGAGTTCCCTGGTTATGCGTCTAGCGAAAATTCTTTCCAGAATCTTACCTTACACATTCTGCAGTATGATGATGGGATAAACTTTTATGTTATAAATACCACCCTGTTCAAGAACACAACAAATACCACCCTGTTCAACAACAACAAATACCACCCTGTTCAACAACAACAAATACAACACTGTTCAACACCAACAAATACTACCCTGTTCAACAACAAATACCACCCTGTTCAACAACACAACAAATACCACCCTGTTCAACAACAAATACCACCCTGTTCAACAACAAATACCACCCTGTTCAAGAACACAACAAATACCACCCTGTTCAACAACAGCAAATACAACACTGTTCAACACCAACAAATACCACCCTGTTCAACAACAAATACCACCCTGTTCAAGAACACAACAAATACCACCCTGTTCAACAACAACAAATACAACACTGTTCAACACCAACAAATACTACCCTGTTCAACAACAAATACCACCCTGTTCAACAACACAACAAATACCACCCTGTTCAACAACAAATACCACCCTGTTCAACAACAAATACCACCCTGTTCAAGAACACAACAAATACCACCCTGTTCAACAACAAATACCACCCTGTTCAACAACAAATACCACCCTGTTCAACAACAAATACCACCCTGTTCAAGAACACAACAAATACCACCCTGTTCAACAACAACAAATACAACACTGTTCAACACCAACAAATACTACCCTGTTCAACAACAAATACCACCCTGTTCAACAACACAACAAATACCACCCTGTTCAACAACAAATACCACCCTGTTCAACAACAAATACCACCCTGTTCAAGAACACAACAAATACCACCCTGTTCAACAACAAATACCACCCTGTTCAAGAACACAACAAATACCACCCTGTTCAACAACAGCAAATACAACACTGTTCAACACCAACAAATACCACCCTGTTCAACAACAAATACCACCCTGTTCAACAACACAACAAATACCACCCTGTTCAACAACACAACAAATACTACCCTGTTCAACAACAAAAAATACCACCCTGTTCAACAACACAACAAATACTACCCTGTTCAACAACAAAAAATACCACCCTGTTCAACAACAAAAAATACCACCCTGTTCAACAACAAAAAATACCACCCTGTTCAACAACACAACAAATACTACCCTGTTCAACAACAAAAAATACCACCCTGTTCAACAACACAACAAATACTACCCTGTTCAACAACAAAAAATACCACCCTGTTCAACAACACAACAAATACTACCCTGTTCAACAACAAAAAATACCACCCTGTTCAACAACAAAAAATACCACCCTGTTCAACAACAGCAAATACAACACTGTTCAACAACAACAAATACCACCCTGTTCAACAACAAATACCACCCTGTTCAAGAACACAACAAATACCACCCTGTTCAACAACAACAAATACAACACTGTTCAACACCAACAAATACTACCCTGTTCAACAACAAATACCACCCTGTTCAACAACAAAAAATACCACCATGTTCAACAACAGCAAATACCACCCTGTTCAACAACACAACAAATACCACCCTGTTCAACAACAAATACCACCCTGTTCAACAACACAACAAATACCACCCTGTTCAACAACACAACAAATACCACCCTGTTCAACAACAAATACCACCCTGTTCAACAACACAACAAATACCACCCTGTTCAACAACACAACAAATACCACCCTGTTCAACAACAACAAATAGAGTGCGACATCAGGTAGTACAAGTTAGGTCGTACCTTAAAGTGACAGAATACAACCACCACCCATTACACCATCGTCCAGATTAGTCAAAGGTAAAAAGAATCAAGCGTGGCAGATCATGGATGGCAGAGGCTGAAGACACACTGCGAAGAGTATGTGATTTCGATGACATAGGAAAGGGCAGTGAATGGATGGAGAGAAAACACTGAGAAAAAAATCACTGACTAAAGTAATAATACAATTAGACAAAGCGTGTCGAAAATGTTAGGTTGTCAGGGACCATCATAAAGTGCATGAACTCGTCCAGCTACTCGCGAAACCACAGGATATAATTATATACACAGATGGCTCCATTAATAGAAACATAAATAAAAGCGGTTGGGGTTTTGTTGCCTACAGAAATGGCGTGAAGTTGGTTGAGAAATCTTCAGCATATTCTACTGTCACATCGAGCATGAGGATGGAGATAGAGGGAGTTACAGCAGCTCTTAATTGGTTGATAATTGATACATCAACACACGCGGTAATACTCACAGACTTTCAAAACATGTTGCGGAAGATATAAAAGTGCATGCTGGGAAAGTAATGGTGGGTCATATTTAATAGCTCAAATGTCCAAAGCATTACATGGATATACTGCCCTGGTCATGCTGGGGTCAGAGGAGACGAGAGAGCCGACTTATTGGTCAGGAATGTGACGATAGACGGCACATTGATGAGAAGAGATAAAACAGACTTGATCAAGGTAGTAATCAATTCATTTCAAGATGAAGATGATGCCAATGAGGCTGGGAACGTACACATACAGAGAATGTTAGAAATGGGAGTATCTAGAGGAGAGGGATGGAAAAGAAAATTTTTTGGAAGGCCGAAGATCACACAATCAACACCTGACCGGGACTCTGAGTCTGCATACACGAGATGGCTGATGGTACGGATAGCGGAGCACGTATGGGAATGTCCCGTGGAGATCAGCACAGTGTTCAATAAAAGATAATGTTGCTGTGAAACGGAATAATTTTAGTACTTAAAACACAGGATTTTGAAGTTTCACTCGACCACACATACAGATTATCACTACAGGACTATAGGGTGAAAACATGACACAAATGGAAATAAAAATGCACAAAACATTTTCAACTATCCTATCTGTTAGGTCTGTATCAAAAATATATAAGTAAAACAGTGAAAAACAATACAAACAGTAAAAATAATTGGTTCCATGACAGAATATTGCCAGGACAAAATATTCTCAGGACATACTATTTCCAGTCAAAATATTCCAGACAAAATATTCCCAGACAAAATATTTTCCCAAGACAAAATATCCCTACATAGCCAAAATGTTTAAAAACTTGAAATAGTAATAGTAACAGAAAAATCAATGAAGTAATTTACGACAACGGCCTATGGGATATGACATCTTCTATACAAACATATCATAGAGAGATACGGAGTGACTAAGGCTGTGAAAATAACACCTGAATTGTTCAAATTATTGTTTCCACAAACTGGAGAAGTAAAATAACAAAGATGGACTGGACTCAGAAGTGTCACTAGGGTAGGTCAGTCTTTGATGTAAACAATCTTCGTTGTCGCCGTTTGCAGCCTCAATTTCCCGTGAGTATTTGGATTCAACACTATCGTGTCATGAAACAACTACCAAGCAGCAACAACGCTGTTGAAAGTTGACACAGTGCGTTTAATTCAATGGTGAACGTAGATAATAACGTTTAATTCAATGCTGAACGTAGATAATAACGTTTAGTTCAATGCTGAACGTAGATAACAGCGTTTAATTCAATGCTGAACGTAGATAACAACGTTTAATTCAATGCTGAACGTAGATAACAACGTAGATAACAATGATGAACATAGATAACAACGTAGATAACAATAGATAACAATGCTGAACTTAGATAACAACTAAAAAGTGACACAATGCGTTTAATTCAATGGTGAACGTAGATAACAACGATCGACTTTAATTTTCTGAGATTTTCATTTCCTAAGACTTGGTGAACGAGGAAACCATTTGCGAAATATTAATACCAGGTATCGTGGATTTGGATTCAAAAGTTAAATAAATGGTTATAAAGTTAGAACACTAACACGCGCGTTAGAACTAGTCAAACAAAATAAATATGTGTGAAGTATTTCCAGACAATGCAATTGAAGTAAGAATATCTTTAGCAGAGAGATATCTATGACATTACAATAAATACAAAATGTTAAAACGAATTTAATATGTGCACAGACATCCAATGTATACTTTTTTTTTTGCATGGGCATAGATATACGAAATATATACTCCTGTCGTGGGTTGATAGCAACAGTTATTGCCAAAACTCCTGTCGTGGGTTGATAGCAACAGTTATTACCAAAACTCCTGTCGCAGGTTGATAACAACAGACTTCCGGTCACAATGATGGATAACAACACAAGTGTTGTGTGTGTCGCCTACAGTTTCACTTGAACAATGAATATATTCGTTGTTTTCATTTAGGAGATTGTGTGGTGATCTCTTAAAAAATGACAAAAGTAAGCAGATAAGGGCAAAGGTAAGATCGTTTAAGTATGCTCGCAGAGGAGTGGTTGTTGTGAGTATAATTCGACAAGACAAACGTAAGGCTCAAGTCGTGGGAAATCAGGTGTGGGATAGGCCCCCCCCCCCCCTGGTGGAACGAAGAGGTTCAAAGGACATGGAGCGAGAAACGGAAAGCAGTATCACTATAGCAAAGGGAAAGGAAACGTGTTGCGGCTCATCCCATGGAGGTCGCACAATGAAAACGGAAGAAAGATATCTTAGTCCAAATATTCAAAGATATTGCAAAGTCAGCAAAGGCGTTAAAATGGGACAAATTTTGCCAGGAGATCACACGCGAAAACTCACTAAAATTGTTCTGGCGGTTACACAAGTCCATGAATGGTCTGACAAGACGCGTGACTATTGCCGATTTCCAGAGCGACGATACCGTCTGGCAGAAGACGAACGAGACAACAGGTGCGGCGTTGCTGGCACACTACACCGCACAAATTGGTCAGAGAATTGTGGAGGCATATCAAGAAATCAGGAAAACGATCACAGACACGTGTAAGAACTTGAGCATGGAAAACCATATGATAATCACAGTTGAAGAAATAAGGAAGGCACTGAAAAGTACAAAAAACACAACACCACGGCCAGATGGCATTAGATACGATGCCATTAGTCGAAGCACAAATGAAGGTTGTAGTTCTTAAGTGTGGTAACTGGAAATCTGTACCAACGGTTATTAGCCCTGGCCTGGCACAGGGATCGCCTCTATCTCCTGTACTTTTCAATGCATACACAGTACATATCGCTGGCAATCAAATCACAGGTGTTGGCAGAACGATGTCATATGACGATGATATCCTGGTATATAGACAGGGCAGAAATCGAGAAGAGTGCGTCGTGGAACTACAGAAGGAGCTGGACAGACTGACAAATTGATGTCGAGATACGGGAGCAGTGGTTAATCCGTCTAAGGCACTCGTGACGTGGTTTTCCTTGAACAATCACGTGGTAAAGACACCCATGCCACTAGTTTCGTTGTCCGGGAAAAGTGTAGAAAGAACTAGCACAATGAGATATCTGGGTGTGGTTTTTGACAGAAGCCTGAGTTTCAGGGAACATGTTGACCACATTATCATAAGGGCAGGCAAAGGCTAAGCAGCAATGAAGGTTATTGCTGCTGCGCAGTGTGAGCAAAGTTCTTTTGTACCAGGGTTTGGTTGTGGCTGTGGTGGAATATGCACTGGCAATTCTGACTCTTAGCCAAACTCAGATCGTAAGACTGGATAGAGTCCAGAATGCAGCAATGCGTATCATTCTGGGATGCACAGGAGACACATCGACAAGAGCTATGCGATACCTACTTGACTGCACAACAGCTGAGCATAGATTACAGTATTGCCGTGCACGGGCGTACCTTCAAATACATGCACACAAGGAACACCCGTTGCATTCCGAAATACAGAAAGTTAAAAAAGCAGAGTCAAGAGAGGAAGGTCGTGGATGGGACGTGCTGAGGATGTCATACAAAGCGTGTGCAGATTACAGGATGTGGCAGCAGGTGCGGAATGGATATGTCTACCTACAGATTTCGATACTTGTTTGAGAGTAGTAATATCACTTAGCAGGGAATGCAGAGAATGGTGTCCCACAGCTGTGGAGAAAGAAGTGCAGGCTTTAATCAGTGAGAACACCAAAGAGGGGGATGTGATTATATACACTGATGGATCTGTAATTAGGCATGTTCGCAGTGCTTGGGTCTTTACAGCTCAGTGCGCAGGTAAAACGATCAAGGAGGAAAATGGTGCCTTTGCGGTCACTACGAGTAGTATGACCATGGAGACTATGGCGGTGACCAAGGCATTTGAGTGGCTACGCACACAGAAGGTAACGCAGGTCTGCATCTTGAGTGACTCTATGAGTATGATTAAGAAGGTACAAGTGGGTAGTGGATTGAGGCCTTGAGAAAGGCGAGCTTGAAAGTGCTTACATTTATTTTCGTGCCGGGACATGTGGGCGTTCGAGGCAATGAAAGAGCGGATCAACTGGCATCGTGTGCGATTGTGGCACAGGGCGATGGGGCAATGGATAACGCTGATGTTTTGAACTCCTTAAGAGATATAACACTCGAGAGTGAGACTAATGTGGATGATGATTCCTTTTCAATGGCTAGGATTAAAGATCAGGGATTGAAAGGCGGTGTTGCTAGAGGTGAAAATTTTGGAGAGCGCAGAAGAATGATGGTCAATCAGCATAGGACCGGTACTGTCAGCAGAAGTGTGATGGCGGATACACTCAAGGAGAGAGCGGAGCAACTATGGATGTGTCCAGTTTGCAGTGATGATGATCCGACGACTAACTAAGTTATTACCAAAACTCCTGTCACGGGTTGATAGCAACAGTTATTATCAAAAATGCAGCCTACCTATCACAATCGATAAGACTGCTAAATATCAAGTATAACCACATTTGACTAACGTCGTGGTTGACTGTACGTTCCTCCTCTAGACATTAATTTCTCCTCTAAGAAAATTCCAACCTAAATGACACAAGTCCATCTATGTGACATGCCCTGCAGAGAAGGTTGTCCTCACTGCTACTTTATAATCCTCTAGGTTCGGTGCAAACTGCCCGGCTTCTTCCAATTGACATGTTCAGAAAATCTTCCATTTCAAATGTCCATCGTAGTCTTGTTCTACCTCTTGTTCTCTTTCCTGGAATGTTTACACTCCACAATAATTTTTCTAAAACATTCCGTCTCTTTATTTGTCTGAAATATGTTTGTTTCTTTTTCTTTTTGATGGTTTTGAGGAGTCCATCTTCTGAGTCTATGTTCTGATAATTGAGGACGCCTATATTTAGATCGTCTTTATGTCTATGATATTCTTAGGACCTTTCTGTAACATTTCATTTCGAAAGCCTATACTTTTTTTTTCATTGTACATGTCCTTGCCCACATCTCACAATCATATGTTGTCGCCACTGGAAATATCATCATCATCAAGTGTCGTCTCCGCAACGAAGGTTGGCTGCAACGCATCTCCAACATCTCCTGTCTCTTGTCTTGGTGGTGCACTCTGCTAGACTGTAACCTGTCCATCGTGTAATGTTACTCTCCCACTTGTATCTCTGCCTACCTCTTGCTCGCCTCCCTTTGACTTTACCCTCAAGTAAGGTCTTCAATAGGGTATCATGTCTTTTAATGTGTCCACAGCATTTTATTTGCCTGATCTTTATTTCTCTTAGTAGTTCTTTCTTCATATTATGTGTCTTTAGCACCTCTTTATTTGTTTTCTTCTCTTTCCATGATGTTCTCCCTATTCTTCTATATACCCACATCTCAAGGCATCAATTTTGTCTTCTAATTGTTTATTTAGTGTCCATGTTTCTGAGCCATACATTAATATGGAATAGATGTAGCATTTTATAATTCTCATTTTTAACTTGTTTACACCTCGTATATAGCTTCTTAATTGTTGTAACTTTTGACTTAATTAAGGGAAATAATTGTTGTAAAATCTAGTAATCTGATTTTATCATTGTTGTCGCCCTTCAACTATTTATACATAGAAACGATAAAATACATACTAAGGGAATTAACACTCAATATTAAGTATTTAATGAGCGCTGATCACAAGTCTAACAAGAAGTTATCGTAACAGACCGATGTTTACAAAAACAGAAGAAGACTCACATAAAGATGTAGTAACTTACATCTGACATGTACTTATTAAAGTGCATGACAACATACTTCGAACTACAATCCTTAAATTGGGAATAAAAAAAATTAAAAAGCAAAAAACGAAAAACCAAGAGAGACTCTTCGCAGAACAACAAGCACATAGACAGACAGACCTACAGACCAAAATACCGACAGACAGCAGACAGGCAGACAGACAGGCAGGCAGGCAGAAAGACATGCAGACAGTGACAGGCAGAGAGGATGACAGAGAGGGATGGATGCATGGACGAATGGATGGATAGACAGGTAGGTAGGTAGGTGGGTGGGTGATAGAGTAAGTATGTTCAGTAGGTAGGTGTGTGGGTGTGGTGTTTTGTGAACGTATGCAGGTTAAGTAGATAGGTTAAGTAGTATGTTGGTATATTTAGGTATGTTACGTAGGCAGATCGGTAGATTTGGAGTAGTCGGTCTGCAGATAGGTTACGTAGGTAGGATTCATTAGGTAGGTTTATGTAGGTAGATAGGTAGGTAGTTGTGTTTGAGGATAGTGGGTAAGTAGGTATGTGAAGTAGGTAAGTAGGCATGGTTAGGTAGTTATGTAGGAAGGTAGGGTGATTTTGTGTATTAGTAAATAGGTAGGTTAAGTAGGAAGGTAGGGTGATTGTGTGTATTAGTAAATAGGTAGGTTAAGTAGGAAGGTAGGGTGATTGTGTGTATTAGTAAATAGGTAGGTTAAGTAGGAAGGTAGGGTGATTGTGTGTATTGGTAAATAGGTAGGTTAAGTAGGAAGGTAGGGTGATTGTGTGTATTAGTAAATAGGTAGGTTAAGTAGGAAGGTAGGGTGATTTTGTGTATTAGTAAATAGGTAGGTTAAGTAGGAAGGTAGGGTGATTTTGTGTATTAGTAAATAGGTAGGTTAAGTAGGAAGGTAGGGTGATTTTGTGTATTAGTAAATAGGTAGGTTAAGTAGGAAGGTAGGGTGATTTTGTGTATTAGTAAATAGGTAGGTTAAGTAGGAAGGTAGGGTGATTTTGTGTATTAGTAAATAGGTAGGTTAAGTAGGAAGGTAGGGTGATTTTGTGTATTAGTAAATAGGTAGGTTAAGTAGGAAGGTAGGGTGATTTTGTGTATTAGTAAATAGGTAGGTTAAGTAGGAAGGTAGGGTGATTGTGTGTATTAGTAAATAGGTAGGTTAAGTAGGAAGGTAGGGTGATTGTGTGTATTAGTAAATAGGTAGGTTAAGTAGGAAGGTAGGGTGATTGTGTGTATTAGTAAATAGGTAGGTTAAGTAGGAAGGTAGGGTGATTGTGTGTATTAGTAAATAGGTAGGTTAAGTAGGAAGGTAGGGTGATTGTGTGTATTGGTAAATAGGTAGGTTAAGTAGGAAGGTAGGGTGATTGTGTGTATTAGTAAATAGGTAGGTTAAGTAGGAAGGATTACGTATTTATGGTTAGGTGGGAAGATAGGTAGGTGAGTTTTGAGTATTGCGTAAGTAGATTATTGGGTAAGTAGATTATTGGGTAAGTAGATTATTGGGTAAGTAGATTATTGGGTAAGTAGATTATTGGGTAAGTAGATTATTGGGTAAGTAGATTATTGGGTAAGTAGATTATTGGGTAAGTAGATTATTGGGTAAGTAGATTATTGGGTAAGTAGATTATTGGGTAAGTAGATTATTGGGTAAGTAGATTATTGGGTAAGTAGGTAGATAAAGGTATTAGGTAAATAGGTAGTTTAAGATATTGGATAAGTAGGTAAATTAAGGTATTGAGTGAATAGGTAAATTAAGGTATTGGGTGAATAGGTAGATTAAGGTATTGGGTGAGTAGGTAGATTAAGGTATTGGGAAAATAGGTATATTAAGGTATTGGGAAAGTAGGTATATTAAGGCATTGGGAAAGTAGGTATATTAAGGTATTGCGTGAGTAGGTAGATTAAGGTATTGGGAATGCAGGTCGGTAGGGACAAATAGAACAATAGAAATATTTCGTCGATACATAAATATGTAGAAAAACATCGATAAATGCAGACATGCAAACAGATATTCAGACAGACATGCAGACAGTCATACATGCAGACAGACATTCAAATAGACATACATGCAGACAGACATGCAAACATGCATATTTTCTATGACAGTCTATGAAAATTATGAGATGAAAGTCTAGAGAAAACAAACTTTAAATCTAATTACGAGCTGGTGTAGTTGGCAGCCTTCGTCATGTAGCTCCTTCCAGCGATCGTAGATTATGGTTTCAAATTCACGAAGTTTTAATTTCGGCATGGCATGATTATTTTATATTATCCCAGCATTTAATTGCCAGAGCCCTACATATGAAACGTATTCAAGTATCACATTATCTTTGTCAGAGGAATGGGATACATACTCAGAAAATGCAATGTCGATCCTAGCCCGTCCTCACGATAGCCTTGTAGTCTCCTCAGTTTATACTTTTATTGTGACGATATCTTACTTTCACTTTTCCTGTGATTGTCATTGCTTGTAGGAACAAAGTCTCACTGTATCAAATTTTCATTGGTTGTCGATATTGGTTGTCTTCTATCCCTGACGCTGAAAGGCAATAAAGGATTTAGTGAATAGATATATGGATACAAAGTATACAGAAGGTGACTAACAGGAATACAGGAAAGTCAAATATTGACAGTTTAGAAGGATGTTTCCCAATGATTTCACAGTGTTGTATTCTTGATAATATTTAATCTGCTACATTTCAAGTGTCTCAGAAATAATTTGAGCAACCTAACTGACACAATCTAACGCGAAACTTACTTTTTTGAAAGCTTTTTTCAATAGCCATATTGAACCTAACTCGTACTCTAACCCTAACTCTAAAACTAACTCTAACAAGAACTCCAAACATAACACTAATACTAAACCTAACACTAGTCATAAATCTAACCCTAAACCTAACTCTAGCCCTAACTTTTACCATAATTCTAACGCTAAATCTAACTCTAACTCTAAGCCCAACTCTAATGCAAAATGTAGCTTTTACTCTAACCATATCCCTATCTTCAACTCTAACCCTAACTCTAAATTTAGCACTAACTCTAACCCTAAACCTAACTCTAATCAAATTAATGACCTATTATAGCGGTCCATTTCAGAAGATGGACATAACTAACTCTCCACGTGAATGTGTTCCGTTAAAAGTCGACAGCCTCACAGAATATCAGTTTACAAAGAATGTGTTACACTTGAACAATCTTCTAGAAACACAACTATCAGCTCATGACATAATCTCACATATACTTCCATACGTCAGCAGTGTGTATATACCCACATTGCCACACAAGTGCTCATTAGAACCTACATTTATATCTCTCAACTAACCACTCTTTCACACACATATACTCACACCAAAAGTAAACATTATTAGCAGAACGGTACGAACACATCCCACCAGCCCACAGCGCACCAACCCACCTCGCACCAGTCCACCTCGCACCAGCCCACCTTGCACCAGTCCACCTCCAACAAGACCACCTCCAACCAGGCCACCTCCCAACAGACCACCTCCCACCAGGCCACCTCCCACCAGCCCACACATCACAACATTTACTCACGGGAATAACATTTCATTCTCTACGATAAAGACCACTGCTCATCCCTTCCTGTACACAGCTGTGACCAGAATCCCTTAATCTCACTTAATCCACTGTTTACTCATAATAATAGATCATCTCTCTCACTAGTTCCTCTCTGAACTGGGTGCGTGACCGCCGCGCAATCAAGAACTCACCAAAAGGATTTAAACTTTGCTTGTCCAGGAGCTGTGCCCGGCCTAACTCAAGACATCTTTAAATAGAGCCAGATAAATGAGTTCAATGGGTGGGGGGGGGGTGATAGTATTTCTAGAGAACTACACACAAGAAGTTCTTTTAAGAAGAATTGTTTACGTTTGATACGGGAATACCAATAGATGAGCGAAATACAATAAAAGTGAAATTTGTCATTCATGTCGCAGGACGCAGCTAAGGATGGGGTGATATTATTACAGGATTGTTATGTTTGAGTTACAGGATAGTTATGTTTGAGTTACAGGATAGTTATGTTGAGTTACAGGATAGTTGTTGAGTTACAGGATAGTTAATTTAAGTTACAGGATAGTTATGTTGAGTTACAGGATAGTTATGTTTGAGTTACAGGATAGTTATGTTGAGTTACAGGATAGTTATGTTGAGTTACAGGATAGTTATGTTGAGTTACAGGATAGTTATGTTGAGTTACAGGATAGTTGTTGAGTTACAGGATAGTTGTTGAGTTACAGGATAGTTAATTTAAGTTACAGGATAGTTATGTTGAGTTACAGGATAGTTATGTTGAGTTACAGAATATTTATGTTGAGTTACAGGATAGTTATGTTGAGTTACAGGATAGTTATGTTGAGTTACAGGATAGTTATGTTGAGTTACAGGATAGTTATGTTGAGTTACAGGATAGTTATGTTGAGTTACAGGATAATTGTTGAGTTACAGGATAGTTATGTTGAGTTGCAGGATAGTTGTTGAGTTACAGGATAGTTATGTTTGAGTTACAGGATAGTTATGTTTGAGTTACAGGATAGTTGTTGAGTTACAGGATAGTTAATTTGAGTTACGGGATAATTGTTGAGTTACAGGATAGTTGTTGAGTTACAGGATAGTTATGTTGAGTTACAGGATAGTTATGTTGAGTTACATGATAGTTATGTTGAGTTACAGGATAGTTGTTGAGTTACAGGATAGTTATGTTGAGTTGCAGGATAGTTGTTGAGTTACAGGATAGTTATGTTTGAGTTACAGGATAGTTATGTTTGAGTTACAGGATAGTTATGTTGAGTTACAGTATAGTTATGTTTGAGTTACAGGATAGTTATGTTGAG
This sequence comes from Meghimatium bilineatum, assembly GCA_034231615.1. Lineage (NCBI taxonomy): Eukaryota > Metazoa > Mollusca > Gastropoda > Stylommatophora > Philomycidae > Meghimatium > Meghimatium bilineatum. The sequence goes on along the minus strand of CM067320.1, from coordinate 3,250,683 downwards.
TTACAGGATAATTATTTTGAGTTACGTGGTAGTTATGTTGAGTTACAGGATAGTTGTTGAGTTACAGGATAGTTATGTTGAGTTGCAGGATAGTTGTTGAGTTACAAGATAGTTATGTTAAGTTACAGGATAGTTATGTAGAGTTACAGGATAGTTATGTTGAGTTACAGGATAGTTATGTTGAGTTACAGGATAGTTATGTTGAGTTACAGGATAGTTATGTTGAGTTACAGGATAGTTATGTTTAACTTGAAAGAAACACATACGCGCTAGAAATATTTTAGCAGATCGTGGTGATTGCATTTTCCCAATCATGACCCCCCCCCCTCAATAATGTTGTGGTTGTAACTCTCTGATATAACATAATTGGGCTAACATCGGCGGTTGAAAGCAGCTTACCTCGCAATAAGTGGCACATTTTACATAACCAGAATAAAAAAATCAATGATGAGATTTGCTCTCATGAACCGAAAATAGATAATATCACTGCCGCACTGTAAGCTACGAGACATAGTATTAAAATTGAATCCTGCTATATTATATAAGTTCAATAACTAACACTGAAGACGAAGGAGAAGAATACCGCGATACATAGCTTGGGGAAGGACCACCGTGCAGAAATCCATCTCAAAATCTGACTTGGAGTACGAGGTATGAGAAGAAAAAGAACGATATTTCAAGAAAAGGCATATCGGTCGGTGTATGTTATTATACAGCATAGTGTATGCGATGTCTACACTAAAATCGACATTTATGTTGTGTTTGTGTGTGTGCGTGTTTCCTGATCAATCCAAACTTAACATCAATGTTATATTCAACATACACTGGCATACATACAAACATGCATACATGCTTATATACACACATACATACATACATACACATTTACATATAATATATATATATTTATGCATTCCCTTTTTCTTTTTCTCAATCAGTTTCAGAACAATGCCTGCTTTAGCATGATTTCTGATTATTTTGTTTTAATGTAGGGTTCCTTTCTATTTCCAACTCTTCTTCTTGCGCCTTGTTCTCTATTGGTGTCTGTTTAATTCCTTCAATGACTTCCCTGATAATATTTTTTATATCCTTTATAAGCTCATATTATAGCAAAAACATCGATTAGTCAAATGTCGATCAGTCAAAAGTTGATCAGTTAAAAGTTGATCGTGTATTACTGAAGACATATCGATCAACACATAATTTGTTTGACTGAAATGATTTTCTATGCAATTTAATTACGTTTAGTAGGATGTCATTGGTTTTTTAACTGTACCGTGGATTGTTGTCTGCAGCGTAGTTTGAACATGGTAATTTGTTTGTCTGAGACCCGATCACTTCGACACATCTTCTTTTTCGCTCATTCTCAAACTCTCCCTGGATCTCTCTTGTATTAGGACCGTGGTCCTAATAGATTTCCTGCAGCAAGCAGTCCAGAGGATGTAAATGATTTATGCCACCGTATTATTTACTTCCATTGCCCAACACAACCGTCTTCAGTGGTCATCTAATCGCCTTAGTGCATTTTGATCATGTTCTCATCATCGTAAGTAAATATTTCACTATATTGTGTAATCTGATATTAGTATTCATCAGATAACAAATCAATGAGAATACAGAAGAATTAGGACAAAAATGGTAACGTTTCGGTATAAGATCTTCATGAGAAGAATAACATTACATCTATAGACATAGAAAAACGTAAAATTAGATTGTTGTCATTTAAAATGTATGCAACCCGTGTAACAGGTACAAGATGGATGGATGGGTGTACTCTCCTAATTGTTGAATCTTCTCTGAATTTATGATAATTATATCTTCTACATTGTTCTTGAATGTAATTGTGTTCAGTTTCTCTGCGTAGGCTGATTCTACATGCTAGAGTAATATAATCATCCCTGGTATTTTAAATTCACTGAATACTTGACCGTTTCTGAAAACTAGACAGGGGCGGATCCCTGGATTGTTGAGTTTCTGACATTTACATAGGGGTGGATCCCTGGTTGATGACTGGTTCTGACATTTAAGTAGGGGTGGATCCCTGGATTGTTGAGTTTGTGACATTTAAGTAGGGGTGGATCCCTGGATTGTTGACAGTTTCTAAGAATTAAGCAGGGATATATCTCTGGATATAATTAATTGGATTTATATCATCAACAAAAATCATATGGACAGCAAAAATGTGCTTTATTCGAAGAATGTTACACATTCCTTGGACAGCAAAGATTACTAATGGAGAATGTGTTAGAAGGACGGATGTGAAAAGATGCATTATTGATAATATAAGAAAAAAAGACAGTCAACATTTATTCGGCACATAACAAGAAGATGAAGAATTGAGAATTTAGTGACAACAGGAAAGATGGAATAAAAAATATCAAGGGAAGACCCTGTGAAAAAAAAAGATATTGGACAGATTGACTAAATGGCTTCGATTGACGACACCAACAGAGATGATGACATATATGGGAGATCGATGTAGATATAGAAATATGATCGCCAACGCCATTAGGCACGGCACTTGATGAAGATGATATCACTGGATTCTTTGCAGTTTCTAACAATTAAGCAGGGATTAATCTCTGGTTTCTTGATAGTTTCTAACAATTAAGCAGGGATTAATCTCTGGTTTCTTGATAGTTTCTAACAATTAAGCAGGGATTAATCTCTGGTTTCTTGATAGTTTCTAACAATTAAGCAGGGATTAATCTCTGGTTTCTTGATAGTTTCTAACAATTAAGCAGGGATTAATCTTGGCACAATAATGGCACAATAATGTTGACGTAATATATATGTATCCATTTACAACCATTTCAATATACAATAGTTCCTTTAATCTATCTATCTATCTATCTATCTATCTATCTATATATCTATGTATATGTACGTTGTGGTCGTTGTTTGCCTTGCGGCGTCAGTGGTAGAAGAGTTCTCTTCAGATGGCCTTCCTGTGTTCTGTTTTAAGATTGTTCCCGTAACTCTGATTTCTGTGATCCATCTTTTACATGGTGTGACTCTGGCTGTATATTCGTGATTTCTAAATGTCATTGCCATATGTGGCATAATGTCTGTTGGTAATCTGAAAGTTTGTGAAAACCACTTAATTTGTTATCTCGTGATGTGTTCCAATAGTTGTATTGTTATAGTTCAATATACTGTAGCTCCTCCAATGTTCAACTCCACACAAAAACACATTACTCTGAATACTCATGTATCCCTCGGTCATCTACTATTTTAACCAACGGCATGTCCTGTTCTATATTCTGACAATCCTTACCAAAACATCGGAGCTAGAGGATCGGACTTGTCATCCAGTCTCATGCAAATATGAGAAGTGCAGATCACTCATCGCTGGCCAGATATTGACCGCTCAACATTACCATGACCATCTGGACTAGCCAAGACTGGACGACAACTCAAGCATAATGTGGATATTATGATCTCAGTGATAACGCTATAGTCATTATTCTTTTCTTTTTTCTTATCGATCATTTTCATTTCTAGTAGCGCTGTTACTTTTCATTGATAGAAGCTATAATTCACTGTTCAATCATCTACAATCATCTACAATCATCGACTTACTTACTTATCCGATTGCAGGGGTAGTGAGCTTTCACTCTTTCTTCCTTGTGCCAGGTAGCGGTAGTTTTATGTCTACATCAGTTGTGTTGTGTTGCATTCAATACGCTGGTGTTTTACTGTTTCCTCCTCTTGTCTGTTGCAGTAGTTGCAGTATACTAGTGTATAGTCTGCATTAATTCTGTGTAGATGTTTGTTGAGTTGTACATGTGGTGTTCGCAGCCTAAATATTGTGGTTTGATCTTTGCGGTGTAGTCTATTTATGATATCGTATAGATTTGGTTGGGTCATGTCTGCATATATCACTCTTCTATTTGAGCGTCCAGCGATTCATCCCATTTTGTTTACGATTGGTGCGGACAATGTGTTTAGCTCTTCTAAGGGTAATAGAAATTCCTGGTTTGGGGCATACTTGCTACCTTTTTAACTAGTTTATCAGCATGTTCATTCCAGCTGATACTGTGTGGTATAGTGTCCAATGTAATGTAGTATTGATGCAATAGGATGTAAGTATGTGTGTTGTTTAAAGTATGTCTTTTATAGTTTTTCTCTGCTTTTGGATTCTAGGTTTTCTCTGCTGTTGGATTCTAGGTTTTCACTGCTGTTAGATTCTAGTTTTTCTTTGCTTTAGAATTCTAGGTTTTCTATGCTGTTGGATTCTAGTATTTCTGTGCTGTTGAATTCTAGTTTTCTCTGCTTTTGGTTTCTAGGTTTTCTCTGCTGTTTGATTCTAGCTTTTCTATGCTATTCCATTCTAGGTTTTCTCTGCTTTTGGAGTCTAGTTTTCCTTTGCTGTTGGAATCTAGATTACAAGTTCTTGTAGAAGAGAGTCTGTGAATATAACTATATTTGTAAATACTAAATCTATGTAAATGTATATGACTATGTATGAACATGAAGCGGGTATAGTCTCTGTCTGGAAGATATTATATTGATCTCAAGATGAGAGTTGTCTCGATAACATACGACGAGATGTTACATATCAAGGACATATATGTTCTATATTACACGAAGTTATGAGTTTAGAAGTGATGAGTTTAGAAGTTATGAGTTTAGAAGTGATGAGAAATACCACCAAGTTACGAAATAATCTATAACGTCAGAACTGTAAGCCAAGACATGTTCTAAAACATCAGAGCTGCAAGCCAAGACATGTTCTAAAACATCAGAGCTGCAAGCCAAGACATGTTCTAAAACATCAGAGCTGCAAGCCAAGACATGTTCTAAAACATCAGAGCTGTAAGCCAAGACATGTTCTAAAACATCAGAGAGATTGTAAGACAACGATAGATAATTAAATATGTTGCCATGGAAGAATTCATACAGATACATGGAAGGCAGACATTATAGAATAACAGACACAGTAACACGACAGAGATAGATATGGATAGACAGCTAGATATGTAGGTTGTTTGATGGATATATATATATATATATACATAGAGAGATGATGGACAGATGATGATAAATGGAAGAATACTTATTTATATAGAGAGAGATTAGATAGGTAGAACGAGAGACACAGACAAACAGGCAGATCTCTGATATTTGATAGATATATAGATAAGATAGATAGATAGACAGACAGACAGACAGACAGGCAGACAGGCAGATAGATAGATAGATAGATAGATAGATAGATAGATAGATAGATAGATAGATAGATAGATAGATAGATAGATAGATAGATAGATAGATAGATAGATAGATAGATAGATAGATAGATAGATAGATAGATAGATAGATAGATAGATAGATAGATAGATAGATAGATAGATAGATAGATAGATAGATAGATAGATAGATAGATAGATAGATAGATAGATAGATAGATAGATAGATAGATAGATAGATAGATAGATAGATAGATAGATAGATAGATAGATAGATAGATAGATAGATAGATAGATAGATAGATAGATAGATAGATAGATAGATAGATAGATAGATAGATAGATAGATAGATAGATAGATAGATAGATAGATAGATAGATAGATAGATAGATAGATAGATAGATAGATAGATAGATAGATAGATAGATAGATAGATAGATAGATAGATAGATAGATAGATAGATAGATAGATAGATAGATAGATAGATAGATAGATAGATAGATAGATAGATAGATAGATAGATAGATAGATAGATAGATAGATAGATAGATAGATAGATAGATAGATAGATAGATAGATAGATAGATAGATAGATAGATAGATAGATAGATAGATAGATAGATAGATAGATAGATAGATAGATAGATAGATAGATAGATAGATAGATAGATAGATAGATAGATAGATAGATAGATAGATAGATAGATAGATAGATAGATAGATAGATAGATAGATAGATAGATAGATAGATAGATAGATAGATAGATAGATAGATAGATAGATAGATAGATAGATAGATAGATAGATAGATAGATAGATAGATAGATAGATAGATAGATAGATAGATAGATAGATAGATAGATAGATAGATAGATAGATAGATAGATAGATAGATAGATAGATAGATAGATAGATAGATAGATAGATAGATAGATAGATAGATAGATAGATAGATAGATAGATAGATAGATAGATAGATAGATAGATAGATAGATAGATAGATAGATAGATAGATAGATAGATAGATAGATAGATAGATAGATAGATAGATAGATAGATATATAGATAGATATACAATTTTGTTCTGCTGTCAATCTTCGCTGTTTGTTCTTCGCTTTTCTTTTCGAACTTTTATTCATATCTCGTTTATTCGAACTATTCTATTCCTCTCTCCTCTAGTGGGGCTGTTCTGTTTTTCTCTCTTTATTCGATCGAACCGTTTTCAAGTTTTCCATTTACTTAATGTTCTTGCTTGTGAATTGTTTATATTATGGTGTTGTTACGGTTCTTGTCATTTGAAGAACCTGGTACCCTGCTCATAACATTCTAAAAACACCAGTACTTCTTCAATCTTTCTATCACTTCGTTGTTTCCTTATTGTGCACGGAGAACGGGAACGGGGGTCCAGCACTAACTATATTAATCCTAGATAAGATGGAAGTATTCTTAGGAGACGTTACCAAAACGTTGCCATAGAGAAGAGAGCCCCCATAGCTTCGGGAACGTGAGGTTCCTTCTTTACCAGCGTACTAAAGGGGCATTACTTCAGGCTTGGCAAATAAAACTCAATGAATTACCGCTCACATTTTGTTATTTCAGAGACTCTTTAGTTAATTACTGAATGGATTTCGCTGGAGTCCGTCTTGAGATTTCCGAGAAAGCGAAGGGTAGAAAAGAGCTTTTCTACAGATTTGCACGAGATACAAGTTTACGGCACGTCAGGGGGGACAAGAAAATGTCCAGTTTTCAGTGAGTTTGGTAGAAAAATGTATTGATTACTCATACTCTGTGACTATCGAGATTTAAAGAAAGTTCAACTTATCTAATGTCAAGTTTTGAAGAAAGGAAAATCAGATAAAAAATGAATATTTTCCGAGATCTGACTTTAGGAGAGTATCTCTTGCTGTTACAGATCTACCTTCTATCAGTAGTACTTTCTACAGAAGAAGTGCTGCTTTATTGAGAGGGAAGGAGTACAGATTTAAATACCATGTCCCGCAGAAGACGGATGTGTTGGCCCATTGGCGCAAATAAAACGGCGACACAACGCATTTCCATTCTCTGGACTACATCCTGATCGAAATATATTAGGACCATGGTCCTGCTGCAAGGGAGATCCAGCGGGAGTTTGAGAATGAACGATGAAGAAGAAGACATACTGTTTAATCAAATATCTACGCTCTTTTATACTTTTCCTTGTCAAGATAAGAGATCGCAAAAGATAAGATATTGGAAAAGCTGTATTGGAATATTTGGTTATATTTGGAAATATATAAAATAGAAAAATGGGTACTATGTCTTGATGTTGTGACATTGTCAGTGTATAAATGTATACAATGTTAATTACATAGCCCCAACGGGGCCAGATCTTTCTCGAGGAGATGGTGGTATAGTCCAGCCAACAGAGGCTGAAAACTAAGACTGTCCAGCATCTCTTACCGGCATACGGAAGGTCAGGTCGGGTGCAAACCACCAGAGCAACCAAACTTCAACATTAGAGTTTTAGAACAAACTTCAACATTAGAGTTTTAGAACAAACTTCAATATTAGAGTTTTAGATAATTTCTTGAATGTATAGTGAGGTTTTTGTGGGGAAATCACCCCCCCCCCCTCCAGCATTATATCTTTACAATAATATGTTGTGATGTAATGCCCTATTTTTGATCACTTCCCCCCCCCCCCTTGGAGGGAAGGTTAGTCCAACTTATGGTACTGTACTCCCCCGTAGAATCTAGTTCTTCTGGCCCGGACTGTCACTATGCCATCGGTATTATACTATATGTCGAAATGACACACAGAAACCAGTTGGAGGAAGGGGACACCTGAGGTGAAAACATCCGATTCAGGACATGACGATCCTATATCCCTTTCCAGTTTTGACAGACATGGCACACGTCATGTGGTTTGTGGGTTACTTGAACGTACGTGGCAGGAAACAGCCATTTCCACCCTATAACCTCTTTTAGTTTGTTTCTTTTGATGTCGTTAGTGTGTTTTATAAATTTTGCAACATTCCTTACGTATCTATCTATATGTGGTTTATTGCAATGTTCTTTACCTATATGTGTTGTTTATTCACCCCATGCCAAATGTAATTGTGTTGCTGTTGTTTTACTCCCCTTTTGGGTTTTACAGAGGTTTCGTTCTATCTCTCTCTCTTCTTCTCTCTTTTTCTCTCTTTCTTCCTCTCGTTATGTCTTCCTCTATCTTTCTTTTCCTCTCTGTCTCTCTCTTCTTCTCTCTCTCTCTTCATCTCTCTCTCTCAATATCTCTCTTGATGAACAATTAACATATGTTAGAAAGACTTTCAAAGAAACATGAAGCACATTGAGTACTTTAATAGAAACAAGAAACACATCGAGTACTTTCATAGAAACATAAAAAACATCGAGTACTTTCATAGAAACAAGAAACACATCGAGTACTTTCATAGAAACATAAAACACATCGAGTACTTTCATAGAAACATAAAACACATCGAGTACTTTCATAGAAACATAAAACACATCGAGTACTTTCATAGAAACATAAAACACATCGAGTACTTTCATAAATACAAGAAACACATCGAGTACTTTCATAGAAACAAGAAACACATCGAGTACTTTCACAGAAACATGAAGCACATTGAGTACTTTCACAGAAACAAGAAACACATTGAGTACTTTCACAGAAACATGAAGCACATTGAGTACTTTCACAGAAACATGAAGCACATTGAGTACTTTCACAGAAACAAGAAGCACATTGAGTACTTTCATAGAAACATGAAACACATTGAGTACTTTCACAGAAACAAGAAACACATTGAGTACTTTCACAGAAACATGAAGCACATTGAGTACTTTCACAGAAACATGAAGCACATTGAGTACTTTCATAGAAACATGAAGCACATTGAGTACTTTCACAGAAACATGAAGCACATTGAGTACTTTCATAGAAACATGAAGCACATTGAGTACTTTCATAGAAACATGAAGCACATTGAGTACTTTCACAGAAACATGAAGCACATTGAGTACTTTCATAGAAACATGAAACACATTGAGTACTTTCACAGAAACATGAAGCACATTGAGTACTTTCACAGAAACATGAAGCACATTGAGTACTTTCACAGAAACATGAAACACATTGAGTACTTTCACAGAAACATGAAGCACATTGAGTACTTTCACAGAAACATGAAGCACATTGAGTACTTTCACAGAAACATGAAGCACATTGAGTACTTTCACAGAAACATGAAGCACATTGAGTACTTTCATAGAAACATGAAGCACATTGAGTACTTTCACAGAAACATGAAGCACATTGAGTACTTTCATAGAAACATGAAGCACATTGAGTACTTTCATAGAAACATGAAGCACATTGAGTACTTTCACAGAAACATGAAGCACATTGAGTACTTTCATAGAAACATGAAACACATTGAGTACTTTCACAGAAACATGAAGCACATTGAGTACTTTCACAGAAACATGAAGCACATTGAGTACTTTCACAGAAACATGAAACACATTGAGTACTTTCACAGAAACATGAAGCACATTGAGTACTTTCACAGAAACATGAAGCACATTGAGTACTTTCACAGAAACATGAAGCACATTGAGTACTTTCACAGAAACATGAAGCACATTGAGTACTTTCACAGAAACATGAAGCACATTGAGTACTTTCACAGAAACATGAAGCACATTGAGTACTTTCCCAGAAACATGAAGCACATTGAGTACTTTCACAGAAACATGAAGCACATTGAGTACTTACAATGTATTTGTGTTATACAAGTTAATGATCTCAATAAACTGATGGCAAGAAAATAAAATAATATGGAACAAAATTTGTTGTCACAACATACAGGAAACAGCAGTCGCCGCGGACAATCATAGCACATAGATCAATGGTTCTTACACTATTGATCTAGGGACCATTGTTGTGTGCTTCACGTATATGTGTACCGACTACTTCCTCTATAGCACAGATCTGTTTAATGTAATCAATTACGCACTTGTTACAAAAATATTGTTTAAATTATCTGTTAATATTGCACACTTCAGTTTCTTAATAAACGTGTATTTTCATATTATTACTGACCTTTTACTTAATGTCATCATTGTTGTCTAATTACGACATAGACACAATCGACACAAGTCCAAGTCTACCTACAATCTATACCAAACGTAACCTTACAGAATAATGTGGATTCATTACTCCAATTACACCTCTTTTGTTTTTACATATTTAAAAAAAAAATATACATATGCCTGCAGTGCGGCTATCCATTTGTGAAGAGTTAATTTGTATATTGTCCAAATACCGTAAATCAAACAATCGCTTCTTTTACTCACTACAACTTTCTTCATTTGTGTGTCACCAGTTGTTCGGTGTGTCTCTATGGTGTCTATATGGCATTGGTTGAGAATCACCGCCTCGAGATGAAAGTCGCCTAAACAACAGTAATTAAAGCTAATCAACGATGGTTTAACAATTCTCTGTTAAAACTTGCGCCTGCGCAGTTTATTGTTTATACTCCCAGTTTATGTGTGTACAGCAGAGCGCGCACAGACATCACTTGAACAACTGTGGGAACCAACAAATGTAAGCAATACTAGGCCATCCATTTTGTTAAAGATCCAACTAAAGTTAAAAGCATTTTGTACACCTGAATTATTAACCTGCTCATAGGACACACCTGAATGCACCTGACGATATTCAAAGATCAATCACACCACATTGATATCTCCAGACACTACCAGGAAGTACATGGCTTAACAAAACACAAAAACTGGGAATTAATATGTGATTATTTGGAGAAATTTTGTCAAGATTCTTCATTGATGCACCCTATGTGCGCTAATGAATCTGTTATGTGAATAACTCATACTTAAGCATTTCTAAAGAACTCGATCGATTGATAAGCGATATCACTAACACACCAATTCATATCATACTCATTCTTAATTACAATAAAATATATTTTTTACAAGTTTCATTAAAAAGAATGTCTTTAGTACGTCAAATAATAAGAACTTTGAGTATGATTTTGATAACTATTTGTTTAGAGATTAAGTGATACATATTGTCCTAGTCCTTGATGTCCTGCATACATTTTAATTAGGTGATCAGGTATTTCATATTAAAATATAGTGAGAGAAATGTGTGAGTGGCAGCCTCGAATGACAGGAATAGATAAACAAAATAAAAATTTTGTTATAAAATGTGTGATAAATCATGATCTAAATAAAATAAATTATCTGCAATTATTCATATTTAAGCAGGTTGTCACAGACCGTTATAATATACTGATGTTATCTAAATGGAAATGTGACAGGTGATGCTAACTGGGTGTTGCTGTAGCAGCCTTAATAAAAGAATAGTGAGAACTAGACGTCAGTATATGGGAAACGGGAATAGAGCAACAGATGATATATGCTTTTGATAAGAAATTGTTAATTATATCTGTTTGTGTGTGTGTGTGTGTGTGTGTGTGTGTGTATTCTGTATGTTGTAAAAACATGTATTTTTATACAACCTAAGCTGCATTCGTAACATACTAAATGTTCATTGGTGGGATGAAATACCAGACAGTGAGGTTCTGATGAAATCTAAGTCTGTATGCGTACGTGCACTGTTAATGAAATTAAAGTCTGTATGCGTACGTGCACTGTTGATGAAATTAAAGTCTGTAAGCATACATACAATGTTGATCACGATTGGGAAACGCTGGGCAGGACACATGGTCCGCATGTGAAATCAACGTCTAGCAAAATAGTTGTGAAATGGAGAAAGCCGGGCTGGCTACCATAAAAGACAAGACGGCAGATTAGTGCTTCAAAATTATTCGTAAGGCGTCACTGACTCACTTCAAATACTACACAACAAAAAACGCGCTTGAAGACAAGCTAGAACTGATGACCGTCCCACAGACTCCTTCCACATATGTTCAGAATTTGGTAGATATTTTCCAGCATCCATATGACTCTTTAGCAAGTAAATTAAAGTAGGAAGCCACAGGACAATGTTTTTAAATTCTTGAAATTAACGGGGATTGAACCAGTCCGTTCAACCGTACCACATCGGCTAGCAACTAGTGCACTCGTTCTTCCTTACTTGACTAACCGCATCTCCAAAAAAAAAATGCAATTTCGTCAAGACATTCAAAGCGTGCACTCAAAGTCACCCGAACGGACCGATCGAGACAAGGACTATTACAACAACAACAAACATCCCGTACAGGTATTGAAATATCCTGAGTAACAACAAACATATAACATTTAATAATACGGATATTATATAAAAGAATAAACAAAATAAATTTACGAAGTCTGTCAGTAACAATGAAATCTCTGAAATAAACGGCAAATAACGACACATTCGTGAATTTTCGGTAACATAGTATGTCCACTTGATATCAACATTCAAGTTTATCTGTTTCGAGAGAAAAATCCATCACTACTGAGGCTTTATTTCCCTCATCAACAAGAACTGTCGACAGACTCCGATTTTAGATGTTTGGACCATCATGTTACAGTAAACAATGACACATTACGTACATTCATAAAACCTTTCACAATGTATAATTTATAAAGACAATGTTAGCATGATGTTGCGTCTGTGGGTCTCACGAATGGCCCACTAGACAAACCACGTATGCAATAGAAAACCTTAGTAGATAACATGCCGTAATATTGAGGTTCTCTTGTGGAAGCTTTGTATCATGTCATCTATACAATTACAGACCCCCCTCTGAGTAGAAGGTTTCCTTCAATACGCATTGCACTAAGCCAAAAGGTGAAGACTCCTTGATATGAAAGAAAGCTCAGAAAAACCACCACACTGCACGTTGGTAGTAAGAGCTAATTGCTCGCAATTCCTGGGTTCTCAAACAAAGAAACACAGAAATAAATGTTGTAATCTAGTTACATTTTAAAAGGCAAGAAATGGTTTTGTAGGTTCATGGACAATCTCAAGCATCCAAAAGATCTTCTTCATCCAACATGTAGTTTTTTAAGAAAGACAACTGGAACTGAGAACATGATTTATGGAACAGACTTTAGCTTGGTCACTCCAAGTCATCCTCCTGTTGTAGATAAGGCTATGAACACACTTACCTGATAATTTATCCAATAGCTAATTAGTTTCAACAGATTTATCCAAACTATTTAGATATTATCATTCCCTATCCTCTGCCTAGCAATAATAAGAAAATCTCTACCCCGCGCCTGGCATCAATAAGAAAGCACAAACAGCGGCAATGGTCACATTCGGCAGAGTATCCATTTAGACTTGCGAAAACTTGATGATCCATCTCTAATCTGATCATACGGATGTCTCACATCCAGCATACACGCGGTTCCTCTCAATCTGCTTGTTGTCTTTGAATTTTCCCTCGCCAAATTACTCGTCTAGGAAGATTAATCAGATGAGACGGATCCCAAGAGCACATTTGCAAATGATCTAATTTTCCGAAATCAGACCCAGTGAAATCTGACGGAGTTCTTCTTCTAGCAATGATATAACGAGAAGAATATTATTAAGAAAGTTGATTCGCTTTTTGAATGTTTGGACCATCCTGATACCATTTCTTAACTAATAACTTATGTGTGGTGCATTGTATATCTTGCAAATGAAAGTGTCGGGGGGGGGGGGGGGAAGGTAAACTGTAGCACCCGGGAGCAATATGACATATTAAATAAAGGTTACCTTCAGTTTTGATAATGGTAGGTTGTATTTGTGAATAAAAGAACTGAATTATTACATAATTTAACAATTGGAAAAAAAGCTACATAATTTTTTATTTTTTCGTGTGTACTGGGACATAACCGACGTTTTGAGAGACGGAACCTTTCACATAAGAATATCACAAGGCAAATGGTGGTCAAAAATGTAGAGTTTATAATCATTTTCCTATTGTGGGCCGTTGGTTTTATTCTTTAAATTATTGACTCGTCTTCTGATCCTGCCGATGGCTATAGTATGTGTACTGACATAAGGATGATATAATGCAGCAATTATTAAACACATATTATAGTTAGTTAAAGTTATGATATATTTTGATGAGGTTATAATGATGTTATAGTGATGTTATAATTATAATGATGTTATAATGATATTATTTTGATGTTATTATAATGTTATGATGATAAAATCATGCTACGATGATTTTTTATCGGTTTTAATATGATAATGTTTGGACAATATTATAATGTTTGGATAATGTTTGTTATTTCTTTGTTAAATAGGGGATTAACGCCTCTTAGCTGAGTGAGGCACGTTTGGATAATGTAATAATGGTGCTGCAATGATGATGTTGCAGTGATGTTGCAGTGATGTTATAATGATGTTGTGATGATGTTATCATTATGAACTGAAGTGAACATAATGAGATATAGATTGTGTACAAGTAATTAACTGATATGGTACTTCATTCAAACGAATATTTGTATGAGATGTAAGATGCAGGTAAAGGTGTTGGTGGTTGAGTCTTTGCTGCATATCTAGTTTTAAGCCTCTGCTGTCAAAATGGGGCCCCTTGATGTGGTTTTGATTCATGCTTATAGAGAAGTTGTGAAGCAGAGTTTGGGGTGTTCATCAACCCAACTCTCATTAGCAAATCTACACAAGAAATTTAGTGCTAAGCACTTAGTCAAATGGTCAGTGAAAATCACTCCCTTAAGATGTTATACAAATCACATTTTCTCGTCAAATTTACACGCAAAACGTACGGGTGTACGGATATCCCTTTTATTTTGAAAAGTAAAATGCTCTCCTTAAGATAACCATATCTACTGCAATGTTATGATGTGATTTTACGAGGCGGAGTGAGGGGGCGGCAATTTGTGAAGTTAGTGTATTAATGGCATAATTGCATTATAGGTAACAATATAAGAAAGTTTCCACAAATAAATCTAAGTAAATACATAGAAGTAAGCATTGACTATTGTTTATAATACAAATTATAATTGTATAACAGCAGTTGATGGGACAATGTGCTTATAATTTTACAAGTTCTTTACCATTGGTACGGTCACTCGACGAGACATTCCACGATGACAGGAGATGCTCTTCAAGGTGCGGGAAAAGATGGCTGGATAATATCAAGAACTGGACAGGGTGTGGTGAAGTTCCAAACTCATCAGGATGTTAGAGAATAGAGATAAGTGGAGATCTTTCTGTATCAAATGTCACAATGTGACACCTCTACGTCCCCGACAGGTTATGTCTCAATGTGACACCTCTACGTCCCCGACAGGTTATGTCTCAATGTGACACCCCTACGTCCCCGACAGGTTATGTCTCAATGTGACACCTCTACGTCCCCGACAGGTTATGTCTCAATGTGACACCTCTACGTCCCCGACAGGTTATGTCTCAATGTGACACCTCTACCACCCTGACGTAATCTGTTTTATTATTATTATTACTATTATTATTATAATTATAATTATTATTATTATTATTATTACTATTATTATTATTATTACTATTATTATTATTATTACTATTACTATTACATATATTGTATGTGTAATTTAGAGACTCAGAAGCAACGCTGTGACAGATCTAGCAAATAGACAGCGACGGAACACACTGCTCATATAAAATGAAGAGTGCTCAGGAGACAACCAAACGTAAAACCATCAAATTTGTATCCATGAACATCTGCAGATTAAAGAATAAAGCTGTAGATCTAATAGAAGACATGGAGGAACGAAAATCAAATTACTAAGATTAGCAGACACACTAATTAAGGTCCAAGGCACCAAAAACTACACATTGGAACACACCAAGAGACAGCACATCATGCGGTTTTCATACGTTTCCAGACTACCAACAGATAGCATGCCACAAATGGCCATGACACATAGACATCACGGATATAAAGTCAGAGGCAGATCATGTAAAAGATGGATCACAGAAATCAAAGAAGCTTACAAGGATCAAGCTTACAAAAAGCACACAAGAAGACCATTTCCAGAGAACTCTTCCACCCCTGACGCCGCAAGGCAACACGGACCACAGCGTATAGATAACTAGATAGATTGTATTGTTACAAAATAAAGGAATAATTTCTTTATTCCAACCCCATAATTCGAAGGGTGGAGAGGGGGTGCAATGCAAAATTATTCTTCAACGTTTGTGACGGTTCTAGACATAAATTTCAAGGAAGCAAGGAATAGCGGGCAAATATTTGTGGCAAAATAGGCCCACGGGCCGAAAAAAGATTGTGAAACATAATGTGACAGTTACATATTTATATTTGCTGTTTCTTCTATTTTTTTATCTCATTATTTGTAACTTGACTTCGATAGTCTGTGTTATTCATCATCATGATGTGTCCCGTAGTACCATCGCGAGAACATTTTCGAAGACTAGAGAATATTCTCAATTGCTTCGCAGACGGTGGCTAGGATTAACTGGCACATAAATCAAAAGAACCATTTGTCTGGCTCTGTCCCCCCAACCACCCATCAATCGACAATTTGAAGCGTATTTAGATGAGCATTACACGCCTGGAACGGGGCCTAGACCACCAAGGGACTGAAGTCGCGGACAAAGCAAGATGGCGGTTGAGAAAATTAAGAGCGTCACTGCTGTAAACTGCCTCATTTTCTGGTTTGCTCATCTCGTCTGGTTTCATCAAAATAAAGACTCAAGTGGGGATGTATAAATTCCGAAGATGGAGAAAACGAACCAGGAGCGAGTCGAAAATGTGTCTATTTCTTCCCTTAAAATGACGGCGAGGAAGAATTAAAACTCCCAAAGGCCGAGGACAGAACGAGGTTTTTCTGTCGCGACTGAAAGTGAGAGGAACATTCGTCAAGTCTCTAGAGGGAAGGGATTCAAATCTAAGGCTCCTTTAGGATTGCACACCAGATGAACTTTCCGGAGTAATTCTCCGTTAATGAACGCGCTATACAAGCTCAAATTCGCAGTCATAATGTTCTGATTACGTGCGAAACGCTGACTTGAATGACTCCGCCATTCACATAGTCTTTGCCAATAATACAATCAACTCATCTGAAACTATAATTGACATTTTATAAAAACGGCCAATGTAGTTCAGAAGAAGAAAGTGCTACGTTAAAATAATGCATGTGTACAATTCATAGACATACAAACGTATTCCTCTTCTTCTTTACATTTGGTACCATAGTCTTGCAGATTATCAGGTTGTCGATCAGAGAACTCAATCATTTGTATCATGGTATACAGCTAAACGGCGATGTCTCTGCTTTTATGTCTAACACATGATTTATGCATGACTTATAAGTTAATTTGACCATATTTGAAATAGGATTGCAACTCCATCACTGAACCCTCCTTAGTTGTTTCTGTATAAATGTACGATAGCTTGCAATATCAGTATTCTTTAATCACAGTTATAATCCCGGCTGTTATCATCCCGGCTGTTATCATCCCGGTTGTTATCATCCCGGCTGCAAGCGAGTGTAAACAGCTGATGATAAACACAAAACTCAGCAGTAAATCCGTATACACGGGAGGGGAGTGAGGTGGGGGTCCAGTAACAAATCAGAACGCGACTTTTAATATTAGGAATACAGATAAAAGGTGGTAACCTCCCCCCCCCCCAATCCAACGTAGCTTTTAAAGATTTTTCACAACAGCTCATTCAAATGTCTACCGTAATATAAAGGAGAAAATTGACTGCGAAAATGGGCGAAAGACTTTTTTTTAAGCTACCATAACAATTCAAACTAATAATAATAATAATGATAATAAATTAATAATACCACACGCAACTTATCATGGTCGTTGGGGTGCCACACTGGAGACATCAGCATAGAAACCCCTCAAACCCGTTTCAGCCATTCGGAGTATAGAAGAATCGTGTCCATCCCACATTGTTACCAATTTAGAATTTAATTTTTGGCCATCTTTTCTTCTTTCCAAAACAATTGTAAAGGTGTTTTGTGTTTGAACATGTCAAGCGACATGACTCATTTTTATTTCTAAAATGAAGATGCAAGGTACAGGCTAATGTGAAATGAGAAGATGCGGACAAAGAAAATTATGTATTGATAACATCGAGTAATTGTTTGTGCATGATTTTTCTACACTCGAATGTGGCGAAGTTTAAAGGCATTTAATAGTGATGTTTGTGCTGAGGATAGATGTATTTAGAGTGCTGTTTGTGCTGAGGATAGATGTATTTAGAGTGCTGTTTGTGCTGAGGATAGATGTATTTAGAGTGCTGAGGATAGATGTATTTAGAGTGTTGTTTGTTATGAGAATAGATGTATTTAGAGTGCTGTTTGTGCTGAGGATAGATGTATTTAGAGTGCTGTTTGTGCTGAGGATAGATGTATTTAGAGTGCTGTTTGTGCTGAGGATAGATGTATTTAGAGTGCTGTTTGTGCTGAGGATAGATGTATTTAGAGTGCTGTTTGTGCTGAGGATAGATGTATTTAGAGTGCTGTTTGTGCTGAGGATAGATGTATTTAGAGTGCTGTTTGTGCTGATGTTTCTAGTGTGGAACCTCCTACACCTTTCGCGAGTTATGGGTCTTATAATTATTATTAGTACACCCCATCTGAGTAGAAGGCTCCTCCAATAGGCATTGCACCAAACCGGAAGCTGAAATCTCCTAAGTATGAAAGAAATCTAGGATAAACCTCTTCACTGCATATAGGAAACAAGAGCTAATCGCTCGTAATTCGTGGAATTCGAAAACAAACAAACATTATTATTATTACTAGTGTGAGTTTTCAGCAAACGTTACCTAAAACAAGCTCATTCGCCCAACTCAAAGTACATTAGATGTAATATTTCATACAGTTGTTATAAAAGTGTCATTCCTAGAGATCACACCTGGATAATGTTTTAACATAGGCATAGGCATTCATACAAACTATCTTCAGGAACATTGGTCTTGGAATAATAATAGAGGAAATAGATGGAAATAAAGTCGTGTAGAACATAAATATAATAGAGGAAATAGATGGAAATAAAGTCGTGTAGAACATAAATATAATAGAGGAAATAGATGGAAATAAAGGTTGAGATAGGTAAGCGTATATTTGAATGATGTGCACTGCTTTACTTCCCTCTATTTCTCTTATGGTAAAATAGTTGCCTACATTCTTTATCTAATGTAGTTTTTTGTGTGTCTATTCTAATTCCAGTTTCTGTTTTTCTCGTTATCTTGACAAAGGCCTGGTAGTAGAAACGTTGAATCTGTATGTATTCTTTTTATTTGTAAAACTGATATTTATGACTTTTTTTGGGGGGGGGGGATTTTGCAAACTTTCAATTTTCATGTGATAGACAGTTTTACTACACTTTGTCCTTTAATTTTTATATTGATTCAATGGATTCATGTCCGATCTGACGCACCTGACACTACAAGACAACGACGAGAAAAGAAGGAAGCACAACAAAACAGTCATACAAGCTAACGTCTATGAATACATTTTACAAGACAAGATACTCAAATATATGTACATAGGAACTTGCCTAAAAAGATTGATTATTGGAGACACTGAGAGAGAAAGCTACAAATGTATGACCAGCCTAAATCCTACAGACAACATCAGCCTGTTGGGATAGAAACACGGGATTACCATCTTACGAAATCGCACACAATATGTAGGCCTACATCTTAACTACCTTCTAAGCAAAATACAACAGCAACAACACACTCCAGGGTGCCGGCTGTACAATCATCCTTACAAAACTGTTGACCACAACCATTTTGAATGTACGGCACTGGATGACGTTAGGAAATGATTCTCCCTCTAAAACCAGAAAAATGGAAATGAGGATGAACCACTAAACCCTCGACAACGAACCCGACTAGACAAAATCAACGACATGTATTTCTGTGTGAAATCAATAATTACGTATATACTAGTGATGTGTATTCTATGTGAAATCAATAATTACTCATATACTAAATATGTGTATTCTGTGTGCGCGTAATCTCCAGTTGATGTACAAAAAGAAAGAATTAGTGCACACAGAAAATGTTTCTTTTTGTGTTTCTTACTAACATCGAGGGTAAATATTTGGTAAACTTACCAAAATGTTGTAGGTAAACTTACCAAAATGTTGTCCAAATTACAGACATAGAATATTATGGTGGTTTTATAGTTGTTTACTTATATGGTGATTATGATGATAACGATGCTGATGATGATTATTCTGTTTCTTCTTCTGCGATCAGTTTCCTATGCTCATAAGTTTATACAGGAAGGTGGGCCGATGATGATTATGACGATGTTGATGATGATGTTAACGATGCTGATGATGATGTTAACGATGCTGATGATGATGTTAACGATGCTGATAATGACGATGACGTTTCCATAAGAACTATCGTGAATACGACTAGAAAAATAGTCAACCAGCGAGGGAGAGAGGGAAGAAAGTTCGTGAAAATGACAAGAAAAAAAATGAATAAAATTGTTGTTGGTATGACCAGACAACGTATTCATAGCCAGCGGTGTAAGGCTCTTTCAGTGACTTGGTTCGCTGCTCCGGGGAACAGCAGTTATCATTTTAAGACATCTCTTTATAACAGTAATAACTCTGATCTGACCAATCAGATACCGAGGTTAAATAGTGTGATGGTATACGATGACCTTAATCGGGTAGAGTGACTGCAACAACCAGATATCTGCATCTGTGATGAAGTCCCTCTCTTGGATTTTGGAATTGCCTGCTGTAATACTGATGTCATTGTTCTTGTTGATATCAGATGTTTTGTGTACCATATTGTTCATATCTCTGTAATACCATATTTAGTCATTAGATTGCAGCATTAGCAGTTTCAAATTAGAATTATTTAGTTATAAATGAAATGTGTGATGGCATCGGTCAAACTTTTTGAGAATTAATTTTTGTGAGGTTGGGTTCGGCAAATAAGTAAGGCTTCTTCCCTTTGTCCACGACATTGAGACAGATGTATTGGGAAATAGGCCTACGGTGTAAGGCCCATGTTGTTCATTGACCGTCAGTTCAGATGGGCTCAAAATTCGTAGATTGACTTATTTGTACTCGGAATACACCGTGTGCATTCAGTCCCTCTCAATAAGCGGCTAGACACCTGTCGAGCGTACCACTCATAGCACGTAACTCGGTAGCTGTAATTGTTAATCCTCTTCTTCTTCTTGTTCACAGTTTGATATGTCTACACAGCAAGTCCTATTTTTTTCATAAATGCTGCTGTATTTAAAATCTCCTCAGTGCTCCCATTGTTAATCAGATGTGTCTCAGAAATATCCAGGTTATAAACAAGAACGAGATTTGAATCGGGACTTTCTTGATAAAAAATCCAATAACTTAACATTTACGCCAGGAAGATCAACAACCAACGATATCGCTAGTGATAAGGTAGTAAGAACCATGCCGACCACCTATAATTTACCATAAGATATGATACCAATTTATTCATCAAGAGTTGAAGTGGGTGCAGTTTTTGTTGCAAAAATAATTCCGCTTCAAATAAAAATTGAACCTTGAACAGTTCAGCAAGCTAGCCAGTCCTCTAGCAACTCAGCGTTATTAGTGGTATATTACTAACACAATACAGAGAAATAACTTATAAAACTTACAACAGATAGATAGATAGATAAATAGATAGATAGATAGATAGATAGATAGATAGATAGATAGATAGATAGATAGATAGATAGATAGATAGATAGATAGATAGATAGATAGATAGATAGATAGATAGATAGATAGATAGATAGATAGATAGATAGATAGATAGATAGATAGATAGATAGATAGATAGATAGATAGATAGATAGATAGATAGATAGATAGATAGATAGATAGATAGATAGATAGATAGATAGATAGATAGATAGATAGATAGATAGATAGATAGATAGATAGATAGATAGATAGATAGATAGATAGATAGATAGATAGATAGATAGATAGATAGATAGATAGATAGATAGATAGATAGATAGATAGATAGATAGATAGATAGATAGATAGATAGATAGATAGATAGATAGATAGATAGATAGATAGATAGATAGATAGATAGATAGATAGATAGATAGATAGATAGACTACCTACTTGGTATCGTGTTAATGCAAGGACGGAAATGCAACTTTTTAGCTCCAGTTTTGGTTTGACTAAATTTGGCTTAATATTACCACTAAGGCCATAGGTTGTTCTGTTTTGGCCCAATTCTGCCGGTCTCATATCCTATCACAGACGTTGAGTAATTGTGAGGCGGGTAGAGTTGGACTGGAGATGCAATGAAGATAAACTCTACAGAAATATCTGTCCTGGCCATAGTGTTGCCAGCACAGCTAATGTCAAGTTCAATTGACCTATTGCAAGAAAAGTCGCGTACGCACTGCGTGATCGGGCCCATTTCTATGATAATATACATGCACCCTTTTTTTCTTCTTTTTTTGTGTGTTCATCGTTCTGTATACTCAAATATTCATTCTTCATTTCTCTGTTCATCTTACCATCATCATCTTTATTTCCTTCACATTTATGACACTTTCTTGTTTAACCCATTTTTCACAATGTATATACTTGTGCGTAAATCGTTGCAGTAGATAATACCAGTAAATTGTCCCAAATCACATTCTGTTATTGATTTCTTTATTGTTCCATATTGATGCTACCTATCCCTGTTTTTGTAGCTCTGTTTTCCCTGTTGTCTTTAATTTAGATTGTACAACCAATTTGCTTGTCTTTGTGTATCTCTCTCTCTCTCTCTCTCTCTCGCTCTCTGATCTGTCTCCTCTTGTACTCTCTGGCTTGCCAATTTGTATTTTTTTCATGCTTTTTTTTCTTTACTATCTGCTTTTGTATATCTCTTACGATATAATTATATTTTTGTAATACTAATTTTTTTGGTTTGCATTTGTCCTGATGAAAACTTTTAGTCGAACATTGTTTATTTTTGTTGATGTATTTAATGTGTTAGAACTTTGTTCCAATACCACTTTTTCCTGTTTCCCCGACCCTTGTTACCCTGTGTTGCTACAGTCCTCACATGTTTAGTGCGTTTGGTTGCTCCACGACAAGGTCTGTTTATGCGTCTATTAAAAAGATTTATTTTACAAATGTCAGTGATGTACCGGAACTTCCGTTCAATTAGCATACGCTGAAAAGACGTGGAGGAATGACTTCACTGTACTAGAGTTACCAAATATATACTCCGTGGCTCTCAACAACGATGTGTAACGTCACTTGACCAGAGTACACCTCATAACACGTAACTCCGTAGCTTCAAGCGATACTTCATTGGGATCGCGAAAGAATTCCATTTTATTAATAAGATGTCACTGGCGAGATCCGAACCCAATACCTTTTTAGAAAATCCGAACAGCTTAATCCCTGCGCCATGGAGATCCCAAAGAAACTTCCGTTATGGATAGGATTCCGTTGTATGTGTTTTCTATTTCGGACGTACTGTACCGCCTCGTGAATGCACAGGCACCCGGACCGTTTCACGAAACATGTTAAGGGTTACTGACACGTATGTGTGATGTGTAGACTTGGACATTACTGGTACGCATGTGTGATGTGTAGACTTGGACATTACTGGCAAGTATGTGTGATGTGTAGACTTGGACATTACTGGAAAGTATGTGTGATGTGTGGACTTGGACATTACTGGCACGCATGTGATGTGTAGACTTGGACATTAAATAAAAAGTGAATATCTTATACATAATATGCTTCGTATTCTTCTTCTACTGCTGCGTTTGATCTCGAATTCCTGCAGATTTGAAGGATATAATCCAGAGAACAAAATGCCTTATACCGTACTTTACATCTCAGCTGTGACATCTGCGCCATTCGTTGTTACACATTCGAATTCAGCCTGTCTTTTTGAACAAACGGACCCTTATATGGGAAGAAAACGCAAACTCCATTCCCATAACTACCTTAATTGTCTCTTACGATGTGTATGAAAAGTAGCAGTGTTTCAATTATTTGCTGCCCTATCGTGTCTCGTCCACGCAAGGACGTACTTGTTATTCCCTTCAGGCCCTATACGTTTTAAAATTCTTTTTACATCAACGACGATTTCATTTCCATTCATGTCCCAAGGGCCAGCGAGATCGCTATTCTCAAGTCTTGGTCTGTGCCAAGTTACCTTTGTTTGATTAGGAAACAATATCATTGACCAATTTTCCAATTGATTAAAGGTCTCGTTAATTCAAATCTTGAAGGAAACCGTCGACGATATAAGGAGTATTGGCTAATGGAAAACTAACTTCTAAAATGACTCATGTTTTTTTCCAGTGATTTTCATTGGTCACTATAATTGACTTATTGTACCAGGCTGTTTTCGCATTAGACAATATTTCTGTTATTGTTATCGGTCACTGCTTGAGGTCAGGCTGTGTCACTCTGACCGTGACTCTTGTCTATAACAGTTCTATGAACTTCTGGGATATTTTCTTCTAAAGTTACGTTCTTGACTTGACCGTAATTTTCAGTGACATTCGTCACAAAATGTACACTTTACCAAACACAGTACCAAACACAGTACCAAACACAGTACAAATGAAAATCATTGAAAAATTCAAACTTTCGAACAAAGGATTAGTTCGCCGGAGACAGATGTGTCGGGCTATTAGCGCAAATAAAACAACAATGCAGCGCATTTTCATTCACTAGAATACATCCTGCTGCACCATTGCCCTGTTACAAGACGGATCCAGAGGTTTTTTAGAAGTTTTACCGAAGAAGAAGAAGATGAAGGATAATTCACAATAAATCTTTCGACAGTACATAAGTCCACGCACATTCTTTGACCGTACATACGTCCTGGGACACACTTTGACCGTACATAAGTCCTGGGACACACTTTGACCGTACATACGTCCTGAGACACACTTTGACCGTACATAAGTCCTGGGCCTCACTTTGACTGTACATAAGTCCACGGAAACTCTTAGAACTTACATAAGTCCTGGGACACACTTTGACCGTACATAAGTCCTGGGACACACTTTGACCGTACATAAGTCCTGGGACACACTTTGACCGTACATAAGTCCAGGGACACTCTTTTACCGTACTTAAGTCCACGGACACACTTTGAAACGCTCTTTTTGTTTTAAAATGTTTCTTATTTTTTTTTCAGCGTTCATACTCAAACTCCCGTTGGACTTCTTGTAGCAGCACAATGTTCCCCTCATTCTGCCACTTGATCTTGATTCTTGACTAAGAACAAACTGGGGGTCACATCACTGGGGGTATTCCCATAAATACACTGCTTGCCGTTCCGTCAGCCATCTAAAAGTGTATACGCTCAGTGTCCCAGTCAGTTGCTGATTACGCTCCCACTACACCTGTATTGAATAGACTCCACACAATATGCCAAAAATTCAACATGAAGAATAAAATTGAAAAGACCGAAATAATGGCAATAGCAAAGGAAGGAAGAAACATCACTATCGCCATCGATAATAAACACATAAAACAAGTTAAGGAGTTCACTTACTTAAGAAGCATTATATCGAGTGAAGGGAAAACTAGTAAAGAGATACACAATACATGTAATAAAACATACCAGATCCGATGACAGATGACATATATTTTCAAGAACAAAAATGTAAACATAGACACTACAGTTGCATTGTACAAGACTATTATTATTGCATCACTATGCTTCCAGTGCCAAACCTGGACAATGACAGCACAAGACACCAGAAAAATAGTGACAACAGAAATGACATATCTACGAAGAATTCTCGGAGCGTCATTAAGAGATAGAATTAGAAACGATAGCAACAGACAGATAGCCAAAGCAATAACAGTATTGGATCACATTGAAATCACACGATCAAGGGTTTTTCACACGCTTCAAGACTACCAATAGACAGCATGCCATAGATGGCCGTGACACACAGACATAACGGCTATAAATCTAGAGGCAAACCTTGTAAAAGATGGATCACAGAAATCAAAGTTTCCACAGGAACAAGCTTGCAAACAGTACACAAGAAGGCCATCTCAAGAGAACTATTCTACCCCTGACGCTGCACGGGATACAGCGTATAGATAGACCTCTCTTGTAGCAGGACAATCATATTTGATTTCCAAAAACATGTAGTCAAGAGAATGGAAATACGTTGTGTTGCCATTTTATTAGCACCAACGTCCAGACACATCTGTCCTTGGTGGAGATTGATTTTGAAACTTACGTCGACAAATTAGAACATAATGAAGTTGTTCTTATCGTTATATTTTCTTCTAAAAATCTAAACTAAAAACATGTATTGGGGGGGGCTGGAATTCTCAGCATTTTGTTTCAGGGGGGAGGATTTCTGGAAGTTGGGGGGGGGGAGGGGAGCTGGCAAAACAAGGTTAACATAAATTATAGAGATCCTCTTTTCTAGCCACGAGTAAAATAATAATAATACACAAGCCCCACCCAAAATGTATGTTTGTATGTTTAAGTTAAGCCAAATCTGGCCAGAAATCTAGACATGACTTGCCAAATATGGTGTCTTCTTTCGTAGATCTTCTGTTTTCATGGCAGTCGTCTCTAATCTCAGAGTTAACTCTTTTAGCTAACATAATTCTGACCCCGACAGAAAGCGATGTCGTATTAGAAGCAAATACATAACGATCATCAGAGCATCAAGTAAATCCTTCAGTAAGTCTGCAGATTGACGTGTAGTTCCAGGGATTTGTTGTTCTGTAGCTGTTGGATCAAGAGTTGTCTTACACATAGACTGCTGGTAATAATTGACAAGACGTGTCTCGTCTTTTTTCTTTTTCTGAAAACTCAGCGTAAGTAAGTTGGGCGTGATTTGGTCTACCTGACAACTCGTTGTGCCTTGTATATCTTTCACGGAAGAGCTGTAACGCTGAAGTGTTGGGGAATAGGGAAGATCGTTATATTTAGTTTACAGAACGCATTTTGTGTTTGTTAACAATGGTGTGCAATGTTACTAGTTATAGAAATTAACAATATTAATATGTTTTAATCAGGAAATATAGGGATATTACAGTAACTTCATAGACATCCATATGTGTCCTCTGGGAACGTCATTGGATCTAATCGTATCTTACGTCGGTACCATTAAGTAGGGCTAATTAAATCTTTCAAAGTGTACCATCATGTAGGTAATTATATATTTCGAAGTGTACCATCTAGTAGGTAATTATATCTTTCGAAGTGTACCATCAAGAAGGTAATTATATCTGTCAAAGTGTACCATCAAGTAGGTAATTACCTCTTTCGAAATGTACCATCAAGCAGGACTAATTATATCTTTCGAAGTGTACCATAAGTAGGACTAATTTGTCTTTCGAAGTGTACCATCAAGTAGGACTAATAGTGGTACAAGGTTAATGGAAAAATGTAATGACAGTTTCTAGTCCACGTCTCTTGCAGCAGTGATCTTCAACTGCAGACTGCTGTTAGGCACTGTCGTAACAGAACTGAATATAAGGGCACTGAATATAGGGGCACTGAAATCGATGATGTTCTGTGTTTTTCTTATGATAAAACTCCTCTCTCTTTTCTACCTTAACAAGCGATGACGACTGTGTTCACACTTGCTTTTGTTTGCCTCGTTAAATGTCCTGGTGACTTCATAGCGTTTTGTATTTTCAAAATCATTTTCCAACGATTGGATTAAACTAATTAGATTGTGACATAAGCTATGATTAAACTAATCAGATTATGATATAATATGGGATTAAACTAATGAGATTGTGACATCAGATGGGATTAAAACTAATCAAATTGTGACATCAAATGGGATTAAACTAATCAAATTGTGACATCAGATGGTATTAAACTAATCAAATTGTGACATCAGCTGGGATTAAACTAATCAAAGTGTGACATCAGATGGGATTATACTAATCAAATTGTGACATCAATGGGATTAAACTAATCAAATTCTGACATCAGCTGGGATTAAACTAATCAGATTATGACATAATATGGGATTAAACTAATGAGATTGTGACATAGATAAGATTAAACTAATCAAATTGTGACATCAGATGGGATTAAACTAATCAAAGTGTGACATCAGATTGGATTAAACTAATGAGATATTGACATCAGATGGGATTAAACTAATCAGATTATGACATAATATGGGATTAAACTAATCAAATTGTGACATCAGATGGGATTAAACTAATCAGATTATGACATAGATGGGATTAAACTAATCAAATTGTGACATCAGATGGGATTAAACTAATCAAATTGTGACATAGATGGGATTAAACTAATCAAATTGTGACATTAGATGGGATTAAACTAATCAAAGTGTGATATAGATGGGATTAAACTAATCAAATTGTGACATCAGATGGTATTAAACTAATCAAATTGTGACATCAGCTGGGATTAAACTAATCAAAGTGTGACATCAGATGGGATTATACTAATCAAATTGTGACATCAATGGGATTAATCTAATCAAATTGTGACATCAGCTGGGATTAAACTAATCAGATTATGACATAATATGGGATTAAACTAATGAGATTGTGACATAGATAAGATTAAACTAATGAGATTGTGACATCAGATGGGATTAAACTAATCAGATTATGACATAATATGGGATTAAACTAATCAAATTGTGACATCAGATGGGATTAAACTAATCAGATTATGACATAGATGGGATTCAACTAATCAAATTGTGACATCAGATGGGATTAAACTAATCAAATTGTGACATAGATGGGATTAAACTAATCAAATTGTGACATTAGATGGGATTAAACTAGCCAAATTGTGACATCAGATGGGATTAAACTAATCAAATTGTGACATAGATGGGATCAAACTAATCAAATTGTGACATTAGATGGGATTAAACTAATCAAAGTGTGACATCAGCTGGGATTAAACTAATTAGATTGTGACATCAGATCGTAACACTTCTATCATTTCAATAATCATATATCTTCCCCTTTCATCAATGTAGTATTTCGAACGAAGCTTGTAGAACACTCTTAGTACTGCATATTCAAGAATGCTGGAAATTTTATAGGAACATTGTCCTGTTACAAGAGAAATCCAGCGGGATTTTGAGAATAAGCGCTCACGAAGAAACAGAAATTAATACAAACATTTTTGTAAATTTGTGCGCTTCAATTCTGCCTTTGTCAACAACCACTGCCACGATTCCAGGGACACCCATCTCCTTAATTACATGAATAATAATAATAATAATAATAATAATAATAATAATAAATCCGATAACCAGTCATATTGGTGGCGTGTCAGATTGAGACATTTGCTGAAGTAAGATCGCCACACATCTCTATCTTCTAAATTCCTGATGAGTTTGGAAATGTCCCACCTTATCCAGTCCTTGATATTATCAAGCCATGTCTTCATCACTCCACCTTGTCTTCTTCCAACCTTCAGTGTAGCTTGAAGAACATCTAATTGACTCAAAACTGATACTTCAGGTCACAAAATGACAGTTCTCCTGAGTTTTAATACGTTGGTGTCCACGTCCTCTCCGGAATTCCCACAATGAAATGATAACAGAAAATACAGCTGTTATCATACTTCATTATTAAATAAAATATATTTCCACTGTCTCCACACACACACACACACAAAATGAGTTAGCAGAAATATACGAAAACACTACAGGATTAGCTTCACAGTTTTAGAAAGAAATAAAACCAAATGCAAACATTTGAATTGGTGTATAAAAATATTTTTGTTGAGGCCAGCTTTTATCAAACATTACTAATCGTAAGTATGTATATTAATCAGGTATGTTTCCACATTCCACCTTGTCATGTTGATTCTTGATAAGAAACTGGCCTCACAGCACGTGAGGCATTCCCATAAGTGCTCCGCCCTCTGCTCCAGCAGCCGCCCGACTCAATGATGTTTCGAGTCTAATGCCGCCGAAACAGATGTCGACATCAGGGTGCAACTCTGGACCTTGCGACATGATTTTTTGTTGTTCCGCAGTGCCCGTAACTAGTTCAAGGACAACGTCGGCCTATCAGAACAACATCATAACTGTTATCGAAGGTTACGACTACGGGATTGTATAGATGACGTGCCATGAAGCTTCTATAAGAAGATAACCTCAATATAAAGGCATGTCATCTACTAAGGTTTTCTGTTGCATGGTTGGTTTGTCTAGTGAGCCAATGGTGAGACCCACAGACACAACCGCATGCGTAAATCCACCGTATCAACAACTGTCAAACTTTTTTCATAATATCCACAACTGTCCCAATAATTTATGTAGTTCCTTTTATCTATAACATCATAATGATAAATGTTACTTTGCTATGAGTTAGTTATAAGTATGAAAATCGGACAAGTATTTTTGTTCAATAAATTCTCCTTCACTATTTCTATTTCTCAAACTTAATGAAGCTATGAACAGAAATTACTAACAGAAATACACTCATGTACTCAGAACATTGAAATAACTACAGGAGTAGACTTAAGGGTAAATCTGGAATCACCCCACAGGATAAACGTCACAAAGAAGCATGTATTTTCCAGGAATAATAGTTACCAAACAAGAGCCCCTCTCTCCAACAACTGGTAAGTAGACACATAAGTCCTATCTCAGTAGACACATAAGTTCTATCTCGTTGTCTTTAAGTTAAATGTTTACTTTCTTTATCTGAAAGTATACAAGAATTATGTCAGTTTGGCTGTTTAAACTTTTTTCTATGTTTTTAGTTGTTATTTTAACTGTCTTTTATATTTGTAGTTGTTGAATTTACTGGTTTACATATTTTTTAAAGAAGGTGTTTAAATGTATAACTGTCCCAGGTACCTACAATCACTATGTCTAACGCTGTCTTAAGTAATTTCAACCACAATGTCCTCCACTGTTTCAATGATAAATTCACACGCATGTAACACTTCTCTAAAAGGGAGCACAGAAGTGCGCAACAGTGTCGTATAATGCATATGGTAGGAGTGGAGTGCGGATGTGTAGGCATAGAGTTTCATGTTTACTTCCATAGATCAATGACCACAAACGAATGCTGAAGTTGCATTCGCCAGCTAGAAAGGTGTGGATATCGCAGGCAAGCTATACATAGTATACACCACGACATATCGATTTATAGTCTTCATTGTGGTACCAGGATATGTTACCGATAGTTATGAACTTAATATTTACCTGTACTCAACTCCAGACATTTGCGTATGTCACAATTCTGTGCAGCACAACATCGATAGCTCAGTTCTTACACGAACTGTTATCACAATCACTACACACGTCCAGTGTTTGTGGTTACAAAACCGTTCATAACATAAAACATGGTCAAAACTTAATAACGACATTATTGCTGAAGATAAAAGAAGCCATAATGAATCGCTTACATAAATGAGTACTTTTTCTATTAGCGGTGTCATTTATTCTTGTCATTGCAATGCGCAAGTCAGATTATAAACTGTCCAGCCAGATAGCCAGAAGTTGTCTGACAATATTGACAGAAAGCGTTTTCTGAACCGCAGCTCTGAACGCTTCATACACCAATGTTTACTCGGTAACACTTTTTGCTAACCGAGCGCTCAAAGCGAGTGCCCTTTGAGGTCAAGCGTGAGACTGCTCACTCATTATACAAGCCTGGAGTTCTAGTTAAAGATGCAGAGCTCTTGATTTTCTACAGGATAACACATTTCTGACAAAATTGAAGAGCCTCACCAGGGGCGGATCTCGCTAAATCAGCAAACTGT
The DNA here is from genome assembly GCA_034231615.1 of Meghimatium bilineatum. Taxonomy (NCBI): domain Eukaryota; kingdom Metazoa; phylum Mollusca; class Gastropoda; order Stylommatophora; family Philomycidae; genus Meghimatium; species Meghimatium bilineatum. Next base: position 3,218,796 of record CM067320.1, on the reverse strand, counting down.
GCTGCAAAATGAAACATTCAAAAAAGTTGTGCCTTTAACATTTTCGCTTTTCACGGACAGCTGTAGCATTGAGATAATACAATTACTCAAATACAGATGTAACAATTGAGAGAATACAATTACTCAAATACAGATGTAACAATTGAGAGAATACAATTACTCAAATACAGATGTAACAATTGAGAGAATACAATTACTCAAATACAGATGTAACAATTGAGATAATACAATTACTCAAATACAGATGTAACAATTGAGATAATACAATTACTCAAATACAGATGTAACAATTGAGATAATACAATTACTCAAATACAGATGTAACAATTGAGAGAATACATTTTTTCAAGTACAACTGCAACATTAAGAGAATATAATTCATGTTCCTTAACAATGAGTGGATTCTTTGCAATTTTATTTTAAAATAACTCAATATAACTTTTCAATATAACTTTTCAATATAACTTTTTAATATAACTTTTCAATATAACTTTTCAATATAACTTTTCAACATAACAATATAATATAGGGCTTGTAGTGAAACTGAATTTTGTGCATTCATTCTCAAACTCCCATCTGTGCTGTCTTAATGTAGATGAATGGTCCTACATGATTCCCTGCATGATATAGTCTATAGAACAGCAATACGTTGTATCATCAGTTTATTGCGAGAATAGCCCGACACATTCGTCTTCCGCTACAACTAACACATTCAGTGTTTGTGATCACTTCCACTGAAAAGGGGGGGGGGAAGTCTGTAAACATATCGCTAGTACAATGAACCAGCAGTGGGAGAGAAACTGGACATCAAACTCTACGCTAACCCGTCTCACTCGTGCTTTATCATTTTCCCCACTGTCTTCGTCGCTAATAAAATAACGGTGGTCTTAATCTTAATACGGGGTAGTCATTCTAACGGTGGTCTTAGTCTTATTTCAAGGGTAGCCATTCTATCGATGGTCATAGTCTTAGTTCGGTGTAGTCATTTCCAGTCTAATGGTGGTCCAAGTTCCGTGTAGTCATGTCGCCTCTAACAGTGGTCTTAGTTTCGAGGTAGTAATTCCCAGACCAACTGTTGTCTTAGTTCGGGGTAGTAATTTCCGGCCTAGTAAGCGTTTTTCATTGACTTTTTACACGAAGTAACTAATTATCAGTTGAATCAGCCAAGGTAAGTGAATCTGTGCGAAATCCTATTCTTGTACAGGACTTGGCGAAACTTGCAATCTCCAATCACTAAGAACAAAACAAAAATATCACAATCTCCAATCACTAAGAACAAAAACTCACAATCTCCAATCACTAATAACAAAAAATATCACAATCTCCAATCACTAATAACAAAAAATATCACAATCTCCAATCACTAATAACAAAACAGAAGATACTCCAACCCTCTTCCTCTTATAAAACTGGACATAAAACCTTTGTTTGTGTCTTCTCTCGGAGTATCGCTTGTTTGAAAATCTGTCCACCTTATGTTCAGTATTCGAAGTATTCCCTAAACTCAAGTTAATCATTAATATATGCACCATTTGCACATTAAAGCTGCACAATAAAATGTGATATGTAGTTATTAACATATAACAATTTACAATATAACATCATATACATAACATATATAACATAATGAAAGTAAAAACAGTTAGCAACAAACACATCTCGTGAAATCCCTATCAAAAGACACGCCTTCGACCTAATTCGCGGCTGCTCACTTGCAGACGCCATGTTGTGATCTGTTTACTTCTTCCTGTCAATTGAGTTTCAGTGTTTACTAAGGTTTCTCAATGAGGCATAACGACCCAGGTCGGCATCATTTGTTGTCTATGACGGCGACAGATTTTCTCTCAAGAGCTCTGTTCTCATAGGAAGGAAGTCGTGTTGTCACACACAGACCGTCCATTTTTAACCATCCACTGTCTCTGTTTTTTTCCTCCCAGTAAAATGTGAAAGACTTGTGAACCACCTCTCGGCAGAGATTCTAAAAACATGATTAACGCCGAAATAAGCGATATCATTCATTACGTAATGACACTTCAGAACAAAGGCTTTGCTTTAGCTCGTGACCGTGTTTGTTACATCAGACTTCATGCCCAAAGAGTTGGTTTGAACTCTGCACAAGTCACCAGTTCTGTAAATAGATGCGAAAAGCAACAATGTTGAACAGAAGGGAATAGAGAACGCACTGACAGAAGCATCAAAAACTGTCAAGAAATAAAGACATTTTCAAAGCATCAATTCTCAATGAAATACTTTACTAAAAAGCAGAAAAAGGAACACTATTGTGTTTAAGATAGTCATAGACGTCTGCATCAGTTGAAATGAACAAGGTTCAGGTACCTGACAAATTCTAACAAATATTACAGATTAGACAGGTAGACGAGACTATTTCATATTAGGAAATACTACAGTTTTCTGGAGGAATTTACGATTGATGTTAATGTACGTGTTTCATTCTCAAACTCCCGCTGTGTTTCTCTTATTAAAGAACTGTGATCCTACACAATTTTAGAAAGATGTAATACAGACATTAGAAATGTGTTGTGTCGCCGTTTTATTGTAGTCAAGGGCGAGACACATCCGTATTCAGCGTACTACTTGTGCAATTTGCAATTCGGAAATATATTTGGATAGTGTGCAAACAGGGTTTCCTCATAACTACTAAAAAAAAAAAAAAAAACCAAAGATCATTCGTTCATCCTAAATGTATTTGGGATCCACGTTTCTTTGCAGTAATTTGATAAGCTTTTTTTGAAAATATATGTACTGAGGAGGGGTGAGAGAGGGTAGTGTTTTCCCAAAATTTCGATTACTTGCTAACTCTAGAGATTATATTATGATTACTACGTTGAGGAGAGAGTGGTATGAATAATGCAAAACAAACATTCACAAACTCCAATCACTAAGAACAATACAAACACAAAATCCAATCACTAAAAACAATACAAACACTCACAACCTCCAATCACTAAAAACAATACAAACACTCACAACCTCCAATCACTAAGAACAAAACAAACACTCACAAACTCCAATCACTAAGAACAAAACAAACACTCACAAACTCCAATCACTAAGAACAAAACAAACACACACTCCAATCACTTGGAACAAAACAAACATAAACTGCAATCACTAAGAGCAATACAAACACTCACAAACTTCAATCACTATGAACAAAACAAACACTCACAAACTCCAATTACTAAGACCAAAACAAACACACACTCCAATCACTATGAACAAAACAGAAATGTATTTTGCAGTATTTTGTTTTGAACGCCCCAAACATTTTAACCTCTGGTTATTGTGTCGTACATTTGGTTTGGGATTGGGTGTTCCATCTCATACAAGATAGTTGTATGGATTGGATTGGGTCTTCCATCTTATAAAAGTAAGTGGAGTTGTCCTTGTTTCATCCCATTGGGGCGTATTGGGAAATACGATGCTAGGTCTGATTTGTTATTGCCCCGCCATATCAGGGGATGAAGTGGTCTTCAAGCCTGCTACTTTTACTTTCCAGAAAGACTTGGTACCCATTTTCGTAGGTTGGATAGAAGTAGGAGATAGTGGTGATTTAACAGTTGAACTGGAAATTGAACATTGGATCACCCGAACATGTGGCCAGTTTACTAGCATCTGAGCTACCACAACATCTCAAAGAGGCTCAAATCTACACAGTAAAAATGTTGTATTTGAATGTATCATGCCGAAACTAGTAGAAATCGCAGCCAAGCCGTAAACTATAACTAAACAAAATTATGTTCTCTGGAATACACTTCTAATTAGCGGGAGTATGAGAACCAACACAGAGGAAAGGAAAAATGTGTTGTTATAAGTAGACGAAGTCAGGCCTTTAATTTATACCTTCGTCGTGATGCACGAGTCTCTTAACCGTGGACGTTAGTCCACTTTGGTTATACCAGAGTTTTTTTTACCATAAAAGTAAAGGGGCTTGTGATTTAGGGAAGCATGGTCTCTACTGGGTTAAGTAATGTTTGATATATTGCGTATCTCTACTGGGTTAAGTAATGTGTGATATATTGCGTATCTCTATCTTCCGTTCAGAGACTAAACATGCATCAATCCACACCATCTCCTAAAATAATAATACTTTTGTGTGGTTACTCGACTGAAGAGGACATGTGTGGTTACTCGACTGAAAAGGGCATGTGTGGTTACTCGACTGAATAGGGCATGTGTGGTTACTCGACTGAAGAGGGCATGTGTGGTTACTGGACTGAAGAGGACTTGTGTGGTTACTCGACTGAAGAGGACATGTGTGGTTACTCGACTGAAGAGGGCATGTGTGGTTACTCGACTGAAGAGGACATGTGTGGTTACTCGACTGAAGAGGGCATGTGTGGTTACTCTACTGAAGTGGCCATGTGTGGTTACTCGACTGAAGAGGACATGCACTGTTGTCAGGAAGGCAATGGTCTTTTAAGAGCTACCCACAGTCAAATTAATCACGCCATTATCACTATATCGATTCCGTCAGAGCGGAAGGCTTCTTGAATAAGCAATACATTAAGCCGAAGTCTCCTGGGTATGAAAGACAGCTCAGAGAAGCCACATTTATTACCTAGGAAGTCAGATCACATTGTTGGAAATTCCAGAGATTTTAATAAAGATGATATTATTTTTACGGGAACATTGGTAAAATGTGAAATACATTTGAATCAACTCTATTTTCCTGCTAACATCAGCTGTATCATACACATTTGGGATGTGTGTTTGAATTGTTAACTGGTTGAAGGAAAGATTGTCTTCATGGTTGCCTTGACTTTGACGCAGTGCTAAATGTCTGAGATTCCAAATTCTTCTCTACAACTAATCAACCAGGAATTAATGGAAGAAATGTGGATGCTCCCCGGTGATGGAGGTCGTTTAGAACGACAGTAGCCATTAACCTTGATATTACCGTCTGTCCATTCTCATTGAAGTTCACTGAGTGCTGCTGGACACCAAGGGTAGTAATCCATAGATGGCGGTACCCTTGGAATAAATCCTGGTTAGCTACCCGTCTAATGTCCCTTGATTTCAGTCCAGTTCCACGAAAATCTCACCACATTTTCCAAGATGGCGGAGTGTGCCTGGGGCGGAACCGGAAATTGTGGTGGAACGCCCTCTGGTGGGAAATATTAGTCTTCCGGGTTACGTCCATTCATCTTTTAATCTCTTGACACGCGTTCTGTCTTAACGGTGATTGATAATTTAAAACTGTCTAGAGTAAGATGGCTCATCCACTTGTCTATTTCTTCCGTTTTGTTTATGTTCGTCCATGTTGGCACTGGCATGTGAAATTATGAATGTAAACACAGTTAGTAATTATTGATTTCAATCAGGTCTTGTTTGTCATCAATATTAACAAGTGCCGTCTCCGCAACGAAGTTTGGCTGCAACAGAAATCCAACATCCCCCCGTCTCTTGTTTTAGTGGTGCACTCTGCTAGACTGTAACTTGTCCATCTTGTGATGTTACTCTAGAACTTGCATCTGCCTACCTCTTGGTCGCTTCTCTTCCACTTTACCCTCAAGTAAGGTCTTCAACAAGGTGTCATGTTTTTTAATGTGTTAGTTCTTCTCTTTCCATGATGTTCTCTCTATTCTTCTATATATCCATATCTCAAAGGCATGAACTGTGTCTTCTAAATGTTTGTTTATTGTTCATGTTTCTGAGTCATACATTAATATAGAATAGATGTACCATTTTAAAATTCTGATTTTTAGCTTCTTTGTAATTTGGTTTGTTGTTAATATTGCTTCATGACATTAATGGGAATCCTGAAAGACTTTAAGAAATATTATTATCATTTAAGTCTTTATTTCCTAAGGTTTTCGTGCCATAATGCATTTAGAAGTAATTATTGAAATTGAGGTTTTAGCTGTTTACCTGCAGAAGGAGTATGCGTAACTGGCGTTTCTAGCGGGGTGACGGAGACAATGTTTAATTGACGTTTCTAGCGGTTTGATGGGGATAATGAACATCTTAGTGATTGGAACATCATCACAAATGATGGCAGATATGAAACAGAAGTTAAAAGTTGAATATGAATGGTTAAACGTACTTTCAATGTTACGATGAAAATATCCACATCTAAACAAAGTTACAAACAATATATGACAATAATAAAATGTTACATCTATTCTAGATTGAAGTAAGGACAATAAATAAACAATAATACGTCAGAATTGATGAGTTTGAGATACGCATAATAGAAGAATGTGGAGAACTTCATGGAAAGAGAAGAAAACGAACAGAGACGATCTAACAACATTTCGTATAAGAAATAAAGACATATTAAAGGAAATTAAGATTTTTTAAACAAAAGAGAATTTTGACATATTAAGTGGAATGACTCCTCGTTGAATATTTTACATATGGGTTGAATCGAGGCGAGCAAGAGGTAGGCAGAGATACATGCTTACGAGAAACATCACAAGATGAACAGGTTACAGACTAGCAGAGTTCACCAGTGAAGCAAGAAGCAGATGTATGTTGCAGCCAAACTTCGTTGCTGACACGGCACTCGATGATGATGGTAATGATGAAACAATTAAAACTATAAATGGGTAGATATATTGTATTATCCATATCAGTAACACATTAATATCACCTGTACACAGGACGCCACCAGTTGTCTCAACAACACATTAATATCACCTGGTCTCTGCAAGTCATTACCTGTCTCAACAACACATTAATATCACCTGGTCTCTGCAAGTCATTACGTGTCTCAACAACACATTAATACCACGTGTTCACTGCAAGTCATTACGTCTCATCAACACACTAATACCACCTTTTCTTGATTCTTGATTAGGAACAAGCGTTATCGCACTGGGGGCATTCGCATATATGCTCTGCTTGCCGTTCCGTCAGCCATCTAAAAGTGTATAAGCTCAGTGTCCCAGTCAGTTGCTGAGTACGCGTTCTTCTGATCTTTCTGGAGAGGAAGCACTTTCTCCCATCACCTCTAGTCACTCCCACTTCTACCATTCTCTGAATATGTACATTGTCTCATTCGACTTCATCCTCGTCTTCTCGTAGGGTATCAATGACTGCTATAATCAATTCAATCCTCTCTCTTCTCATCTCGGTGCCGTTCACCAAATCCCTTCCAGCCAACACATCATCTCTTTTGTTCCCCTGACCCCAGCATGACCAGGGCAGTAAATCCAATAATTCTCTGAGCATTGTCGAGAAGAGTGACCCATTCAGTTCTGATCATACACTTTTCTATCTTGCGCAGCATACTTTGAGAGTCCGATCGAATGACTGAGTCAGTCAAGTGAGAGTTGCTGTCACCGCTTCAATTTTCATTCTCATACTCGATGTTGTAGTGGGGTACACAGCTGACTTTTCATCTAATTTCTTGCTATTTTGGTAGGCCACGAAACCCCAACCACACCTGTTTGTTTCGTGCGTTACTGAGCCGTCTGTGTAAATTATTGTACCGTGTGGCTTCAAGTGCTGCAGTATACGTTTTTGGATCATTTCCTCTGTTCTGTTGGCAGCCTAATTGCGGCACTCTCTTTCCATCTGTATTACAACTGGTGTCAATAACTTTCCTGTTTGCCAAATATCACCCATTGACAGCCTCTTCCTGCTTCCTCCAGCTCACAATCTCTGAGTAGGGTACATTCTGCTTCTGCCATCCAGGACCTTCCTCCCTTGATACGTCTTCCTTGTGTGTTGTCTAGAGATTGGTGTAAGACGTGATGATCATTATTGGCAACCTTGAAGTATTCTTAAACCTGGGCTATTGTATGTCTTGATTTGATGCTAGGTAGGTCTAGGAGAAACCTCATTGTTACGATAGGTGTATCTCTTGTGCATGCTAGGACAGCTCTCATGACCTTATTTTGAACTCTCCAATCTAGCCACCTGTGTTTGCGACAGTGTCAATAAACCCAAACCATAGTCCAACACAGATAATAGCACTTCCTGCATCATTTGAAAAAGGGTTCGCTGCGGCATCTCTGCAGATACCATGATTTTAACTGCACTGACACACTTCCCAGCTTTCTGAATGCTCTTGTTCACATGTTTCGCAAAAGATTGACTTTTATCAAAAGTGGTGCCTAGATATTTCATAATCTGCTCCCTGTCAATGTTGATGCCCATGCAGGAGACTGCTGGTAATGTGTCTGTGACTATTTTGTTGTTCAGTGAGAACCAGACGATGTTTGATTTGGTGGGATTGATAACTGCCTTGTAGTTAGTGCACCAGAGCGAAAAATGTTCTAGATTACTGTGGACGTCATCAACCATGTCTCTTCTGTTTCTGTCGTGCTTGTACAGCAATATGTCATCCGCAAATGTTAGTATCCTGCTGGGCCCAGCGTCTTGAAGATGCGATATTTTGTATGTGTAGACGTTAAAGAGTACAGGTGAAAGTGACAATCCCTGTGGTAATACCACCTGTTCACTGCAAGTCATTACCTGTCTCAACAACACATTAATACCACCTGTTCACTGCAAGTCATTACCTGTCTCAACAACACATTAATACCACCTGTTCACTGCAAGTAATTACCTCATTTTTTTGTTATTTTTGTTTCTACCTTTATTTAAGTTTGTGTGTACTTCCTGTTCTTATCCGTCCGGTATCTTACAACCATATTTCGCTCGGACACGTTTGTTGATATGTGGTCATCAAACTCGTCGTTTTTTTTTAATGTTATGTGCGTATCTTGATAAAGGCCTTTTGACCCGAAACGGCAATTATGTCCTGTGTATGATTATGCCATTTATATGATTATATTCTGTGTTTTGTTGTGTATATTATTTCAAATAAACATCCGACAGTGATATTTTGTTAGTCGCCAATCAGTAGAACTTCGTTACCTGTTCCCTTCGTGAGTACTACAAACACAAATGTATAGCCTATGCAACCACCTTTAAACAATTACAACTACCATTCATAGACTACATTATCATCATCAGGTGCCATGCGTAGGTGGTCATGGCTCTCCACAGCTCTCTGTCCACAGTATTATGTATCAAAATCGTTGTTGTTTCCTTGCCGTGCCAGGTTGTCAAACTGTCTAATATTTTCTCACGTTGTCGACCTCTGTCTCTGGTGCCTTCAATCTTGCCTGTTGTGATTATGTTCTCTAAACCTGCCTGTCTCATGAAGTGGCCAAAAAAAGAAGATTGCCTTTTTCTTATATTGTTGATTAAGGTCCGTTTCGCATTTAACTCTTTCAACACCTCTACATTAGTTTTTCTGGCAGTCCATTGTATTCTCAACATTCTTCTGTAGAACCACATCTCTGTTGCCTCCAGTCTCCCACTTTCCATATAGACTACAACCACCTGTACACATTTAAAACAAATATTTATAGATTATACAACCGCCTGTTCCCATGTACAACAAATATTTATAGATTATACAACACCTGTACACATAAAAAAAATATTTCATGAAAAGTCAATATGTTTTGTAATATCGATTGTGAAAAAATCTAGTGTCAGCTTCATGGAGGCCAGCTCCTTGAGACAGAGATGGAGCTTAGTCCACGCTTAGGACTGCTGTCCTGCTCGATGTTGGAGATGGCCGGACCAATTTTCGTTTCCAGCCTGTGTTGGAAACGAAAATTGGTCTGGTCATCTTCTCCTTCGAGCAGGACAGCACCTAAGAAAGCAAATGTGCTGAAATCGTAGATACAGGACGAAGAGGTGCGTTATCAACCATGGTATCACACAACACGGCTAGATAACAAGTCTTCACAACAAAATTATATACAGTATAATGTTATACTGCGCACGGGAATAACTTGAACACATACATTTTCCTTAAATGAAAAACACACAAACAAACAAAAACATTCTTAGTAATTATAAACTGTCAACGTAATAAATAAAAACGGAAATCAGAAAGAAATAAATGAAAGATATAAAAGCCGAGACGTAGACAATTTATCGAGAAACAGTGGTAGAATAAAGCTTGTCTAACGCGTGAGAACATTGCGCGGCATTTGACTCTATGTCTTGTCTGTTTAGACAAGGATGTGACGACAAGGTCCTGAATGTGAACAAGAAAGAACAGCTCAAGAATCTGAGGTATGTTCAACTTTCCAGTCAGGGCTCATTCCTTAGGGTCAACTTCATTCAAACTGGTCACGTCAGAGGCTACTAACTTGGTTTGATACTGAGACCCCACAATAACTGTCAGATATTTTCTGAAGAAATTCCAGGAACCCCCTTGCATATTTGATGATTTCCCTATGAAATTGATGAAGATGACAAATAATGTGCATGACAAGGGAACTCTTATGAACTCTTTTATTGTTGCAAAGTATTTCCTTGTCATTCAGTATTCTCACATAATTACTACAGTTGTAGTACATTTCTCTGTTAACATTGCTGGCTCAAACAACATTCATAAACCTGTCAATAATGCATTTGTTTCCCTTTTGGAAGTTACGGGGGGGGGTGTGGTTTCTGTGATACAGTTAGGGAGTTGCAGAGGGGGGGGGGGGTTAAAATGTTTTCTCTGATACAGTTAGGGAGTTGCAGGGAGGTTTCGAGTGGTTTCTGTGATACAATTAGGGAGTTGCAGGGAGGTTTCGAGTGGTTTCTGTGATAGGGAGTTGAAGGGAGGTTTCGAGTGGTTTCTGTGATACAATTAGGGAGTTGCAGGGAGGTTTCGAGTGGTTTCTGTGATAGTTAGGGAGTTGCAGGAAGGTTTCGAGTGGTTTCTGTAATACAGTTAGGCAATTGCAGGGGAGTTTCGAGTTGTTTCTGTGATACAGTTAGGGAGTTGCAGGGAGGTTTCGAGTGTTTTCTGTGATACAGTTAGGCAATTGCAGGGAGGTTTCGAGTGTTTTCTGTGATACAGTTAGGCAATTGCAGGGGGGTTTCGGGTGGTTTCTGTGATACAGTTAGGCAATTGCAGGTCGGTTTCGGGTGGTTTCTGTGATACAGTAAGAGAGTTGCAGGGAGGTTTCGAGTGGTTTCTGTGATACAGTTAGGGAGTTGCAGGGAGGTTTCGAGTGGTTTCTGTGATACAGTTAGGGAGTTGCAGGGAGGTTTCGGGTGGTTTCTGTGATACAGTAAGAGAGTTGCAGGGAGGTTTACAGAGATTCGTGTGATACAGTTAGGGAGTTGCAGGGAGATTTCCAGTGGTTTGTGTTGTAAAGTTAGGGAGTTGCAGAGAGGTTTCCAGTGGTTTGTGTGGTACAGTTAGGGAGTTGCAGGGAGGTTTCCAGTGGTTTGTGTGGTAAAGTTAGGGAGTTGCAGGGAAGTTTCCAGTGGTTTGTGTGATACAGTTAGGGAGTTGCAGGGAGGTTTCCAGTGGTTTGTGTGATACAGTTAGGGAGTTGCAGGGAGGTTTCCAGTGGTTTGTGTGGTAAAGTTAGGGAGCTGCAGGGAGGTTTCCAGTGGTTTGTATGGTAAAGTTATGGAGTTATGGGGAGTCTTCCTATTATAATCAATTAAAGTATGGAGGAGTGAGTTGTGGTAATGTTTGGTAACGAGCTATGGGTTATCTTCTGAACACATACAACATGTGGAGGTGGAAGAAATAATGTAACGGTAAATAATCGTCCCCAACAGTCATGTAACGGTGTTCACTTCCTGATGTAATATATTCTTAGTTCGCTGAGAAGAAATGTGTACTTTGGGTATGTCTATTATAAGGTTACAATTATAGGAGTGAGGTCTGTCAACTGTGCGGCAGTTGTTGACAGGGGTTAGTGAGGGGTTTGACAAGAGGTTAGTGAGGGATTTGACAAGAGGTTAGTGAGGGATTTGACAAGAGGCTAGTGAGAAGTTTGACAAAGTTAGTGGTGAGTTTACAAGAGGTTAGTGAGAGGTTTGACAAAGTTAGTGATGAGTTTGACAAGAGGTTAGTGAGAGGTTTGACAAAGTTAGTGGTGAGTTTGACAAGAGGTTTGTGAGAGGTTTGACAAAGTTAGGGATTTGACAAGAAGTTAATAAGAGGTTTGACAAAGTTAGTGGTGAGTTTGACAAGAGGTTAGTGAGAGGTTTGACAAAGTTAGTGGTGAGTTTGACAAGAGGTTAGTGGTGAGTTTACAAGAGGTCAAGTCAGAAATTGTGTTTTGTACACCAATAACAATTATTTTAATTCATAAAAAGAAAAAAACCTTACATTTGGAAAAAAATATGTTTTTTCATGTTTATGGTTGGGGAGTGGGGGGGGGGGTTGGAGGTATTTGAGATAATTAAGCAAGGAAAGGTCCCTTAATACTTGACAGTTGCTAAAACAGGCAATACATTTTTGACGTATTGTATATACGTCCCTTTGTGACGTTTGTTATAGAAACTAGCTTTGTAACGCTTTTATAGACAGCCCATTTATATCGTATGTTATAGACAGTATCTATATAACGTATTTTATAGACAGTATCTACATAACGTATTTTATAAACAGTATCTATATAACGTATTTTATAAACAATATCTATATAACGTATTTTATAAACAGTATCTATATAACGTATTTTATAAACAGTATCTATATAACGTATTTTATAAACAGTATCTATATAACGTATTTTATAAACAGTATCTATATAACGTATTTTATAAACAGTATCTATATAACGTATTTTATAAACAGTATCTATATAACGTATTTTATAGACAGTATCTATATAACGTATTTTATAAACAATATCTATATAACGTATTTTATAAACAGTATCTATATAACGTATTTTATAAACAGTATCTATATAACGTATTTTATAAACAGTATCTATATAACGTATTTTATAATCAGTATCTATATAACGTATTTTATAAACAGTATCTATATAACGTATTTTATAGACAATATCTATATAACGTATTTTATAGACAATATCTATATAACGTATTTTATAAACAGTATCTATATAACGTATTTTATAGACAATATCTATATAACGTTTGTTTATAAACAGTCCTTTTGCGATTATTTCGAGCAGCATTTGAAAAAATGAGTGCACATTTCCCATTCAGACATTAGTTATCAACCTGCATTTTCAGGCAGCAGTGAGTTTTTAAGCCAATATTTACGTTTGGAAGTTTGCCATTGATTTCTGAAAGTTCTGAATACACAACCGCCTACTTCTTAAATTGTACTGGGTATTTTACCTCCGCGACGCTGTTCCAGCCACAGAGCCGGGCAGACAAGCAGTTAGCTAACACAAATGTACTAAGTGTCTATATTTCTCACATTGTTTTTGGACTGCGAATTCTTGTACGATTGTAAAACTTTTTTTCTTATCTTTAAAGTTGGCTTTTATGTATTTGTGCAAGCCAAAGAATGTCTGTGAAAACGTCTCCTCCACACCCCCCCCCCCCTCCACAACCCCCTTTTCTCTCTCAATTTTTCTTCCCTGAGACACAAATGAGAGACATTTTCTCCCCATTTGGTTGTTTGCTTTGACCCGCTACTGTAGTTTACTCATGGCTGTCTTTGCAAATGGGAAGTATCCTTTTTATGTCGTTTGCTAGAGCAAAGAATTGTCATTGATTTTGGCTTCCTCCCTGCACTAGATTTCTAGCCTGCGTGTTCTGAATTTCCGAAGCGTTTTCTTGGAATAACATGAAACAATCAAACTTGAATTATTTTTATCATTTTTTGACAGAACAAAACATGATTGTATGATGAAGATTGATTGAAGGTCACAAAGTGAAACAAAGATGTATTTTTTCCATGAGAATTTGCTAAAGACAATTTATAACAATGTTCAATCAACTTAATTTGTGCAGTCTCATGATAGTGATGTTAAATCTGAACACTGATAGGTAAGAGATTGTAGGTAATATTATTGTAGGTAATAGATTGTAGGTAATATAATTGTAGGTAAGAGATTGTAGGTAATAGATTGTATATAATATAATTGTAGGTAAGTGATTGTAGGTAGGAGATGGTAGGTAACAGAAATATAGGTAATAGACTGTATGCGTATTTGTTGCTACAGCATAGCTGCGATTCTACGCATTTCTGTACGACACATGCAACCTCAGCATATATATATATATATATATATATATATGATCTTAAGATGTTTTATGAGATGAAAAAGACACAACTTCCCCCCCAACACCTACTTAGTCTTCTCTTACGATTTCTAACAGGCAGCTATTTTTCTTCCCTAGCATGTAGCAGTTTCACAATTCTTTGTTCTCATTTTCGGCTCAATCATCATAAGAGTGTAACTATTAAACTCGTACTTCAGCAACCCAAAAGGGTGTAATTGTTAAACTCGTAGACTTCAGCAAACATAAGGGTGTAACTGTCAAACTCGTTGACTTCAGCAAACATATGGGTGTAACTGTTAAACTCGTCTTCTTCAGCAAACATAAGGGTGTAACTGTTAAACTCGTCGACTTCAGCAAAAATATGGGTGTAACTGCTAAACGTCGACTTCAGTAAAAACATTTTGCCTACTTGAGTTAAAAAGATTTTTTTTTTTAAATGCTAAGTAGAAAAGAGAACTGACTACGTAGTACTCTCTGTCCCGATACATGCTCTGACCTTCTAAACGAAAAGATAAGATTCAAGATTTGAGATTGATCCTCTTGGTAAACAGTGTGTGCACATAGCTCCGTAGCTCTGCAGTCTTCGTATGAGAAATGTAATTGCGAACATGGCGGTTGTTCAAATTATACATTTGTTTCATCAATCTTGTGACCACAAGTAAAGTGAACTGACTACTTCGCCGCGGCGGTCCACATATTCAACACATGATTATGTGGACAGTAGTTGATGTGGACCGGTAGGGGTGGGTCACAAATACAGATGTTAAAAGCAGAGACGAAACGAAGAGAAAACTTTACAATTGATATGTGTATTGGCAGACTTGCAAGAAACCCTTTCATCTTCACTAGCCCCTGTTTGCTCATGCGCATGTTCGAGAGGTTGCCGGTTGCCAAATTGTGGTGTCAGCGGCGGGAGAAATCTGGCATGTTAACTTCTTTTGTTGACATGGAAACTGTACACTGATTGTGCGCGCGAAATTTCCTGTTGGCGACATTAAATTCCGAGAAAATGTTGAAATATTGCAGATAATTTCATGAAAATTGAATCATACACAAATGTTAAAATCAAAGGTTGGGAAATGCATAGATGATTGACTTCACTGCAGAGCAGTAGATTGGTAAGGGAGAGGGGGTTTTTCTTTAAATAATGGTATTCGTACGTTTTCGTACCTCAGATCTGACACTTGATGGACAATTTGATGATCTCTTTGAAGAAATCGTTGGGGCAGAGTTTTTCCCATGTCTGTTGACCAATTTCATAGTACACAAAATCATATTACGATATGGTAAGATGTAATGGGGAAGATGTTTGAACTCCCTAACCCCCCCCCCCCCCCCACCTCATATTTATCTATGGGCTTACCTTTTTGCACACGGGTTCATATGTACTTAATTGTACGCGGGTAATTTATATGTAATCTCAGTACGAGGGTTACTTCATATGTACATAACTGTACACAGATTACTTCATATGTACTTCAACTCTCTTAATTAAACTGCTGTTTCCTGTCGAGTGGTACACTCATAGCATGTAATTCTGTACCTTCAAGATTCAACGCCGAAATCGGGAGTGTCTGGCAACTGGTGCAAAGAAAACGGCGACACAACGAATTTTCGTTTTCTGGAATACATTCTTCGCAGTGTCTTGCATTACCATTTACTTGTTATAAGAGAGATTCGGTGGGATTTTGAGAAGGATCACAGAAAAAAGTTATAATTCTATGGAATTCCTAAACAGTGCAATTTATTTTCTAGGACTTTGTGACAATAGCAAAAACCATCGACCTGTTGATCACAAAGCGAGCAGGCTTAACTACTACGCCATGGCAGCCGATCTAGATTTGAGCAGAATGTTGGAACAATGGAAGCATGATGATGATAAGTTGCTAACATTGATAAAAATTGTTGATAAAATATAAGAATAGGGGGGGGGGCAGTAATATGAAAAGCAATATTGTGAAAATATGCGACTAGTATTGAGAGAATTTAACACTGTTGTGTAATAATAGGGAATGTGTAAAAACGTGTTTGAAACTGGGTAAAAATGTAGAAAATTCTTGAAAAGTGGACAAAATGTAAATATATAATTATTAATAGTGAATATTGTTTTGACTTGTTGGTTGTTGTTCCACAAAAAAAGCACAATAACACATAAACAATGAAATATTTCCAAATCTATATTTGCTGAAAGCTAAGCATGCTGGATTACACAAGGCGTACGCTAGCATAGCTACTGGGCAATGATAGCATGCTGGATTACACAAGGCGTACGCTAGCATAGCTACTGGGCAATGATAGCATGCTGGATTACACAAGGCGTACGCTAGCATAGCTACTGGGCAATGATAGCATGCTGGATTACACAAGGCGTACGCTAGCATAGCTACTGGGCAATGATAGCATGCTGGATTACACAAGGCGTACGCTAGCATAGCTACTGGGCAATGATAGCATGCTGGATTACACAAGGCGTACGCTAGCATAGCTACTGGGCAATGATAGCATGCTGGATTACACAAGGCGTACGCTAGCATAGCTACTGGGCAATGATAGCATGCTGGATTACACAAGGCGTACGCTAGCATAGCTACTGGGCAATGATAGCATGCTGGATTACACAAGGCGTACGCTAGCATAGCTACTGGGCAATGATAGCATGCTGGATTACACAAGGCGTACGCTAGCATAGCTACTGGGCAATGATAGCATGCTGGATTACACAAGGCGTACGCTAGCATAGCTACTGGGCAATGATAGCATGCTGGATTACACAAGGCGTACGCTAGCATAGCTACTGGGCAATGATTTTTTGGTAAGGAGATCATTGTGCCAGTCATCATGGTTATATATTTCTATATACTTTTTTATGGTTGTGTTTTCTTAAACGTTAATTTTTGTCTTGATAAAGGCCCACTAGGACCGAAAGGTAGATAATTGTCTTTCTTCGATCTGTTATTGTTATTTATTATTATTTTATAACAATAGATGGGTATTCATGGTAACCTATTTACGTTATTTAGTATTTGCCTCTTATTTGTCTGGTTATTGCGGGACCTTCCATTTTATCGGACATCTTCAGACATTTTAGTTATTACACAAAACATCAGTGGTGCACTCTGTGGCGAAGTAAATCGCCGTGTCACAGGGAAAATATATACACAATATTGTGCAACTCAAGCTGCGCATTTATTGCATTCAGTGACGTGTTGTGTCTTCTCTAGATGGGGACTTGTAGACACCTCTATATTTATAATACTATCTCATGTCATGTGACGCATTCCTTCCAGAACGTTGTCTTCCCAATGAACTTTCTGAACCTCTCTCTGTCTTGGGCGATGCGGCTTGCATTTTCTAGCGATGTATTCATGTTATCTTTAATGTCGTCAGTCCATCGTCTTCTTGGTCTGCCCTTTCTCCTCGCCTCAGGTACTCTTCCCTCCATTATTTGTCTTTCTAAACAGTTGTGTCTCTGTATATTACCAAACAGGTGTAGTTTTAATATTATCCTTTAATAGTATCTACGAAGTTAAAATATGAATATTACGGGAAATAAGAATGAAAATTCGGTGACAGAACTACCTGAATTTCAACTTCCATTATTTATTGTCTTAATATAGCCAAAGTAGAGTTCGTCCGCTATTGAATGGCGTATGGTTCAGTAACGGAGGCTAAGTTTTGTTGAAGAAAACAAAGAAACCCCATCACGTCGGGAATTGAACATACACAACTTGCTCTAACAACACACTTTAACCTCTATGTCAGATAATGTACATTTATTTTGCATGTTTGTCTGAAACCTCTATGTCAGATAATGTACATTTATTTTGCATGTTTGTCTGAAACCTCTATGTCAGATAATGTACATTTATTTTGCATGTTTGTCTGAAACCTCTATGTCAGATAATGTACATTTATTCTACATGTTTGCCTGAAACCTCTATAACACCAACTAAGATTTTCATGAATAAACATAAGTTTACTATATATTTCAAGTGTATTACGTTCACGTATGCTAATGTAAAAAAAATAGCAATAGTTGCACCTTAGTGCTTCTATAAGCGTAGTGGTACCCATTTCTCAATAATGTGCTTTGGTTATTATTTGGGACCCGTACCCGCCGATGTGATTATTTCCGTCAGCAATGTTTATCTGTTTACTTGTATCCTTTATTAATTTTTAAATAAATTTATTTTGGGCTAGGGTTAGGTTTAGTTATATAAAACTCAAATCCTAAGCCCAACCCTAAGCCTAACCCTAAAAACAATAAAATAGTTAAATTAATAATTGAATAATTGATAAATATTATTCCGCAAAAATTGTTAAAGGAAATAATCGTATTAATCATCATTGGAAAAGGGGCTGTGTGTACGCGCTCCAAGCCAGAACATGAGTTATTTTAAATACGTTTTTTTTTTCTTACAAAATTAGAATGTAAAAAAAAAAAATAATTAAAATGTGGTATCAATACTGAATATTTAATTTTAGATCCTTCCAAGTGTATATCGTCATTATACTATTTGCAAAACGTTTAATTTTTTAACAACCACAAAAAAATAGTTATATTGATTATCCATTGGTCACCCTTGATCGTGCCTATACAATATTGACTGTATGGAAACACCCAATCCTGCTTCGTTATTTTAACGCGTGTTTCGTTTTTGTTCATGAAGATATTCACTTTTATCAGATCTACTCACTCGAAAAAAGAAATCCTTTCGCATATCATGCAATCACTAAATCATATGAGAGAGTTACACATCACAAAGTAATTTGACAAAAATATTAACCCACTATTTTAACCGTCTCTTTCTAAACCCACTATTAAGTCAAATCAAGTTAATAAAATCCCTGGTCACTGACGTGTTTCTGTTTATTTGTGTTGAATGTACAGGCACAGAATCACTCCCAAAATTGCTATATGTGTAATGTGGCTTGAGGTAAATACTTTCTGCAGGGATTTCATAAATGCTTGAATATGATTTAAAATGTTTGAATTTCATATTGACCAATTCAAAGGGAATCACTAATCGCTATTTCGTGTTACGGAGACATCCAATGGGCTTGTTAAATATTATGCCATGTCATCGTGGTAAAATTCTCACCCTGTCATGTCTTACCAACAGCATAGCATACAGCATTTACTACTCAAGAAACAAGCAACCTCCCTTCAATATTCTCACTGTAAACATGCAATGCTGCCAACACAAGATATATTAGTTACAGTACGACACAACACAAGACACATTATCCACAGTCAGACACAACACAGTCATATTATCCACAGCTGGACACAACACAAGATACATTAGTTACAGTCGGACACAATACAAGACACATCACCCACAGTCGGAAAGAACACAAGACACATTAGCCACAGTCGGACAGAACACAAGACACATTACCCACAGTCGGACACAACACAAGACGCATCAGCCTCACTCGGACACAACACAAGACGCATCAGCCTCACTCGGACACAACACAAGACACATTACCCACAGTCGGACACAACACAAGACACATTACCCACAGTCGGACACAACACAAGACATATTGAATCACTTCCTAGTCAATGCAACCAAGTTGTACTCAAACTATCTTACTCGAATCTCACGCATGAAGACAATTTAATCGACTGATAATCGCTATGAACAAGAAATGAATTATGTTGCCCTTCACACTTGCATCTTGTGTAACAAATCTAAAAATGAATGAAAAACTGGGTTTTTTTATGTCGGCCGTCAACAACAGACACTTGAGCGTTTATGACCTGTAAGGTCTGTCTACTTAAACCAGACTCTCACTTACAGATGGAAACTACAAATCTCTTAACATACACAAGGATTCAGGACATGGCATTTAAAGACTGTTGCTAAAGCTTAGATACTCCCAGGTTTTGTAAGCTGGAACAATCCTATAACTGTGGTCGGCGTGTGTTTCTACACTGCAGTAATCCAGTGGTAACCAATGGGAGACCGTAAGAACACCGCTCAACTTCCTACCCTTGCCACGAGTGTTCTCTATTTTACAGTTTAACCCAGAGCAAAAACAACTTAGCGAAAGAGTTGCAAACACTTTCTTATCTAAGCACCAGCAATCCTGTCTAGATTGGACCGGACTCAAGATGGCGTCTAGAGTCAGGCTCGCCTGATGACATTAATTTCAATTATAATCATTGATGTTACGCCGAAGGATTTCTAGCCGGCTACACGAGGGATACGAACTTAATCCCTGTCGGCTTTCCGAATGAGAGGTCCTCGCGCCCTATCTCCGTCCATGCATACGAACGACCACCTTCACCGGCACCCGGGACCGAAGCGTCCATCTATTTGTCTGAAAAGATGGGATATAAGCCCCAGCCAGATAGAGCTCTCTCTTTCCAGCCAAGGGAATTAATACGGGTAGATTAGACTAGGAAATTGCCTTAGACCCCGAAAGGGAGGGCAACTGGTCCAACTAGGATTAGAAGCGTGATACTGTTTCCATTTCTTCAGACCTGTCCCCCTTCACGGATGCCATTAGCAGCAGGCGGGCGGTAAACATGGTGGACAGCTCTTTCATTTACGCGCCTTCACAGACGTTGCGAACTGAAATCTCCTTCTCCCCCCCCCCCACCCAGCTATTGACTTGACTTCAACATTCTTTCCGTCTTCTAGTTTCTTCCTCTCCCTTCTATTTCTGAAAGCTTTGCATCTCATTACGTAAGAAAGAGACATTTTATTTTCGGCTTGTCAAGGGAAAAAATACCTGCTCAACATAAAACAATCGTTTGCCAGCTAAGAAAGTTGTGACATTAATAACTTTCCTTCATTCATTACTTTTAAACTTTAAAGTTCACGTTTTTTTTCTAACAAATCGAGGTACCCATACTCTTATCTAATTGCATAAAATTCTAGATTATCATATTTTACTAGAAATAGATGGAAACAAAAAGTAAATAGTAAATAGTTAAAAGCGCAATAATGGAAAGAAAGGAAACATAATCTTACATAGTTCTCCTAGACACACGTAGGTCAACAACAAATGTATGAACATACAAGATGATTTCATTGAAATGGAAAATATTAATGGACTGACAGAAAAGCAGATTGATCGGTGGGTATTAGAGAACCTCTCTGTAGGTAATCAGGAAGGTTTAATCAGGAAGGTTTAATCAGGATAGTTTTCGCAAAAAGGTCATCAAAAGACTAGCGAAAGTTTGCGAAATACATAGAAATATGGGAGATTGAATAGTAGGTAAAAGTAAACCCCGATCCCTTTCTTAATACTTATCTATGGCCCTTCTGGTAGGGGAATATTGTTGAGTGGAAAGTGAGAGTTTAAAAGGTGGACAAAAATGTCATTTATGGATAGCTTATAGAGTATAATTTATTAGAACAGTTCGTGTCGCTTTCGTTGTGTCAAGGACAGAGAAGATTTTCTACGAATTATTATATTCAATTCACTGAATATTGTATGGTATTACTCTCGAGTAGTGATGTAGTTGTTCTCTGTGTTCTCTCAAGAGGTTGCCTGCATGAATCCAGTTCTCGTCGTCTTGTTTATATGTATTTTCTGAGATGAGTATATCCAGGAATTATCGCCTGAAACTATATAATTGCCTGGAATAATGTTATCATTCGCAGGATGTTTATTGCTTGTATATTATCATTTACAGGCTGTTTATTGCTTGGATGTTATCATTTGCAGGCTCTTTATTGCTTGTATATTATCATTCGCAGGCTGTTTATTGCCTGTATATTATCATTTGCAGGCTGTTTATTGCTTGGATGTTATCAATTGCAGGCTGTTTATTGCTTGGATGTTATCATTTTCAGACTGTTTATTGGTTGGATGTTATCATTTGCAGGCTGTTTATTGCTTGGATGTTATCATTTGCAGGTTGTTTATTGCTTGGATGTTCTCATTTGCAGGATGTTTATTGCTTGGATGTTATCATTTGCAGGCTGTTTATTGCTTGGTTGTTATCATTTGCAGGCAGTTTATTGCCTAGTTGTTATCATTTGCAGGCTGTTTATTGCTTGGATGTTATCATTTGCAGATTGTTTATTGCTTGGATGTTATCATTTGCAGGTTATTTATTGCTTGGATGTTATCATTTGCATGTTGTTTATTGCTTGGATGTTATCATTTGCATGTTGTTTATTGAGTGGATGTTATCATTTGCAGGTTGTTTATTGCTTGGATGGTATCATTTGCAGGCTGTTTATTGCTTGGATGTTATCATTTGCAAGCTGTTTATTGCTTGGATGTTATCATTTGCAGGCTGTTTATTGCTTGGTTGTTTTCATTTGCAGATTGTTTATTGCTTGGATGTTATCATTTGCAGGTTGTTTATTTCTTGGTTGCAACGGATGGAATACGTTTCTCATTGTTGATCGTATAAGAAGACAAATGTTTGGACACAAATTGACTACCCAAGACTTAAACAATAAATTGACCACCAGAGAATTAGACAATAAATTGACCACCCAAGACTTAAACAATAAATTGACCACCAGAGAATTAGATAATAAATTGACCACTCAAAACTCAAACAATAAATTGACCACCAGAGAATTAGACAATAAATGACCACTCAAAACTTAAACAATAAATTGACCACCAGAGAATTAGACAATAAATGTGGTCCAAAAACAGCATTTGATATTGCGTAGCTCACAGAATCACCATCAAACTGCGAACGACAAGAAGAAGAAGAAAAAATAGTCAAGACATATATTCTGTGATGAGTAACATTTTAAAATCACAAAATTTATTCAATTTGGAAATGAAATTGCGAAAATTTCTGACCAGGCTAGTATG
This sequence comes from Meghimatium bilineatum, assembly GCA_034231615.1. Lineage (NCBI taxonomy): Eukaryota > Metazoa > Mollusca > Gastropoda > Stylommatophora > Philomycidae > Meghimatium > Meghimatium bilineatum. The sequence continues at coordinate 3,195,990 of CM067320.1, read as the reverse complement.
TTGTTCCAATTGATAGGAATATTGTAGAAAAACATATTTTCATTTGGCTTAAATTCATTCATAGGGCATAATTTTTAGACAAAGCCTAGTGGCATAGCAACCATAAAACATACAATTAAAAACTTTAACATTGAGTTATCGAGAACAAAAGAAAACAATATTATTTTTTTTTAATGGACAAGGAAAAGTTCTGAACAAGTGACAAAAATTATGCACAAGAGAAGCCAAAATGAATACAACTAAAATGGTTTTCTGTCCGACCCATCAATGGCTGCCACTAGCAGATGTCATTTCTGATAAAGTCCAAAAGTTTCCCCGCTCTGTCTTGACGAGGAATTTTAAAAGGAACAAATTATCATTTTAAGTGTTTTAGTGCTGTATGATGGACAGGACACCAGAAGTATCGATTTGTGTGGAACAATTATGTAGAAAGAAAAATGGCTTTCAAAACAAGAATTTTAGAAAATAAATTGCTAGTATGTCTTGATTGAAACACTAAACTAAACAAATACAGTCACCAAATTGGTAATAATACACAAAACTAAACAAATACAGTGAACAAGCTGACAATAATACACTAAATTAAACAAATTCAATGGATAAGCTGACAAGAATACACTAAACTGAACAAATACAATAGACAAGCTTACAATAATATATTAAACTAAGCTAATATAATGAACGAGCTTACAATAATGGCGATTGATGTCCGCTGCAGTGAACCTTTGATTTTAAGACGGCAAATTAATTGATTTATTTAGTGACCTGAATTCTTCTATGTTTTCAGAACACGAAGTATGTGTCATACATCGTAGTCCTATGCCACTCGGTAGAGATATTTTTACAACATACCAATTGGACTTGTGAATCGTGATTATTTTTGTGTTCACAACTACAATAATTGTTTCCCTTTAAAACCAATGTTCTTCTGTGGAACCTGAAAACTTACTTTCTAGATAATATACGGATTTTTCTGATATTATGCATGTATTTACAGCTGTAAGCAAAGGAAACCAAAATAAAATTAAAAAAAAAACCCTTTCCATTCATAAAAATACATTATAGAGAAAAGGGCAACACACACATAAAAATAATATACAACATTACTTAGTTTTAAGCAATACGCATACCTGGACATATGCACTTGAAATATTCAGTAAACATGTTTTTTATCTTGGACAAGCTTAACATGGATTACATAAGGATTAACTATAGATACATTTTACTTCTCAGTTTCTATATGTTTGTGCTGTATATGTCACACCATACCTCAATAAACATTGTTGCTTTATATGTCACACCATACCACAATAAACATTGTGCTGTATATGTCACACCATACCTCAATAAACATTGTGTCGTATATGTCACACCATACCTCAATAAACATTGTGTCGTATATGTCACACCATACCTCAATAAACATTGTTCTGTATATGTCACACCATACCTCAATAAACATTGTTGCTTTATATGTCACACCATACCTCAATAAACATTGTTCTGTATATGTCACACCATACCTCAATAAACATTGTTGCTTTATATGTCACACCATACCTCAATAAACATTGTGTCGTATATGTCACACCATACCTCAATAAACATTATGTCGTATATGTCACACCATACCTCAATAAACATTGTGCCGTATATGTCACACCATACCTCAATAAACATTGTGTCGTATATGTCACACCATACCTCAATAAACATTGTGTCGTATATGTCACACCATACCTCAATAAACATTGTTGCTTTATATGTCACACCATACCTCAATAAACATTGTGCCGTATATGTCACACCATACCTCAATAAACATTGTGCCGTATATGTCACACCATACCTCAATAAACATTGTGCCGTATATGTCACACCATACCTCAATAAACATTGTTGCTTTATATGTCACACCATACCTCAATAAACATTGTGCCGTATATGTCACACCATACCTCAATAAACATTGTGCCGTATATGTCACACCATACCTCAATAAACATTGTTGCTTTATATGTCACACCATACCTCAATAAACATTGTGCTGTATATGTCACACCATACCACAATAAACATTGTTGCTTTATATGTCACACCATACCTCAATAAACATTGTGCTGTATATGTCACACCATACCACAATAAACAAAGTTCAATAACCTTGGTTTTATTTTTATTTTTAATTTTGTCGTTTCTACTTTTCTTTCGTCATTTTGTTTTTTTTTCATGATGTTGTCACATGATGTCCCGATACATCTCTGTCTTGTAAGAGGGGGGGGGGCACTCAATCACTTAAATCTTGGGAGGCGGACGGCTAAGGGATATATCTGATTTAGAGAGAACATGTTAGATGACATTGATATTCATCAACTATAATATTTATATATTTTTGTGGGAGAGAAATATGAACTAAAAAATGTTCAAATGCTCTCAGTTTTGTCAGTTGTTGATTGCTTTGTGATAAATCAGTGGAGGGCAGTCTTTTTTGTGGGGTGGTCAGTTCGGAGTGTGCTATATCTCGTGTGGTAGGCTACCACATATTCTCTATTCAATCAATTCAAGCTTACAGTAGTGTCTTCTGAGCACTCGGTCTTCTATTCATTTGTATATCAGTATGACGGAACAATTAAAAATTATTATTCTTCTGTGTTCGTTCTCAAACTCCTGCAGATTAGCAGGATGTAGTCCGGAGGATGGAATGCGTTGTGCCATTGTTTACAGCATTGCTACGATATCTGCGCCTTTCGACCTGACACATGACTTTTCTGACCGGATTTGGTCCACCACTGCGATACATGTCATGTCAGTGTGTTGGATACATGTCATGTCAGTGTGTTGGATACATGTCGTGTCAGTGTGTTCATACATGTCATGTCGGTGTGTTGGATACATGCCATGTCGGTGTGTTGGATACATGTCATGTCGGTGTGTTGGATAATGTCATGTCAGTGTGTTGGATCATGTAATGTCGGTGTGTTGGATACATGTCATGTCGGTGTGTTGGATAATGTCATGTCAGTGTGTTGGATCATGTCATGTCGGTGTGTTGGATACATGTCATGTCGGTGTGTTGGATAATGGCATGTCAGTGTGTTGGATACATGTCATGTCGGTGTGTTGGATCATGTCATGTCAGTGTGTTGGATACATGTCATGTCGGTGTGTTGGTTAATGTCATGTCAGTGTGTTGGATCATGTCATGTCGGTGTGTTGGATACATGTCATGTCGGTGTGTTGGATAATGTCATGTCAGTGTGTTGGATACATGTCATGTCGGTGTGCTGGATACATGTCATGTCGGTGTGTTGGATAATGTCATGTCAGTGTGTTGGATCATGTCATGTCGGTGTGTTGGATACATGTCATGTCGGTGTGTTGGATAATGTCATGTCAGTGTGTTGGATACATGTCACACAGGTGTGTTGGATATATGTCATGTCGGAGTGTTGGATACATATCATGTCAGTGTTGAAAACATGTCATGTCGGTGTGTTGGATACATGTCATGTCGGTGTGTTGGATTCCCTTCATGTCGGTGTGTTGGATACATGTCATGTCGGTGTGTTGGATACATGTCATGTCGGTGTGTTGGATACATGTCATGTCGGTGTGTTGGATACATGTCATGTCAGTGTGTTTGATACATGTCATGTCGGTGTGTTGGATACATTTTATGTCAGTGTGTTGGATACATGTCATGTGTGTGCTGCTGATGCTTGGAAGGGGAGTGTAGAATATCGATACTGTGAACTATTTAATTAGCATGTGCCGTTTCCACTGCGAATTGTATACATCTAACATCTTCTGTCTCTAGAGACGCCCCACTCTACTAGAATATAACCTGTCTGAAGATGTCCCAAACTAATAGAATATAACATGTCTGAAGATGTCCAACTCTACTAGAATATAACCTGTCTGAAGATGCCCCACTCCAATATAACCTGTTTGGAGATGCCCAACTCTACTAGAATATAACCTGTCTGAAGATGTCCCGCTCTACTAGAACATAACCTGTCTGAAGATGTCCCGCTCTACTAGAATATAACCTGTCTGAAGATGTCCCAAACTAATAGAATATAACATGTCTGAAGATGTCCAACTCTACTAGAATATAACCTGTCTGAAGATGCCCCACTCCAATATAACCTGTTTGGAGATGCCCAACTCTACTAGAATTTAACCTGTCTGAAGATGTCCCGCTCTACTAGAATATAATATGTCTGAAGATGTCGCGCTCTACTAGAATATAACCAGTCTGAAGCTGTCCAACTCTACTAGAATATAACCTGTCTGAAGATGTCCAGCTCTACTAGAATATAAACTTTCTGAAGATGTCCCGCTCTACTAGAATATAACCTGTCTGAAGATGCCCCACTTCAATATAACATGTTTGGAGATGTCCAACTGTACTAGAATATAACCTGTCTGAAGATGTCCCGCTCTACTAGAATATAACCTGTCTGAAGATGTCCTGCTCTATTAGAACATAACCTGTCTGAAGATGTCCCGCTCTACTAGAATATAACCTGTCTGAAGATGTCCCACTTCAATATAACCTGTTTGTAGATGTCCCGCTCTACTAGAATGTAACCTGTATGAAGATGTCCCACTCCAATATAACCTGTTTGTAGATGTCCCGCTCTACTAGAATATAACCTGTCTGAAGGTGTCCCACTCCAATATAACCTGTTTGGAGATGTCCCACTCTACTAGAATATAACCTGTCTGACGATGTCCCGCTCTACTAGAATGTAACCTGTCTGAAGATGTCCCACTCCAATATAACCTGTTTGGAGATGTCCCACTCTACTAGAATATAACCTGTCTGAAGATGTCCCACTCCAATATAACCTGTTTGGAGATGTCCCGCTCTAGATTATAACCTGTTCATCTCAAGTTATCTCTCCCCCCCAATCACCGCCTATCGTTGTGTGTCTATCTATCCATCCATCCATCCATCCATGTATCTATATATCTATCTATCTATCTATCTATCTATCTATCTATCTATCTATCTATCTATCTATCTATCTATCTATCTATCTATCTATATATCTATCGATCTATCTATCTATCGATCTATCTATCTATCTATATATATATATATATATATATATATATATATATATATATATATATATATATATATATATATATATATATATATATATATATATATAAAATCTGTCTATCTATCTATCTATCTATTATCTGTTTATCTATTTATCTCTATCTATCTATCTATTATCTGTTTATCTGTTTATCTCTCTATCTATATATCTATCTATCTGTCAGGGGTGGAAGAGTTCTCTGGAGATGGCCTTCTTGTGCGCTGTTTGTAAACGTGTTCCTGTGGTTTCTGTGAATTCTGTGAGTCATCTTTTACATTGTCTGCCGTTGATTTTATAACCATTATGTCTATGTGTCATGGCCATATGTTGTGTTTTCTGCAACTGTTTTCTGCATGTGTTTTCTGTAAGTGCTTTGTGTATATGTTTTCTGTAAGTGCTTTGTGTATGTGTTTTCTGTGTCTTCTGTATGTGTTTTCTGTATGTGTTTTCTGTATGTATTTTCTGTATGTATTTTCTGTAAGTGTTTTCTGTATTTATTTTCTGTAAGTGTTTTCTGTATTTATTTTCTGTGTTTTCTGTATGTATTTTCTGTGTTTTCTGTATGTATTTTCTGTAAGTGTTTTATGTATGTGTTCTCTGTATGTGTTTTCTGTAAGTGTTTTGTCTGTTTTCTGTAAGTGCTTTGTGTATGCGTTTTCTGTATGTGTTTTATGTATGCGTTTTTCTAAGAGTTTTCTGTATGTATTTTCTGTATGTGTTTTCTGTAAGTGCCTTGTGTATGCGTTCCATCGGTAGAAAACGAATAGCCAAAATGTGAACGAACAAGGAGGCATGTTTGCGACAAGGATGAAAGATGTTTGGTCACCAAGGTCTATTTCTTCTCCTGGGATCACATGTGATTATAGTGCGTTTTTAAAGGCATGATCGCTCTTTGAAGTTCGCGTCGCCAGTGTTTACCTCCAGTTCTTAACCAGGGTTTCATAGCGCGTGCTTGTCTTGATTCGCTGGTTGAGTTATCAGTCAGCAGTTAAATCCTCATAGCATTCCTACCTGGACGTCTGCTTCCAAAGATGAGGAGAAATGATGGTTGACAACACGCACCTCAGAGGTTCTTGGAATGTTGAACACAGTTTGACTAAGTACATCGCCCCACTTAAATGTGGTTACTCTTAGTATGATGGATGTAGCATTGGAACAGGAGTATCGTGTCATTAGGAGGAGGAGGATAGTTTGTTGGGTAGTCTAGTAATTCAGCTGTTGTTGTTGTTGGGTTTTTTTTCTGACGTTGTAGATACGATCAAGAATGTTCAAATTGAACACAAACTGAACACAAATTGAACACAAACTGTATAGCACAGCTTTCAAGATATGTTTTTACTAATTTTAATTATATGTTCCTCTGATTCGATATGCAGTCTAATGTTAATGTTGATTATTATGCCTTCACACTGTGATGGTGACAATCATTCGTGTGTGTGTGTGTGTGTTATATCATATTAGCAAAGCCTTGTATGTGTATGTGTGTATATCTCATCAACGTGAGAATCAGTCGTGTATATATATATGTAATGTGGCGGGCCCTTTATGGAACGTTCTCATCAATGTCATTCTGTAAGACGCTCGGTTCTCTGCAAGCTGCCTATCTCTTCCACTGTCATGTTCAGAAGATCTTTGATGTCCTTCGGTGTCAATTGTAGTCTTGGTCTTCCTCTTGTTCTCCGACCCGGAACATTTACTTCCACGATTAATCCTTCTAAATCTTCGTTTCATTTTATATGTCCTCAATATGTTAGCTTGCGGTATTTTTTGTTTGTTGATAGTTGTAAGGAGCCATTCTTCTTCTGTGTGCACGACTGAGTAGGATCGACTCACCGTCCTTTTATATTCTTATGTTCTTTTTATAACATTTCATTTCGAATAACAATGTTTAATTTTGCATTGTGGTTGTCAATGCCCACGCCTCACAACCATACATACTTGAGTGTTGGTCGTGTTAACTATACATTAGGCCCACTGCAATACCATAGATTAACAACATTACTTAACTTAACATTAACTATACTAAAAGACTAAACATGAACGATATTGCACATCTCTACACTAAACATCTTTGAATTAACTATACGTTAAAACTATACATTTACAATATTACACAGCTACACATTAACAATATTACACAGCTACACATCAACAATATTACACAGCTACACATCAACAATATTACACAGCTACACATTAACAATATTACACAGCTACACATTAACAATATTACACAGCTACACATTAACAATATTACACAGCTACACATTAACAATATTACACATTTATACACCAGCGTCGTACGAGTGATATTAAACACCTGAAATGTGTTTCAATATATCTCTTGTCCTTGAGATAAATGCTCAAATTCTACAATAAATTAATAAACAATATCTTTTTTCAGACAGAATATTTTTTTTTTTAAATCTAACTTTCATAAACAATCTAGCCTAACATTTTGATACAGTAATCCCACTCAGGTCTCTACCTAATTGTTACCGAAAATACTTGCATGGATCTTCCTATCCGAGTCTGTGGTGTGAGTAAACGCCAGGATAATTAAGTTGGTAAATTTGTTCAAGTGAGAATCTGTATTAACATTATTATAACCGGCGTACGGCTGTGTCAAAGTACGGACATCAAAGACACGATGAAACAGTCCCAAGCCAGGACGAGCGGCTGATATAATAAAAGATATCTTGTTTCACAAACTTAAGGATATGTTTGATCGCCGGGACATCACTCCGACTGCGGACGGCTGTCAGCGGAGACGACGACACGTCTGGCAAACATGGGGTCGGAGACTACGAGGACAAGGTCGCATGTACATAGTCACACAAGCACGCACGCACACGTAAACACATAACTATATCCATATGGATTGAGGTATCTGTTTGTATCCAGGAAATATTTTATAATTTTCATTATGCTATTTGGTATGGTGTTCTGTCTCCGCACGGATTGTTTCCAACGATATATCCTGAGCACTCTCTTTCTCTATGCATGTTTGAATAGTCTGACCAAGTCCCTCGTCATTTATACAGTCGTGTGAACTCATTGCTTATCATATTTCAAAAATGACAGTTTTCTCGACGCCTATGTGTTGGCGGAGATTGAGAGGGGACTAAAGAACGGCAACACTGTTTATCTTCCATGCACGTCGTAGGAGACGATAAAGGACATTTCAGGGTAAAATTAGTTGTCCAACTACATATAGGTTTTAAGTGACCCAGAAGACATGATGAAGTCGGATTTGTTGGGGCGAGAGGACCAGATATCTCCTTTAAACTATAAACCAGGGCTATTCAAATGGCGGCCCGCGGGCCAATTCCAGCCCGCGGAGGCCTAGTAAGTGGCCCGCGGATCATTGCTAAAACAGTGAAATAGTTATAAAACAACTAAATGCATATAACTATAATCGAACCTCTAGCCAGTGGTGATACCCATTTTCTACATTTTGGCCCCCTAGTAAATATAATTGAATAGCTCTGATCTAAACCCTAGCAAAACGCATTCCGTTCTCTGCACTACACCCTGCTACTCTACATGAGTTGGAAAAAAAACGCAGAAGAAGAAAAGAAGGTTTTCCCTGAGCGTCACTGATGAACTTTGAATCCTCAAGTTGAGTGTCCACATGACTGCATACTTGACGAGAGACTGGTTCTGCCATAATTTCATACAGTAAAGGGCAATCTGTGTGGATCGGATGAACCAAGTGAGGTTGTTTCCTGTGGTATGATACCTAAACCGTTCGTTATTAAGTGCTTTGTAGCCCCAAATGGAGTTTTCGGTACATGTCTTTTACTTTCTGCGTGAGATCGAAGGGAAATGGAGTTTTCGGTACATGTCTTTTACTTTCTGCGTGAGATCGAAGGGAAATGGAGTTTTCGGTACATGTCTTTTACTTTCTCCGTGAGATCGAAGGGAAATGGAGTTTTCGGTACATGTCTTTTACTTTCTGCGTGAGATCGAAGGGAAATGGAGTTTTCGGTACATGTCTTTTAATTTTCCTGTGAGATCGAAGGGAAATGGAGTTTTCGGTACATGTCTTTTACTTTCTGCGTGAGATCGAAGGGAAATGGAGTTTTCGGTACATGTCTTTTACTTTCTGCGTGAGATCGAAGGGAAATGGAGTTTTCGGTACATGTCTTTTACTTTCTCCGTGAGATCGAAGGGAAATGGAGTTTTCGGTACATGTCTTTTACTTTCTGCGTGAGATCGAAGGGAAATTGAGTTTTCGGTACATGTCTTTTAATTCCCCTGTGAGATCGAAGGGAAATGGTGTAGGACTGATTTAGAAAGTGACATACTTGTTTTTTCATAGCGCAGCAGACAGTGAATAAATACATAGCATTGATGGATATCATAGATGGATATCATAGATGGATATCATAGATGGATAGCATAGATGGATAGCATAGATGGATAGCATAGATGGATAGCATAGATGGATAGCATAGATGGATAGCATGGATAGCATAGATGGATAGCATAGATGGATAGCATAGATGGATATCATGGATAGCATAGATGGATAGCATAGATGGATAGCATAGATGGATAGCAGACAGCGCAAACAGTAACGTTAACCAGCATATCTTGCACGTGAAAAATAAAATGTTTAGCTCGCCGGATTTGGTCTGCGTTCCATATTTCACTATTTCTGCTTTATATGTCGACATCTTCATATTTCCTTGTCTCTTTGTTTCCTATTGCATGCTACTTATATCTTCCATTGTGTTTTTCTCAAACTCCTGCAGATTAGCAGGATGTGGTTCGGAGACAGGAATGAGTTGCGTAATGGTTTGTAGCTGGATTACAATAGCTGTAACCTGTGGCCTGACACATCCAAAGTCCGTATTTAATTCTTGATCTCTTTCACATTCTGTGAGAAGGGACGGTACGAACACCCCCAAAACTTCCCTGTCGCCTAGTAGTACGGAATGCATGACTGTTAACAGTGGTGCAAATCTTTGCTCTTCCTTTTGGATCCGACATCACGAGGGTGGTCATTTATCGTCCGACATCACGAGGGCGGTCATTTATTGTCCGACATCACGAGGGCGGTCATTTATCGTCCGACATCACGAGGGTGGTCATTTAGCGTCCGACATCACAAGGGTGGTCATTTATCGTCCGACATCACAAGGGTGGTCATTTATCGTCCGACATCACGAGGGCGGTCATTTAGCGTCCGACATCACGAGGGCGGTCATTTAGCGTCCGACATCACGAGGGCGGTCATTTATCGTCCGACATCACAAGGGTGGTCATTTAGCGTCCGACATCACGAGGGCGGTCATTTATCGTCCGACATCACGAGGGTGGTCATTTATCGTCCGACATCACAAGGGTGGTCATTTATCGTCCGACATCACGAGGGCGGTCATTTAGCGTCCGACATCACGAGGGCTGTCATCTAGTAATTATCTCCAATGATGAATGCTTCTGTGAATTTTTCTTTTTTTAATTTTCGCAGTTATTTCCATTCAATAATTTCTGCATTTTTTAAAATTGCTTGTTTTTCTGTTTGCCCATTCAGATTTGCCATTATCTTTCATGTTTTAGACATTATGTAACACCCTACCGAGATGAAACATTATATATTGACAGCCGATTTGTCTATGAATTCGTCGCGGGCTGTGACAGGTACTTCGCCAGACTGGACATCCGAAAAACGTTTTGGAATAGTATTCTTCATTTTCTTCAGAGTTGATTCTCAAAACCCTGCTGGATCTCACTTGCAGCAGGACAACGGTTCTACTAAGTTTCCGGAATGATGTAGTCCCGAGAATGGAAATAAATTGTGTCTTTGCTTTAGTTGTACCAATAGCCCAAAACTTTCGTCTTCGGCGGGATAGCGTTTGTTGTACCTGTATTGATATAATAAATGCCTCCACTTTTCACTTGATGCTGCGTCTGTATCTTATTCACGTGTATCATGTTTTGTGTATCTTATTCCTGTGTGTCATGTTTTGTACATCTTATTCACGTGTATCATCTTTTATGAGAAATACTTTCAGTGAGATGTTTCACAAATCCTTGCAGATATTTATGATTTTATTATGTCGCCTTACACGTATTGAGAGACAGTCCGAAGGAAGATGTACTAGATGGAGATCATTCGGCGAGATCTGAACAAGTCATTTCATCGTTAAATTTGCGTATCCGTGAGCGATGTGGTTTGTTGCAGAATAAGCATAGGAAAACGCCATCGTTGGACTGCTGCAGAGTAAGCATAGGAAAATACTATTGCTGGACTGATGTGCCTTGGGTCTGAGTAATCGTTCTTCAGATCTGCTCAATATTTAGTTCTGTAATGTCTTAGAACCACTAAGCGGGGTGGTTGTCCATGTTACGTGATTATCTGTCAGCTATTCCCAGCTGTCAGAAGCGATGACAAAACCATTCATTGTTGACTCGCACAGATCTTTGTATCACAACTGTTCTTCCTCTTTTTCTAGCACCACGTGAGTGTTCCTTGTGTATCACAACTTTGGTCTCTGCCTCTTCTTCTAGCACAATCTGATAGTTCCTGTGTATCACAGCTTTTGTCTACCTCTTCGTCTAGCCTCACTCTGTAAGAGTTCTCCCTACATTATTTGTTTGGGATTTCTTTTGTTACTTATCGTTTTCATATTCCCAAGCCACATGAGTCCTCTGTGACTGAGTCTGATTGTTCGAACCATGGCTATCTGCACCACCTCATTATTGGTGATCTTTTCCTGTCACTTAATATTCACAAACTGTCGGAGACATCGTAAATAGAATATGCTCATACTATTTTCCATTTTTGAGTATGGTGTTCGTTATATGGTGTTCATGTTATATGGTGTTCGTTATATGGTGTTCGTTATATGGTGTTCGTTATATGGTGTTCGTTATATGGTGTTCATGTTTAATGGTGTTTGCTATATGGTGTTTATGTTATATGGTGTTTATTATATGGTGTTTATTATATGGTGTTCATATTATATGGTGTTCGTTTCCTGGTATTCATGTTGCGGATTCACTTAGGAGTAAACTTAGTACGCATAACTGATAGATCCATATCTTTTTGTCTATTGTAAACTTAGTGTTGTTCCAGAATCTTCTTGATAATTTACCAACATTATTGGTATTGTTTTCTATTTGAATACTTATTTCTTCGTAAAGGGAGAGATTATCAATGACTGTAGATCTCATGTTTGCTGTAGTTTGTACTGACTGAGTCGCAGGTTGCACTGACTAGCGTTTCGGGTTGTACTAATTGAAGTTGCCTGTTGTACTGATCTACGTTGCTGTTTATTCTGCCCAATGTTTGGTACTGTAACGGTATTGTGACCAAATAACCCAGTATTCATAATGTGTTTTAATCTTGAGAACACGTTAAGATAAAAAGGTCCTAATACACAAATACAATATGAGAAGACGTCTCTTTGTACTTAGCAATCAATATATCTCATGTTGTATTTATCGTATTCTCGTTACCTCGCCCACACAAGGGTGTTCAAAATAGCGATTGTCTTTCCATAAAGATCACATACTTTCGTCTTTAATCACGGTGAGTGACCGACACCGCTCCCTGCGGACCGAGTTTCACCGTCCTTCGCACGCGTGCTCACGTTCAAATTGTCTGTATCCTTATTGTAAGAGCACGTGCATGGATGACCTCTTCGCGGCGTTTAACGTGCTGAGAAGCCCCCCGGTCGCATTCAGATCACGTGATAGCTAACTTCATGCGCCAGTGAAAAGATCACTATAAGTGCTTATAACGAATTTGTTTACCCTTCCGCCGCTGAGTGATGCGCCGACATTCAGAATACTCTCACAAGCAAACATTACAGGAGGAATGATACGGAGACGATACAGAGCGGGTGTGTAACCTCTCTTTTTGATCACTTTTCTCAAGTACACGACACAAAGTTGTTCAATTTGGTTTGCTGTTCAGATTAAGGATTCCCGTATTATTACTCCAACTGCTTGCTTTGTCACGCCAAGAAATTACTCTCTTGGAAAAACGATCTGCACGTGAAGAGCCCTAAATTCAGACATTTTCCATCCAGCCTAGTTAATTCGAAGCTTAATCCAACATATATGGATGTAATCCATGGATAAATATCAGCAACACAAGCATGGATGGCGGGATTATGTTGAGTTTTCACCACAGACCTCGGTGCAGGGTTTGTGTTTTGAAGAAATGAACAAAAAACTATTTAGAAACACTCACATTCACGCGGGACGTAATTCTTAACAAGCTACCTAAACTGATTGCTGTATCGTTGGCATAGTAACCGGAGTAACCATTGATGGCATGTCAGTAGCACGGACTTTCTTTGTTTTCTTTGAATATAATCCGAATGCACCAAATTTATATTATTTTATGTAAGGTTGTCTCTTACACAAACATGTTTCTTTTCAAATGTCTTCGTTTTACGTTTGTCTCGCATGTGTTTCCATTTGAAGGTGTGTCTGGTGGTGTGATGTCTCGTATGTGTTTCTATGTGAAGGTGTGTCTGGTGGTGTGATGGTTATTTTCTGGCTCAAGCCCCGGTTGGGCTGCAAATCCACAGACTTCCCAGCAATATTATACTATTTTAATGGCATTGGGTCAAAGGGCAAGAGCCCATGGACCGCTGGATCAGCAACCAATCAACCAACCAAAAATGACTATTTTTTGTAACTAGTTTAGAGGTTTCTAGAATGTTTCTTCCAGTGTCATTTCTCTGGGCTAGCGTGCTTGCCGATTGAGATTTAGATAGATAAATTGATATGATACGGGATTTTGAAATGTAGCAGAAAGAGTCGGTTGTTACAAAAAATAGCCGGGAGTTCACATACAATATTTGCCAAGTTTTTCTCCAGAATAATCATGTGTGCTGATCTTACACGGCGTCACTCATATTGGCTGATGCCACATAGCGTCACTAATCTTGGCTGATCTAACACAGCGACATTTATCTTGGCTGATCTAACAAACCGTCATTTATCTTGGCTGATCTAACACGGCGTAACCCTGACGCTGACGCGACTGATAATTGTTCACTGTGCACATACTTTGTGTCATCACAGCTAAAGAAAAACAGAATAAGTGACGCTGTATGACGTCAGGGTGGAAAACTATCATAGAGAAGTCAGATATGTCAAGAAAACTATCATAGAGAAGTCAGATATGTCAAGAAAACTATCATAGAGAAGTCAGATATGTCAAGAAAACTATCATAGAGAAGTCAGATATGTCAAAAAACTATGCAGAAAAATTTCTGTGCTAGCTTTTACTAATGAGAAATGGATCAACACTGGAAAATCTCGAATATCTTGTCAGTGCGTGCACTGCTTGTGCTCCGTAGTCTGAGCTTCAGACACAAATGTTCACAGTTGGTTTCTGTTGATGGTACGTTATCGGAACAGATGGCATATCATCTGGAGCTCCCTACATAGTCATCCGATCTCCATTCTCGTTTCCAGATATTCCACAGTGCGATGGTATCCACTTCATGACTATCCATTTCGATCACTGCATCTTCAGCATATGCGTATGTTGTACAATTAGTAAATGTAGAAATGAGGTACAGGATTTGTATTCAGGATGTAAAGAATTGAGCCTTTACCTTCGTTCAATGTTTGTCGAAGCGGATTTGCATTGCCTTTTCCTTGGAAAGAACCAACAGCGCGGAGATTGGATTAGTTCAAATGGTCAAAGCACTTTCTCCGTAAAAATCTTCCCTGACAAGCAGTCATGTGTGACATTTATATGTCCTCATAGGCCATTTGAAATTGCACACGTGTTTGATTTCAGACCGTCTGTATGGTCGCAAAAATACTTGCCTGCTTCCTGACCGTCTGTATGGACGTAAAATAGTCATCATCAAATGTATATATATATATATATATATATATCTGTGTGTGTGTGTGTGTGTGTGTGTGTTGTGTGTGTGTAGCTATATATTTATTTATCCATCTATAAAATGTGTCTTCATCTTCTTTGTTTTGCGTAGAACGTGATGTATCTCAAGTCTCTACATCAGATATAGATATCTTTCCACTATGTAAAGTTAGTAAGTGGCATCCTGATTGCTGTAGTTCGCTTCTTGGCTAATAGTTGTCATTATTACTATTATTGTTACTATTATTATTATTTTTATTATAATTATATTTATATATTATTATTATTCGAGTATATGTTTTACTAATATTTCTGTAGTTTTATTTCTATTATTAGTGCTACATTATTTAGTAAATGATTAGAAATTTGTAAATGTAAATTTATATGTAAAAAAAGCTAATGAAGTTCTCTGAGACGCTGCAAGAAAACAACAAATTATAGCGAAAATTAGAAACAGATACTCAAGGTTATTAGGTCATGTGATGAGAAAAGTAAAACTTCAACACTCTTTTTATTGTAGCCGTTTCTTCGGCTCTGCGGAAACATTGTAGAGAATTGCCATTAATCTAGACGTAGCATTGTTTGTAACACAACAATCCTAACCCTAACCTCTTGCGTGTAACACACTACATTCATGTGCATGATGTTCGTTTATTTTTTATTTCGTTGTTCTTGATACTTCGTTTCTTCTTTTCTGATCGTTTTTTTTCTCTTATAGTCCATGTTTTCTAGTATTAGTTATCAAGGCTTTCCAGATCTTTCTATTTCATATGATGTCACTCATTTCTTCCTATGCCCACACCGTGTAGCGTTTATTTTAAAGTATTTCGATATCCTTCTCTTATTGTGATGTCAATTATTTCCGATACCAACGTTCTCCCATGCCAAAATGTTGGACTGTCAATAATCTTCATTATGCTTTTTATCTGCCCATGGTCTTCTAATATTCTTCTATAAAACCACATCCCTTCTGCCTCAATATTAATTTTTCACTATTTAGCTGAGTGTTCAAGATTTGGTTCATACATCAGAATTTGTTCTGTATAACTTGAATAACTCTCTCTCTCTCTCTCACTCTCCTTCTCTCACTTTCACTCGCAGATTTCACATCATTTTGTGTGACTTGACCAATATCTCACATCAAATTTGTGTGACTTGAACAATATTTCACATCAAATGTGTGTGACGTGGCCAATATTTCACATCAAATTTGTGTGACTTGACCAATATGTCACATCAAGTTTGTGTGACTTGACAATATTTCACATCAAATTTGTGTGATTTGACCAATATTTCACATCAAATTTGTGTGACTTGACCAATATTTCACATCAAATTTGTGTGACTTGACCAATATTTCACATCAAATTTGTGTGACTTGACCAATATTTCACATCAAATTTGTGTGACTTGACCAATATTTCACATCAAATTTGTGTGACTTGACCAATATTTCACATCAAATTTGTGTGGCTTGACCAATATTTCACATCAAATTTGTGTGGCTTGATCAATATTTCACATCAAATTTGTGTGACTTGACCAATATTTCACATCAAATTTGTGTGACTTGACCAATATTTGACATGAAATTTGTGTGGCTTGACCAACATTACACATCAAATTTGTGTGGCGTGACCTACATTTCACATCAAATTTGTGTGACTTGACCAATATTTCACATCAAATTTGTGTGACTTGACCAATATTTCATATTAAATGTCTGTGGCTTGACCAACATTTCACATCAAATTTGTGTTTTTTGACCAACATTTCACATCAAATGTGTGTTACTTGACTAATATTTCACATCAAATTTGTGTGACTTGACCAATATTTCACATCAAATTTGTGTGACGACCAAAATTTCACATCAAATTTGTGTGACTTGACCAATATTTCACATCAAATTTGTGTGACGACCAAAATTTCACATCAAATTTGTGTGACTTAACCAATATTTCACATCAAATTTGTGTGACTTGACCAATATTTCACATCAAATTTGTGTGGCTTGACCAATATTTCACATCAAATTTGTGTGGCTTGATCAATATTTCACATCAAATTTGTGTGACTTGACCAATATTTCACATCAAATTTGTGTGACTTGACCAATATTTGACATGAAATTTGTGTGGCTTGACCAACATTACACATCAAATTTGTGTGGCGTGACCTACATTTCACATCAAATTTGTGTGACTTGACCAATATTTCACATCAAATTTGTGTGACTTGACCAATATTTCATATTAAATGTCTGTGGCTTGACCAACATTTCACATCAAATTTGTGTTTTTTGACCAACATTTCACATCAAATGTGTGTTACTTGACTAATATTTCACATCAAATTTGTGTGACTTGACCAATATTTCACATCAAATTTGTGTGACGACCAAAATTTCACATCAAATTTGTGTGACTTGACCAATATTTCACATCAAATTTGTGTGACGACCAAAATTTCACATCAAATTTGTGTGACTTAACCAATATTTCACATTAAATTTGACTATGTCCGATGTCTCATAGAAATTCTTTGACAACAAAGGCGCAACGAAATATAGCACAAAAGATGCGTTACAAGCTAGTTAACAAATTACAAGTGAAACATAAATAGTTTATGTGAAAAGAAGTTATTATGTAGTACAAATAGCTGTAACTGCAAGTTTGAAGATAGAGAAAATTCCGAACATTATTTCAACAAAAATAAAACACCTATGCCATTTCCGCGCAGCTGCAGAGCCTTTTGATGTTCTGAAAGAGTACCGGAAGTCAGGACGCACTTCGTCAAGCATGCGCAGTTATGTGAAAGAATGTTCGTCAAATCGCTCGTCTGTTGGCTCACGGGCCGAGATTGAACAGAGAGGTCAGACCTGGGACCTGTTAGCAAACCACGATATGCTTTGAAAGCCTAGCCACGCAAATTTTCCAAGTTCTTGGTAGAAATTGGTCAAGAAAATGCCCGTTGTGTCTAATAATAGAACGCCGTGACAAATTATCTCCTGTCTATGAAGCGTCTTTTTTTTTTTTTTACAATATTTCACCTTTACGTATCTTACCAATCTTATTTTATCTATTTTATCTATCTTTCTTACCAATCTTATCTATTTTAAATATCTAGCATTATTTCTGTCTATGTGTGTACCGTTGTATTTACTTATATATGTATATATATATATACCTATGAAAACATTTGCCTACATACCATTCTGAATGTTAAGTGTAGTGACTTGAAATCTAACACTACTATATGAGAGAACCGCAAACAAACCCATATATCTTCCTTCATTAAACAACGGCGATGGATTTACATCGGCCATGTTCTCAGAATGAACAGCCTAAGAATTCCCCAGCAGTCACTATATTGGGTGCCTCCTGGAGTAAGAAGAAGAGGGAGACCTAGAGAAACTCTACGACGAACCATTAATAGAGAAGGCATATCAATGAACCTAAACAAAAACCAAGAACTAAAAGACCTGGCAACACTGAAAACAGAATTGGAAAGCTATGGTTTCTGCCCTATGCGCCGCACATGACCTGGCCCTAGAGGAAAATAACATACCATAACATAGCATACTATATATATATATATTGTTTTATCAGTCAATCTAACATATTAATAACAATTCCACATGTCTAGAATACGGTGAAATCAGAGACAGACACCAGAGTTCTCCAGTTCCAGCGATGTGACACTATTCTGTGTAATTCTTGCATTTTGTGATCAACAGTACGCTCTTTGTTTGAAGGTTGTTCTGCGAAGAATAACTTTGTCTTTCTTTTTTATCTTTTGTCATTTGATACCTACTTTTATTGATTAATGAAAACGGACTGATACTATCGCTATCTATTCTCATTCTATCTAATTATCCATCTTTCTAATCGTCCTTCAATCGATGTATGTCTGTCTATCAAAGTATGTCTGTCTGTCAAAGTATGTCTGTCTGTCCATGTATGTCTGTCTGTCCATGTATGTCTGTCTATCAAAGTATGGTATCACTGCATCAGTCAATCATATCTACATATCTACACATTACCAATCACCACACCATTATCATCAAGTACCTTCTCCGCAACCAAAGTTGGCTGCAACAGACATCCAACATCCCCTATCTCTTGTTTTGGTGGTGTACTCTGCTAGACTGTAACCTGTCCATCTTGTGATGTTACTCTCCCACTTGTATCTCTGCCTACCTCTTGCTCGCTTCCCTTTGACTTTACCCTCAAGTAAGATCTTCAATAAGGTGTCATGTCTTTTAATGTGTCCAAAATATTTTATTTGCCTGATCTTTATTTCTCTCAGTAGTTCTTTCTTCGTATTAAGTGTTTTTAGCACCTCTTTATTTGTTTTCTTCTCTTTCCATGATGTTCTCCCTATTCTTCTATATACCCACATCTCAAAGGCATCAATTCTGTCTTCTAATTGTTTATTTAGTGTCCATGTTTCTGATCCATACATTATAATATAGAGTAGATATAGCATTGTAAAATTCTCATTTTTAACTTGTTTGTAATTTGTTTAGATGTTAATATTTTCCTCATATCATTGAATGTTCCTTTAGCCATTCCCATTCTCTTGTCAACTTCTGTTTCACATCTGCCGTGTCACATCACCACATCACTCAATCAAACCCACATCCACATCACCACATCATTCGATCATATCCACATGTAAATGTCATAAACAATGTATCGACGTTTGTCCTGTTAGTTTACGTTCCTTTCGTTATGTCGTGCTCTCATTTCTTCATATTAGTTTGTTCCATTCATGTCGCAGGCGGCACATAGGACAGAGTTTTTGACTCTACGTGTGTTGCGTTCCGCTGCCTGCAGTTTTAGTTCTTGTATGGTCTTGCAGCCAATTATTTCACTTGTATAAGCATTCTTCATATTGCGTGATGTTTATTGGGTTAATTGACCACTGTGGTGTTTATTTGGTTAATGACCACGATGATGTTTGAGTGAATGGCCACGATGAAGTTTATTGAGTGAACAACTACGATGTTTATTGGCTGAATGACCACGATGTGGCTGAATGACCATGATGATGTTTATTGGATGAAATACCACGACGATGTGTATTGAGTGAATGACCACAATGATGAAGTAATTCCTTTATCTCTGAGCACGTAGCTCTTAACAGCCCATAGTCTTTCCATCAATCGCATCCATCATCCCTACGTAGATTCTACGTTCAACAGGCGTTCGCCAAAAAACCGCAAAATGTTCCTTATTCATTCGTAATTCACCGACAATAGGTAGTAGTCAATTAAAGTTACCCATAACATTTATTAATGGCGTAGGATTGTGAAATGTTAACGATCTAACATTTCAGTCGCTCTGCAAATGAGGGCGGAAGCCATCTCCTCTCCCTTGCAGTCCTTGCTTCCCGAATGAATCCGGTACCCATTTAAGGCTGGGTCGACAAGGGAGCAGTTGTGATCTGAAAAACATTTCCACCTAAACTGGCGAATGAACCCAGGACCACTCATATGCACAGCAAATGACTATAGGTTCCAGGCAACAAATCCGAAACTGGTGCCTTATCTCTTGACACCCAGATCCCTGGAATAGGCTATTGTTGCAGAATTGTAAGACACAAGTGAACATTCTGATAAGAATTGTTGACAACAGAAGGTACTGTAACGGTACCAGTAACACAGGCTGATTTAATCGTTCCCGCTGTTTGACGAGAACAAAGGAAGACACAGTAGAGCAACATGGGCAATGTCTGGACACTAACAAGCAGATCTTCGATCGCAGAAACATCAAACATGGAAATATTCCGTTCATGAAGAGGCCAACTTTCATTCTTAAATATCTTTCCTTTATTTGTTAGCTTCTATTTCTTAAAACCTTCCAGAAATCTGAAGAGCGGCAGGCGAGCAACACTTGAAGTAAACAATTGATCTTTCTCTAAGACAGGAGGAACTTTGGCGCGGTCTCTCCCAACAATAGCCAGTTTTGTAGAAATGGAGATTAGCGTCTATTCCACAATGAGGCTTGCTCGAGAGATGGTTGAAAGTTGCGGCGATTATCCATGAAAAATGATCTTAATATCAAATAATAAAGACTAGAACTCGGTCTGACTAGGCCGATCTGACTGTCCTCGGTCCTCGCTTGTATCGTCATTACCCGACACATTCAATTGTTTTAACATGAATACTAGAGTACGGAGGCCGTCCCAGCGGGGACTCTCAGACAGCTCATTTTGAACATCCTGTCATTTGATCGTTATTTTGATATGTATGAGTGACATCCGTTTTGTCAAAGAGCTAATTGTTCTATTTTGAAACATCTGGGCATCCGTTCAGAGCTAAGTTAGCATGAACATGAGTTTTGCGCGCTATTTAGAATCAGATGTGACTAAATGGCAACCGACTGTAGC
The DNA here is from genome assembly GCA_034231615.1 of Meghimatium bilineatum. Classification (NCBI taxonomy): domain Eukaryota; kingdom Metazoa; phylum Mollusca; class Gastropoda; order Stylommatophora; family Philomycidae; genus Meghimatium; species Meghimatium bilineatum. The sequence continues at coordinate 3,174,615 of CM067320.1, read as the reverse complement.
CGTTTCCTGTATCTGAAAACATGTTGTCGTGTAATGTACACCCTTGTTGCTAGGTACGCTGCTATCAACGGCTGAATTGAGCCTAATTTAGTTATATCAGAGATTTGTGACTAACAAAAATAATAGAGGATGTTATTCAGAGAATCATCGCCTCCGAAGTAGCAAATGTTACAAATAAAACGATTTTCAACAGCTGTAACATTTGATGTAAATAATTGCTGATTTGGGAAACATTTTTAAAATTCTCTAAAATTTGAGGCCAATTATTGCTGATTTGGGATACATTTTCATTATAATTATCGTCAAAAAGAAAGGCTAGATTGATTAAAGGACTGATTTCATTGCATTCGGATTATCGCATATGCACTTCTTTTCTTTACACAAAATAGCAAATCCCAAGCTTCAAGCGATATTTTTCGTGGATCTTAGGGGGGGGGGTCAACTTTGTAAACAAGATGTGACAATTGAGATTCGAACAGACAACAAATTGGGTGATAAGGGAAGATCATTATATTTTCTTAACCTGATAATATATACTATTCAAAATTATTACTCTGAGACATGGGAGAGAGACATGGAAGAGAGACATGAAAGAGAGACACGAGAGAGACATAAGGGAGAGACATGGGAGAGAGACATGAGAGAGGGACATGGGAGAGACATAAGAGAGAGACATGGGAGACATGAGAGAGGGGCATGGGAGAGAGACACGAGAGAGACATGAGAGAGACAAATGGGAGAGAGACATGAGAGAGACAAATGGGAGAGAGAAATGAGAGAGACAAATGGGAGAGAGACATGAGAGAGACAAATGGGAGAGAGACATGAGAGAGACAAATGGGAGAGAGAAATGAGAGAGACGAATGGGAGAGAGACATGAGAGAGACAAATGGGAGAGAGACATGAGAGAGACAAATGGGAGAGAGACATGAGAGAGATATGAGAGAGACATGAGAGAGACATTGGAGAGAGACATGGGAGAGACAAATGGGAGAGAGATCTGGGCGACAAAAATGAGAAAACAAAGTAGAATAGAATCATGTAAGAATAATACCTTGAGACGGATTTTATATAGTAAGTGGTACAATTTGAAGATTTTATATAGTTAGTAGCACTATGTGAAGAGAATAAAAGTGGATTGGGTCAGATGTATATCAATCAATCAATCAATAAACCCGACACCCTTCAGGGTCGTAGGTGTACCAAGTTGGATTGAACACGCAGAGTTCTCCAGCGAATTCTATCCTCAGCGATGCGGATGAGTGTGGAAATATCTTGTCCTGTCCATTCCTTGATTGTGTCTTTCCATGCCGTTATTTGCCCTCCTCTGCTTCTTCTGATGTATATACTTATATATATATATATATATATATATATATAAATATATATATATATATATATATATATATCTGGCTAGTGGAGGAAATAAAGCGGCAACATATCTCCAATGATTACATCCTGATGGAAACTTAGTAGGATCATTGTGATGCTACACGGGAGATCCACCAGGGGTTTGATAACTAACTGCTGTTACACAGGAGATTCAGTAGGGATTTGAGAATTAATTGCTATTACACGGGAGATTCAGAGGGGTTTGAGAACGAGCGCACATAAGTCAGTATATCATTTGCCTACAGATTATTTCTTTAAAATGGATTGCATATACTCTGGGTAAAACTAAAAAGTGTATAAGACAGGGATTGTCATGGAGTCTACATGGACTGTCACCGAGTCTACATGGACTGTCACCGAGTCTACATGGACTGTCACCGAGTCTACATGGACTGTCACCGAGTCTACATGGACTGTCACCGAGTCTACATGGACTGTCACCGAGTCTACAGAGTAAGAAAAGAGATGGGTTGTCTATGATGTATTGGAAAAGAAAGTGGAAAAACATTCTCGATGATAGCGACAACATATGGAAAGATCTGGATCGAACATCTAATGGCATGTTGTAGTGGAAGGAATATACCAGCCATCTACCCATCTAAGGGCATGTTGTAGAGGGAGAAATATACCAGCCATCTACCCATCTAAGGGCATGTTGTAGAGGAAGAAATACACCAACCATCTACCCATCTAAGGGCATGTTGTAGAGCAGGGGTGGGCAAACCTTCTGTGCAGAGGGCCGCATTGAAAATTGTAAAGCTATTGGAGGACCGCATACAATATTATGTATGTTTTTGTTTACAATTCTCGGTAGGTAATAAATTAAATATTTTTATTGTAAAGAAAAGTAGTGTTACATAATGTAGATAACTTATTAAATAAATAAATTTCTAACAGACTTACACTATAACAGTATATTTTCTAATATGGATACAAAGTTTTGCAAATTTTTTAACAATGTTCGTGTATTTAAAAATGTGTTTAAGGGCCGCAAAATATCCAATGGCGGGCCGTAGTTTGCCCACCCCTGTTGTAGAGGAAGAAATATACCAGCCATCTACCCATCTAAGGGCATGCTGTAGAGGAAGAAATATATCAGCCATCTACCCATCTAAGGGCATGTTGTAGAGGAAGAAATATACCAGCCATCTACCCATCTAAGGGCATGTGGTAGAGGAAGAAATATACCAGCTATCTACCCATCTAAGGGCATGTGGTAGAGGGAGAAATATACCAGCCATCTACCCATCTAAGGGCATGTTGTAGAGGGAGAAATATACCGGCCATCTACCCATCTAATGGCATGTTGTAGAGGAAGAAATATACCAGCCATCTACCCATCTAAGGGCAAGTTGTAGAGGGAGAAATATACCAGCCATCTACCCATCTAAGGGCATGTTGTAGAGGGAGAAATATACCAGCCATCTACCCATCTAAGGGCATGTAGAGGGAGAAATATACCAGCCATCTATCCATCTAAGGGCATGTGGTAGAGGAAGGAATATACCAGCCATCTACCCATCTAAGGGCATGTTGTAGAGGGAGAAATATACCAGCCATCTACCCATCTAAGGGCATGTTGTAGAGGAAGGAATATACCAGCCATCTACACATCAAAGGGCATGTTGTAGAGGAAGGAATATACCAGCCATCTACCCATCTAAGGGCATGTTGTAGAGGGAGAAATATACCAGCCATCTACCCATCTAAGGGCATGTTGTAGAGGGAGAAATATACCAGCCATCTACCCATCTAAGGGCATGTTGTAGAGGGAGAAATATACCAGCCATCTACCCATCTAAGGGCATGTTGTAGAGGGAGAAATATACCAGCCATCTACCCATCTAAGGGCATGTTGTAGAGGGAGAAATATACCAGCCATCTACCCATCTAAGGGCATGTTGTAGAGGGAGAAATATACCAGCCATCTACCCATCTAAGGGCATGTTGTAGAGGGAGAAATATACCCGCCATCTACCCATCTAAGGGCATGTTGTAGAGGGAGAAATATACCAGCCATCTACCCATCTAAGGGCATGTTGTAGAGGGAGAAATATACCAGCCATCTACCCATCTAAGGGCATGTTGTAGAGAGAGAAATATACCAGCCATCTACCCATCTAAGGGCATGTTGTAGAGGGAGAAATATACCAGCCATCTACCCATCTAAGGGCATGTTGTAGAGGGAGAAATATACCAGCCATCTACCCATCTAAGGGCATGTTGTAGAGGGAGAAATATACCAGCCATCTACCCATCTAAGGGCATGTTGTAGAGGGAGAAATATACCAGCCATCTACCCATCTAAGGGCATGTTGTAGAGGGAGAAATATACCAGCCATCTACCCATCTAAGGGCATGTTGTAGAGGGAGAAATATACCCACCATCTACCCATCTAAGGGCATGTTGTAGAGTGAGAAATATACCCGTCTTTTATACTCTAACGTAAGCCATATTTACTTCTCATGATCTATTCCTAGAAGAATGATGGTTCTTGTTGTTCACACTTGCTGTGTAAGGGTCAGAGCATCAGTTGTCGTTCCAAGACTAGATACATCGCCGTTGTTGCGTTGAATCGTTGTTTGTTTAATGCTATCTTCATGTTTTCTATCCACCTTTTTTTGGATCTACTTTTGCTCTAAATCCGGATATTCCTTTGCTTTATTATCTAATTGGTTTGGGTTCATTCTCATAAAGTTACCGATCCATTTTGCTTGATGTCTTTCGATATGCCTTCACTATTGATTGATTATTGTTAATTAATTCTCAAATCATGTCTCCTATTTTAATAAATAGCCAAACTGTCAGAGGATGTCCGGCAAAATGGAGGGTGTCGCGGTAGCAAATATTAGTAATTTATGTTCGTGACAGTGTTGATGTCTAAGTTAAGCATAGGGTTAGGGCTATGATTAGGGTTAAAGTTATTGCTAATATTAGGGCTAGTGCTAGAATGAGAGTTAGGGTTAGGACTAGTATTTTGTTAGAGCTAGGAGTAGGGTTAGGTTTATAGTTGGTAGTAGTATTAGGGCTAGGATTAGGAGTACACTTAGGTTCATGTTTAGGACTAGTAATAGGGTTACGATTAGGAGTAGGGTTAGGGCTTTGGATAGGTTTGGGAGTATGATTTGGGTTAGGATTAGGAGTAGGGTTAAGCTTAGGATTAGTGTTAGAATTACGAGTAGTATTAGGAGTAGGGTTAATGCTAGGAATATGGTTGTCAGTAGGATTAGGAGTAGGATTAGGAGTAGGATTATGAGTAGTGTAGGATTAGGAGTAGGAGTTATTGCTAGGATTATGGTTAGGGTTAGGGCTAGTATTTTGCTTCCTGTTAGGGTTAGGATTATGAGTAAGATTAGGGTTAGCAGCGTACAGAGATCATGTCATCTCTGTTAGTGAAGATTATATCTGAGCTACGTTGATACGGTTGTACTGATGTAGCGTTAAGATCAACAGTGAAATCATTGAAATTCGAAACTTTAGTTAGTTAGTAATCGAATCATCATCGAGACACGTCTATAGGTGCTGCTTTTTTCCACTTGAGTGTATCCACTGTTACATCATAACGGATGATTCCAGCTCTTTGTTCGTTGATAAACAGTTTACACTTTGGAAATATATGTTTAATGATAACATACACAAACAAACACATTCCACACTTATGTTTGCGCTTAGCATAAATTATTTATGGACCTGATAACCAATCAGTGCGATGGAAATTTATTCATGCAACCAATCATAGTAAAATAACGACGGTTATGAATTACATAACTCAAATTGTGTCGAAGGATGTGTTCCCAACTCATAAATGTTAAAGTAGTTATGTATTGACAGGAAGATGGATGCCATTATTTACTACTTCATCACACAAATATGTTTGATGCGATTATAGAAGAAATGTAGTTAAGCACTTGTTTGAGCTTAGAAATGTGCCACACTGGGTTTTAAATTCAATGAAGAACGAATTTTGCTACCCTTGTTTGGATAAGGAATGAGTCAATTGAAAGCACAGAGTGCCAAACATATACTTCAAGAGTGTTCTGAGCATGAAACGATGAGGCAGACATATTGGCCAGAGGAAACAACACTGGAATCAAAGCTAGGACACTGTATGAACTACAAAAGACAGTGAGTTTTATTAATGAGACAGAATTACAGATATAGACATGTTTCAAGTGAACGAAAGAAGAAGAAGTCAATTGAAAGGAAGATGAATAAATTGACACTTCAGATGAGGTGAGGAATAAACGTAATAAAATGTGTTGATTCCTTGAGAGCTTTCATGAGCAAGATGGTAAATTGTAAGAGAATGATCTGCTAAAATATGTTGCAATGTTTTATAAATGATAACCGATACGCGTTGCTAGTAGTAATGATAAAGCGCTTCAATAATTTGGGGACAGGGTAGGGGGTATGAAATTGTGCAATATTGTGAAGCCTATGAAAAGAAGTTCAACCCATATTTTTCTGAACCTGGAGATGAGAGATTGGATTTAGTAAAAAGTTCATTCAAATTGTCAATTGAAAAAGTTGCTAAGAGTTGTAAGAATGAATATCTGGAACTGAAGAATGGTTCGGGAGAAAGAAATGTGTTCAATAAGAATTCAGTCACAGAAAGTTGGCCTCTGATGTGCGATTCCTACTAAAGTGTCAAAACGAGCTATCCATGTTGTACCCTCTATTTGTGTTAACGTAGGTTTTTTCATGACTAGCGCAAGCAAAGAAGAAGCAGATAAGTAGTTTGTAAACTAACAATGACATGGATGTTGCCTTTTCAGACATTCCTCACTCACTCATAATTCTTTACATCTGTTGTGAATAAAAAATATTATGGGATTCAGTTGAACTGGTTCTCAAAGTATGCACATTCATTACTTCATTTGATATGAGTTATTTTTTTTACTGTTTTATTCAAACTTAGTTAAGCGTGACCGATAAAAAGTAATATCAGTATTACAGTAAATATCTATCTATTCAGATTGTTACTGCTAAGTATACGTGTATGAAGATGTGACAGACAGTTGGACTCTCAAAGCAGACACTGAAAGAATGATTCAGACTTTTGAATACAAGTGCTACAGACATTTATTTAAAATTAGATATATAGAACACAAGACAAATATAGTTGTCCGGCAGCAAATAAACAATTTTGAAGGATATCACAAGCACCTTTTTGCAGTGGAAAAACGGCGTAAACTTGTTTAGTTAGGACATGTAACGAGACACGAGTCACTTTCTAAGATTATTTTTCAAGGAACAGTCAATGGTCGAAAGAGAGATGGATGAAAGAGCAAATCCTGGATGCATAACATCAATGAATGGTCTGAGGGTTATTTTTCTACACTTCTCAGATTGGCTGAGGGTAGAGATGTTTGGGGATAGTTTTTGCTGATGAATCTAGTATGGCCCCACTACCATTATAACGTGTTATGGGTTTGTGGTTTGTTTTAAACATTAATTTACATAAAAAATTGTATTAAATTTGAAAAGCTACACTATAAAAATAGTTGAAGTGAATGCACATTGTAATTATTATAACATACAATATGCAGTTATTTTAACATACATTCATTTACATTATTTTATGTGGAGTTATTTGTTTTTGCAATTCTGGTCGCATATTCCATGGTCAGCGCATGTTGCAATAAGAATAAGATGGATTTATCTCCAGCCATCTATATCTTGGTTTTCCTCGTGCATCGATGCGCAATCTATAGATGTTGCATATGCGAATTGAAAAGTTGGTTGAACTGGTTACATTTCTAATGAGACCGAACCAGATGGTTTTACTATCTCTTGATGTAGAATTCTGTATGGTCTTTATTTCTTTCGCCTATTTTTATTTCTCCGTTGGTTGCATCTGGTGAAATTTATAGCAATCATCATACATCTCATTTCACATACGGTGATTGTTTTAACTAGTGTCTTGATCAAGGTGCATGTTTGACGTTAGTAACACACATTTGTTATAAAAATAATGTTTATCGATTGTCGTTTTGTAGCCATGCAGTTAGATGGATGCTGTTTTTATACATTTTTACAGTGAAATAACATATAGTAAGACATTCAATTGCGTATGCCTCTTGTTGTCTTCTTCTTCTGCGTTCAGCATCTGTGGTCATGTTATATTGTCAAGCCTGTCGTCGCGGCGTAGTCCACCATCTTATCCAGGTCAGAGGGGCTGCCCCATAACTTTTGCCTCAAGTCTGTATCTCTGGCTAGGTCTGCTGTCTCTGTTCTGTGTTTACATCTTGGTATAAGAGGGCGACGTAGTGCAGTTTCTCATACGGTGACGTGGAGAAATCAAGGCAAACAAGAAACATTGATCTAATTGAAACAGAAATATGCTCTCGTCAACTCATAATTCAGAATTTACGGTCTAGTCAATATACGGTCTCGTCAATATACGGTCTCGTCAACTCATAATTCAGAATTTACGGTCTAGTCAATATACGGTCTCGTCAATATACGGTCTCGTCAACTCATAATTCAGAATTTACGATCTAGTCAATATACGGTCTCGTCAATATACGGTCTCGTCAACTCATAATTCAGAATTTACGATCTAGTCAATATACGGTCTCGTCAATATACGGTCTCGTCAATATACGGTCTCGTCAACTCAAAATTCAGAACTTATTTGTTTATATGACTGAATAAAATTACATAAAATTACAGAATTTATTTGTGTACATGCCTCAATAAAATTACAGAATTTATTTGTGTACATGCCTCATTAAAATTACATAAAATTACAGAATTTATTTGTGTACATGCCTTATTAAAATTACATAATATTACAGAATTCATTTGTGTACATGACTCAATAACATTTAAATAAAATTACAGAATTTATTTGTGTATATGACTCAATAAAATATGCCTAATCAAAATGTGCACGACGAATGCACCAGCTAGGACGCATAAGGGTGGGGGTGGGGGGCTACATCCGAGCATTAATAATAAGACACATGACATGGAATTCACATTGGTTATATCAGAACAAAAAACTATCCAGGCACCTCTGTCCTAAGTCATTCGGAGTATAGAAAAATTACACTTTGACCATTCGTTGATGTTATCAATCCATGATTTTCTTTGAACCCCTTGTCTTCTTTAAACATTGGCTGCTCCTTGCAGAATAGTTCTAGAGAGTCAGTCGTTTCATGCTAAATGTCTGAACAATTGTATACCATTTCAACACTCCCATTTCACCACTCCCATTTCAACACTCCCATTTCACCACTCCCATTTCAACACTCCCATTTCAACACTCCCAAAAGTCGTTCATGATATCCTGTAAGTTTCTCACTATATATATGTATTTGTCGTGTGTTTATATAACCAATGCTTAACACGCGTCTGTAGCGCTTGCATTCAAAAGCCTGAATACTTCTTCCCATATCTGCATTGAATGTCCAACATTCACATGCATATAAATGTATACTTAGCAATATCGATCTGAGTAAATTCAAGTAGGAAACATGCGGATGTGGTTGGTCAAGTACGGAAAATCTGTTTATTTGTGTTACGAAGCGATTCGGTGCTGCTAGAACGGATTTGGTTCAGTTCCCGTCATATGTAATAATTACTATCGATCTCAATAGATTCTGATCTTACTTGTGCAAATCATATTGAACCTTGATATGATAGATATCGTCATCTGGAGTCCTTGTTTAATCTTAGTAATCAGATCATTAACTGTGCAGAATAGAAAAGACTGAACTGTTCAGCAAAAAATTAAGACATATCCTCACTCATAAACACGAACGCCATAGAAGATACTATATAAGAAGTTCACAAAATGACAGCTCGAACAGACGAACAGAATAAAGGAATTCAGAAATGTGTTTTTTTTGTGTTGTTTAAAGATATCTCTGTGTCAATCGGTGTCGTAACGTCTGTGTCAGCAAAAATGTCAAAATAATTAGCTGATAATTTTATGTGGGCAACCACTGAGTAGTTACTATTGTATTACTATCGTGTTTCTGGAGCCCACGCGTGTAAACGCAATGACACTGGACATTACTGTTTCCGATTACTCTTTATTCGCGATGCGTTGCTTGATCCACTGACCTGTACCGTTATGTCAGTGGTTACAGGTGTGTGATGATGTCGAGAAATTCATCGAGAAAATAAACTCCAGAATATAACGCTGGACAATTAGACTCTCTGTAGGTTACTTCAATCTGGAAGTATGGCACGCGAACGTAGACAAATCAACGAGAGATAACACTTCGGTATTGTTAAACAACCCCATACGGGAAATGCGAAGGCCGTGGTAACACGAGACTAAAAATAAATATTAATGCAAATAGATACAAGTTTTAACTAATATTTGTAAATAAAACAGTAGAAAATTAAATGCAGCCAAATGTGACGTTTCGACAAAAAACAGTGATGAATAAACGAAACGAAACAATTTACGTAACGTACGAGAGCACGTATAGTAGGGACGAAACTATGATGATTCTCTCAACGCACCTGTTCTTAAAGGATTTGTGTGGGGGGGGGGGGGGGGGTTGATGAACTATATCAACAATTACGAAGAGAAAGTCGGTCTAGAGATGTTTGACAGTTGTTAAACAAGAATCATGGAGGCTGTTTGTCCAAATTTCACGTCAACGGTGTGTGAATTTGAAGCATTTCTCTGCCGGAGAAGGAGGTGTTGGGCCACTGGGGTAAATAAAATCAAGACATAACAAATGTCCATTCATTCTCTGGACTATATTCTGTTGGAAATCTAGTAGGACGATTGTCCTGCTATAAGAGAGATCTAGTGTGAGCTTGAGAATGTGCAAGAATATTTGTCTAAAATTCTACAAATTAATTATGTCATGTTTTTCGTACTTTTTCTGCGAAAATTTTATTAGCTGAAAGTCATGACTTTTGTTTACCTGAAATCTGGATATAGTGCAGGGAACGGACAGCCTGACAGTATGATTTACAACAAAGCTGTAAATTAGAGATTTTCTGCCTGAGTGTAAATCAGAGATTTTCTACCCGACACAGTTCGACTTCAGCATGACTTCTGCTTCACTTTGGCACTGCTTGAGATCGACATAGATGACCCTACTCACAAGACCTCCTTAGTCGCAATCTACAATATGCATGGCAGGCAACAGAGCATGCATAACAGGTGGCATGTATCGCTATTATTTGCCCCACTATTATAATTCTACGACACATGGACATACAAGTAAATTTATGAAAGAAACAGTTACAATTTGGACGTCGACGCTGAAATCATAAATAGCACAGTCTATAGGAGGTATAAGTGGATGGTCTAAGCATGTTGTTCTGTTCAGCATGTTCTGTTATTGCACGAAACTACAGTCACACGTAAGGTAAGGTGAGAATATCGCAGCAGGTGCTAGACAATCTCACTTGTCAATCAGACAATGTCAATACATCCAATCAGGCTCGCTGACACGGAAGTCGGTTGGTATGTTTCAAACCTCCCTCCATTCATTCTCACTGACACGGAAGTCTGTGGGTATGTTTCAAACCTCCCTCCATTAAAAAAAGTAGGAGTTATTTAACGATACAAGAGAAGAAGAAGAAGATTATGTAATAATTACATAGACCAGTGCAACTTAGATAACACACATGATAACACACATGATAACACACATGATAACACACATGATAACACACATGATAACACACATGATAACACACATGATAACACACACGATAACACACACGATAACACACACGATAACACACACGAAAACACACATGATAACACACATGATAACACACATGATAACACACATGACAACACACATGACAACACACATGATAACACACATGATAACACACATGATAACACACATGATAACACACATGATAACACACACGATAGTTGACGTTGTGACCATGAGCCATTTATCACGTGCACATTCACACAACAATAAGTTGAGTATATTTAAACGAAAACAGTGCCGTACTTTCTCGTATTCAGTTGTATTCAGTTCATGATAAGAAAACAGTGCAGTACTTTCTCGTTGTATTCAGTTCATGATAAGAGCAGATGATGAGAAACCAGCTACTTTTACCGGAAATATTGTGAATATCATCTAGATCAGGAGGAGTGGTCGTTTTAAGCAAGAATCCACAACCCCGTTGAAACAAGTATTAATGGAAATCTTTAAAAAAAACACACAACTCATGGGAATACTGAAAAAACACACAACTTATGGGAATACTGGAAAAACACACAACTCATGGGAATACTGGAAAACACACAACTCATGGGAATACTGGAAAAACACACAACTCATGGGAATACTGGAAAAACACACAATTTATGGAAACACTAAAAAAACATACAACTTATGGGAATACTGAAAAAAAACACTACGTGAAACATGCTGATATTGTTTAAGTTATATTTCTGCTGTGAAAACGTATTTCACGATTGATCGCGTTAATACGATGTAGTATATTGATACGAACAACACTAAGTTATACATCAATTAGTGGTCAAACGCTTTAGCAGCCTACAGAGAGTCAATAGCGTGTCATTAGGAATTGAGGGGTGGGGGGGGGGGGGTTACCATGGCAAATTTGTACTAGAATTTGACCACATGCCAGAAACAATTAGTGATCATCTAGAGAGTACTATAACACAACGTGTTACTCTAAAGCAAGGGTCGGGAACCTTTTTGTCTGAGAGAGCCATGGAAACAATATATTTTGAAAATTAATTCTGTGAGAGCCATACATTATATTCAAAACTAAAAATTCAAGTAAATGTGTTCATTTTTTGTGTAATTTCAACACTAAAAGTACAATAATTATGTCTCTGAATTCTTTTTAATAACATTGTTATGCCAACAGCTAATCAATAATGAGTATTTCTTACCATTAATGCGACCTCTGATGCTGAGCTGCAGTAGACTTTAGCTCATTTGTAGAATGAAATATTGATATGCAATTAATATGTACATCAAAGGAGTCTAAAGAAACATTTTTTTTATAATCGAACATTTATTTGCGAGCCAGATGGAGCCATCAAATAGAGCCAAATTTAGCTCGCGAGCCATGGGTTCCCGATCCCTGCTCTAGAGAGTACTATGACACAACGTGTTTCTCTAGAGACCGCTATGACGTAATGAACTGACAAAGGTATCTAAGTCCACGCTGACCACTCATGTCGGTGTAACTTTTTGCAGGTAAGCAGATGTCTAAATACTAAACTTTCTTGTTTGTTTGTTTGGCGTTCGCTCCATTGTAACCATCACGGATATCCGTGCGATTTCTGCTGGGAGCGTGATTACGTTGTGCCACCGTTATGCGCCTTGTAGGCCTAGCACATCCGATTTCGGCATGCCTTGACAATTCGGGTGGGCTACCCTTAGCCTGTGACAGCCTCTATATCTGTCTCCAGGCACGCGTAGTGGCGACTATTCGCCCAGACGATTTTTGCTCTCGTCTGACTCGCACGAGGTGTTCCACTGTCTATGAACTTGCCTCGTGTAATTGGACGTGCTGTGCCCAATGGGTACTGAACCGTTTCTCATCCGTGAGCCTGGTTCCTTAAGGGGAAGAACTCAACAGAGGAGTTGGACCCTGGCTCTTTCGCCCTCTTAGCCGAGGTGTCATTCACCGACATTGTGTACCCCTTGTCAAGTTCGAGTCTCACACCACGCGTTTGAGAGCAAGGCGTTCTCGAGCTGAGCGTCCTTGTCCCAATAGCGCCTGAGCCCATCAGGTACTGAACCCTTTCTCTCTTCAAGTGTATTTCTGGTGTAGGAAAACCTGACAGTAGAGTTGGGCCAGGGCTAAATCGTTGTCCCTTTTGTGCCTGAGCCCATCGGGTACGGAACCCTTTCTCTCTGCAAGTGTACTTCCGGTATAGGAAACCTTGACAGTAGAGTTGGACCAGGACTACCATCGTTGTCCCTTTCTTGCCTAAGCCCATCGGGAACAGAACCCTTTCTCTCTGCAAGTGTACTTCCGGTATAGGAAACCTTGACAGTAGAGTTGGACCAGGACTACCATCGTTGTCCCTTTCTTGCCTAAGCCCATCGGGAACAGAACCCTTTCTCTTCGTGAGCATATTTCCGGTTTAGGAAGGCTCTGCATTAGAGTTGGATTAGGTCTTCTTGCTTTACCAGCCGCCAATGGATGGGTCTGGGTCTCTGTCTGTAAGGAACACAGGCAACTAGATGCTCGTCTCGAGCTGACGGACCTTTCCTAGAGACTTTTCACTTTCTATTTGCAGTTCGCGCTGCCCTCTAGCGCTGTTCTGCCCTTTCATTGTTTCATTGTACTCGGTATGAAATATATTTGTCTCTCGCCATGCATCTACCTTTACGTGCATTTTACATTGGCCGCCCCTCCAATGTTCGGACTGGACTGACTAGCTTCACTGTATATCGACAGTGTCGCTATATGTGGTGATGCTGGTGGTGTTTGAGATATTGTCTGTCTCTTGTGCAGTCAAATCTCTTTCCATCTGCTACCTCCACATTCTCGGACACGATCCCCAAAAGATTTGGCCAGAATCAGCTCGAGCTGCTGTATTTCTGTTTCCAGGGTGCACCGCGTGGAGGTACATTTGGGATCTTGGTTATTTGCTAACCCTGGGTCCGCCTAGTGCAATGCGCTCCATTTGCACCCCACTAAACTTTCTTGTCCATCGTCGTCTTGAGCTACCCTTTCCCCGTAACGACAACCATATTTTCTATTACTAGTTTTGTCCATACTAATTTTCCTCATTATCAAGACAGAAAAAAACCTCAACCTTCTTACCACATATTTTATGTGCAAACAATTGTCCACATTTAATTGTTTTTAAACCCTCATTGATGCGTGTTATTTTGTCTGCCCTTGGTATTTCAAATATTCATTTGTTTCAATTCATTTCGAACACACACACAAATCATTGTAGTAAAAATTTGTATCTAAAAATATGAAATTTCGAGCTGAAACGAACATCAAAATGATGTCACCTGTACTAAATAACTATGTCCTGATATTGACTGCCACGTGTGTCAAGATATCGCAGCGACACCCTGCTTTATTTATTCCAGTTATGTCACGAACGTAAGCTCCGATCAAACATTTGACTTGTTTTACCATCAAAATATTTCTATTTTTATATTCAGTTTTTCCCGATTTCATCTCACGATAACCGCTATGGCAGCGATCTCTGCTGGAGCATTGGTCGTATGGTTACCTAGGATTAGAGCCAAGTTTATGATGCAGTAATTAAGTAATTCTAAGAAGACCTCCTCGATTCTCTAATCAGCCTTTTTCTTTGATCCTGGCTACTGATTTTGTCGGGAAGAAAGGCTGATTTCATTCAACTTCTGCAGTTTCACACAAGGTGCAAGATAGGAGCACGTGCCAATATCAATTTAGGCGCCATCAATCAGGAATCACGTGATCTATCCTAACATTTGACTTTTCAGAGAATTTTACCACATTTGTCATGATGTTTGCGACTTTTACTTCAGGAGAAAAGGTGATTGGGATAATTCGTTGGTAAGCACAAACAAATTCGATAGGTAGATTAACTATCTAATTAATACGTGTCAATTCCGTGGTTAGGTAGGTGGTCGAGGTAACACTGTGGTACGAGCACTGCCTTGGTTAGGTAGGTGGTCGAGGTAACACTGTGGTAAGAGCACTGCCTTGGTTAGGTAGGTGGTCGAGGTAACACTGTGGTAAGAGCACTGCCTTGGTTAGGTAGGTGGTCGAGGTAACACTGTCGTAAGAGCACTGCCTTGGTTAGGTAGGTGGTCGAGGTAACACTGTGGTAAGAGCACTGCCATGGTTAGGTAGGTGGTCGAGGTAACACTGTGGTAAGAGCACTGCCTTGGTTAGGTAGGTGGTCGAGGTAACACTGTCGTAAGAGCACTGCCTTGGTTAGGTAGGTGGTCGAGGTAACACTGTGGTAAGAGCACTGCCATGGTTAGGTAGGTGGTCGAGGTAACACTGTGGTAAGTGCACTGCCTTGGTTAGGTAGGTGGTCGAGGTAACACTGTGGTAAGAGCACTGCCTTGGTTAGGTAGATGGTCGAGGTAACACTGTGGTAAGAGCACTGCCTTGGTTAGGTAGGTGGTCGAGGTAACACTGTGGTAAGAGCACTGCCTTGGTTAGGTAGGTGGTCGAGGTAACACTGTGGTAAGTGCACTGCCTTGGTTAGGTAGGTGGTCGAGGTAACACTGTGGTAAGAGCACTGCCTTGGTTAGGTAGGTGGTCGAGGTAACACTGTGGTAAGTGCACTGCCTTGGTTAGGTAGATGGTCGAGGTAACACTGTGGTAAGAGCACTGCTTTGATTGTGAATGGAACAGCAATTATAGAAAATAGACTTGTATAGAACACAATATTATGTAGAGAGAGAAAAAAAAAGAATCCGATGCAAGGAGCCACAGTTGAATACAAAGAGCAACAATTAAATACAAAGAGCAACAATTAAATACAAAGAGCAACAGTTGACTACAAAGAGCAACAATTAAATACAAAGAGCAACAATTAAATACAAAGAGCAACAGTTGAATACAAAGAGCAACAATTAAATACAAAGAGCAACAATTAAATACAAAGAGCAACAATTCAATACAAAGAGCAACAATTCAATACAAAGAGCAACAGTTGGTCGAGCTAATGCTACATTGCTTCTTCTGCTGTAGATCAAATCGATCGACAATCATCAGGTTTATCAGTGAGAAGACATTTTATTATGTGCCCCCTTAACTCTAATTGATAAAAGCATGCTTCGGACAATCCCTATTTCCGCATATTGCTTCAGAAACTCTGTCTATTTTACTATCGCGTTTTCTCTGCTTTTGTTGCAAGGCGTCGCAGGATTGAATAACTATCTGTTTTTGGGCTGTGACACGTTTGATCCCTTGATATGCAATAATATTGTGACGCCTCAGAATGTTGGTGATTCCTTCAATCCACCTTCTCCTTGGTCTTCTTCTGTATCTTTCTGTTGCCATTGCTACTTTGCATCATCTTACAGCTGTCCAGTTCATTCTCATTAAGAGGTCGGACCATTTCAGTCTCAGTTTTTCATTATATTTGACCACAAATTATGTTCCAACAGTTCTTGTAATCTCTTCATTCCTCACATGATCTCCTCTTGTTCTGCTTGCTGTTTTTCTTCAATTCACAAGCTTATTTCACAAGTAGTAAGTTTGTTCTTTTATTAATGTCCATGTTTGACATTGATAACACAATATTAGTAACAAAACGAACAAGATCAACAGAAATGATCATACATATAAGAAAAACGTTCCAAGCATGCATCATCTCTAACTTAGGACATGTAGGTAAGAAGAGTGATTCAGGCACAAATCATTTAGCATGTGTTAGCCAATAATTTCTCATCTAAATTTCTCATCTAAATTTCTCCTCATAATTTCTCCTCATAATTTCTCCTCATAATTTCTCCTCATAATTTCTCCTCATAATTTCTCATCAGATAGTTCCTGTTTTATTTCTACAATAGTAAGAAGACAATGATTGACTTATATCGGATGTGTAATTAGAATGAATGAAAACAGACTGACGTTACAAGCATTGAAAGGGGTACCAAATAGAAAAAAGAAAAAGAGAAGGACCAAGATAGACACTTCGCTGAACAAACACGAAAGCGGGTATGACTATGGGTCTCAACAACATACAATAATTACTTACACACAGTAGCATCACACTACACACACTAGAGAGGTATGGTTTCTTCCCTATGTACCGTATTCGGCGCTGAAGGAACATAGAAAGATAGTTTCGGTTAATCGACAGGAACTTGAAAACAAATGTAGATTTAGAATGTTAAAAAAAATACTTGATATTCTCAACGCTTGTATTGATTTTCCATGAAATAACTCTCAAATACTCACTCACGTTTAGACAGAACAATGAAGTGTTTTATTTTGTCGGTTTGTACAGGTTCACAGGCCAGGTAGGTGTACTTAGTTATGTGGTCTCACCTGAACATTTTGTGACACAGCTACACTTTGTGTGCGGATCTATCATGCGACATTGATTTCATACATACACCACCAGACCAGTAGCAGGTTCTTCAGGTGTTACTACACTTACCTGTCCAGATGGAACCATGGTTAACAATTTTGAAAAGTGGAAAATTAAATATTATATTAAATCAAAAGTAATAGAGTGCCATGAACATCATCACGGTCCGTCTCCTCAATGAAGGTTTCCTTAACAGACATCCAAAATCCTATATGTCTTGCCTTGCTGGTGCACTCTGATATACTGTGTTTCGTTGTCTCGTGTATTTTCTCTCCCACTTTTATTTCTGCGTGCATCTTGCTTGCCTTTAACTCTACTTTCAAATAAGGTCTTCAACAAGAATTCATGTCTTTTAATATGTCCACAAAATTATAGAAGTTTGATTTATATATGTTCTATCGTTACTGCATGTTTTCCTGTGAATGACTGCATGAAGGCTTTCTATGGGCTGTAGAAATAAAGGCCGCTTTGCCATAGCAGACACTGTGATATTTACAGAAAGAATTTTCAATGGAACCTCCAAAAGAAAAAAATCTTGTGCCGTCCATGGATTAAACCCAGAACAACAAATGTCTCAGAACGGAATTATAACCACACGGCCATGCCCTCCTTCAATAGTTTTTTTGTTTATACTCGTAACATACATCCATAAACCCCGCCCCATTCACTACCACAAACACGCCCCTTGAGAAAGCAAACCTTATGCAGGATTCGGTGCTGTAATCTCAGTTACTCAACCGATTGGGATCTATGATTTTGTCAGGAAGGCTATCGACTAGCAAGCAGAAATCTGCAGATGCTAAAGTGATTGTTTAATCATCATCATGTGTCCAGAGATCAATTCAATCAATATCAATAAAACCCATAACCCTTCAGGGTCGTAGGGGTACCACATTGGATGCTTCATCACACAGAGTCCTCCAGCGAATTATATCCTCAGCGATGCGGATGAGTGTGGAAATATCTAGCCCTGTCAATTCCTTGATGTTGTCTGTCCATGTCTTTATTTCTCCTCCTCTGCTTCTTCCACCCTCGACAGTTCCCTGCAGTATTGTTTTTGACAAGGAATCGTGCCTGCATACATGCCCGAACCATGCTAGTTTTCGTCGTTTCACTATTGAAAGCAATGGCTCCTGGACACCTGCACACATCTCTACTTTATTTCTTACGTACACATTGGTCTTATGTTCCCTATAGGAAATTCCTAGAATTCTTCTGTAGCATTTATACTCGAAAGCCTGTAATCTTCTCTCCATGTCCGCAGTGAGTGTCCAACTCTCACAACCATACAACACAACAGAAAGCGCCAGCGACCTATACAGTTTGATTTTCACTCCAACACTGATGTTGCTTTTCCAAATCACAGTTAGCCTTGACAAGGACGCTAAAGCCATCTCCAGCCTTATTTTTAGTTCTGCTTTGCATTTACCATCGCTGCATATACTGGATCCGAGGTATTTGAAGGTATTCACCTCTTCAAGCTTATGTCCATTCATCATGATATTAGTCTGGTTTTCTGTGTCTCTGCTGTTTACCAAGATTTTGCTCTTATCTGAATTGATTTCCATTCCGTACTTGCTGGTAACTTTTTCTAACTTTGATGGTAATTCTTGCAATGATTGTTCTGACCGAGCTATAAGATCAATATCATCAGCGAAACGCAAGTTGCAAATAGGGCGACCTCCGATCGATATAGACGTGTTGTAGTCATGTAATGTCTCTTGTATGATGTGCTCTAAGTATATGTTAAAAAGTTCTGGGGACATTATGCATCCCTGTCGAACTCCCACAGTTGTTTTGAAGAACTATCCAATTGTATTGTGTGACAAGACAGCACTATTTGCATTTTCATACAGAGCTTCAATAATGTCTATAATTGTGGTGTCAAAATTAAATTTCCTCAGTATGTGCCACAGACCATCATGCCAAACACGATCAAAGGCCTTTATAAAGTCAATGAAGTTGTGTAAGTTGGTGCTGAATATGTTTTTCGATTAGTGTTCGGATGTTAAATATTTGTTCAACAGTGCTTCTGTTTGCTCTGAAGCCAGCTTGTTCTTCTGCAATTATTTCTTCCGACTTGTGTTTTATTCTGTTAAGTAGTATTTTGAGCATCACTTTACTGGGGTGTGTTATAAGGCTAATTGTTCTGTAATTTGTACACACTTTCAAATTTCCTTTCTTGGGAATTGGTATTATTAGTGATTTTGTCCAATCAGTGGGCCATTGTTTTGTGTTCCATATATTTTGGCATATTTTGGTCATAATATTTACCACATTAATGCCCCCGTATTTCAACAATTCTGCTGGAATGTTGTCTACACCAGGTGACTTCCCTCCTTTCAATGTTCGTATGGCCTCTTTTATTTCATCTACTAGAATTTCTGCATTTCCTATTTCTCTGTTGTTTAGTTCAGAATTCTGTAATATCGTGTAGTTAGGATTACACTTGCAGTTATACAGCTCCTTACAATACTCTGTCCATCTTTTCACTATATCTGTTGTTTCATTGAGTATCTTTCCGTGTTTGTCTTGTATTGTAGATATCGTTGGTCTATTTGGCTGTGTTATCTTTCTTAGAGTGTCGTATGCTACCTTACTGTTTCCGCGTTTAATACCTTTATTGATGGTTTCGCATTTTTCCTCTAGCCAGAGATACCTGCAGATAGTTAAAAAGTGATTGTTTAATCATCATCATGTGTCCAGAGGTACCTGCTTACAGGTAAAGGGATTTTTACATCATTATCATTAAGATATGTGTATTGTTAGAACCACTTTGTTTGTTTTCATCTCCCTCCATGACATTCACCATATTCTCGTGTGTATCCACATATCAAGGTCATCAATTATGTCCTCTAGCTGTTGTTTATTGTCAATGTGTGTGAGCACAAATGCATTTGTGTACGATGCGAAAGTTGAATGATAATAAAATCAATTGAGAAAAAAACTAAATTCATTTGAAAATAAATGTCGCAGAAAACACTTCAATATTGGTCGGGAAGAATTCCAATGACTATGGGTCCCAACAACATCCAAGGTATTCACTCACATCACATCGCTCGAACACAAGAGTTCTTGTTTCAGCAATATGCAACAACATTCAGCTCTGGTGAAGCATAGACATATAATTAGATAGATAGATTATAATCTTCCTATTTGGGCTCCGGAATCACACATTCGACAAACAATTACAAAACTGGCAAGAGGGGATAAGAATCGAGCAAGTGTAACTCTCACTGTTTTTAAATGAAAAATAATGTAAATCAAATAAAGAGTTATTTCCCTTCATATAGTCATGTTTTTGACTCGCGAAAGTGTAAGAGTCCATTAACTATACAGTCCTGTGGACTGTTCGTGAATGCTACTAAAATGACGATATTTGACTTTTTCTGCACTCAGCCGTTATGATTGGGTGCTACATGTTAACATGTGTATAAGTGTTACCAATGTTTGTCAACGAAACATATTTGCAACGAGACTTGGGGACAGACAACGTTTCAACTAAAAACCTTCATCAAAACTGAACACAACAAACAGAACCAATAGTATACTAAACATAAAAATCATATATTTTCCTACCATTGTGTAATCATTTCCTCCCATCTTCGTCACAACATATGAATTCAATCAGCTACCAACATTCTGAGACGACACCATTTGACTGCATATCAAGTGCCCAAACGTGTCACAGCCTGATCACAGATCGGCAATCAATCCTGCGACGCCACGCAGCAAAATTAGTGAACAGACAGTAGATATATTGGCAATCTTTTAAAAGCTGGAGTCGAGGTATATTAATAGAAGATACCCCTCCCTCCATTTCCCCCCAATAAAAATCAGAATTCAACTTGTATCACTGAAAGATACCATACACTAAAAGATACCATACACTGAAAGATACCATACACTGAAAGATACCATACACTGAAAGATACCATACAGTGAAAGATATCATATCATCATGTGGTAGAAGGCTAACGTTCAATGTCTGCTGGCTTTTATCTCTCAATCATCCATGGATCATGATGATAATGATGGTGATGATGTTCCTTCTTCGCAAGTGACGATGAACATGGAATGAAAAACAATACATGTGATACAGAAAGTAGGAAAAAAAACCATCTCTGATTGTCTAATTTGGTTTGTGAGTTCGTAGATGCCCGATGAGTCCGATTTGTGCCAGGAAAGTTCTATGACAGTGTATGCAAGAGTGCAGATGGTTCGGGGAAGGAGAGTTGGGGAAGGAGAGTTTTCGGATTTATCCTTCCGCTTCCGTCGCTTGTAATTTGCCCACAGTGATGTCACAGTGTTGTCACAGTGTTGTCACAGTGTTGTCACAGTGTTGCCATAGTGTTGTCACAGTGTTGTCACAGCGCCTTTTCTGCCCTCAGCTTCAACGTTTACCAGCGCACATGTTCCCGTAGAACAATCTCTTTGAAATGCGCTTGTCTGGCATACGGACGATGTGGCCAGTCCAGTGGAGTTGGGACCTAGTCAGCAAGGCATGGATGCTGTGTATACGGGACTTTTGAAGGATTTTGAAGAATTGGTAGAACAACTTCGCGGTACACGTCTGAGTTATGGAACTGAGCCCAAGCCTGATCCAGACGTGGGCACGAAGGTTCCCGAATGCCGCACTGGTGCAACCAATACGCAGGGCAACACCCTCGTGAAATGTCGCGGTAGGAAACCATGTGACAGAAGACACAAGTTCAATGTACGCAGGCATGCATCCCTCCATCACTCATGGGATCATGTGACAGAGGAGAAAAGTAAGAAATCGAGAAAGGAGATGCCGCGACAAATTGTTCACAGATTGTCAACCCACCCACACAGTTTCCCACTTTCCACACAGGCTAACCCTTCCCCCCCCCCCAATAAGCGTAGAGACCATCTCTTCTTAAGGAACTCCACCCTCCCTATTACAATTATATCTATTGCATCCCTGGTAGTGACCCTCACTTCAAATCTGTTCTTTAATTTATTTCCGTCCTTACTTCTATCAAACTTAAGTTACCAGACTAGAAAACAATATTACATTAAATTATCGCCTACAGCTGATGGCCGAAAACGGAACCTGGCCAACCAGTCTAGACAGATGACCCACGTCAACTGTCTGACATCTATTTTCCCTTTTATTGGCTGGACGTATCACCGAGTACAAATGTCTATATTTGCATAAATGTTGAGATCTACTTTTATATTTGGTACTAAAAAACAACAGAAACCGATGTGTCCAAAGAAGTTTTTATCAAGGCGGCAACGTAGGGAAGAGTTGATTTATGACTGCATACCCACAGCTGTGGTAAATTGTGTTTACTAGGAACAAGTGTGTTACCTGTGGCGACATATGGATGTGAAGCATGGACACTACATAAAACAGTAGCCAAGAGAATAACATAATTTGAATTAAAGTTTTATAGAAGAGTTTTGAGAATACCATTTACAGCAAGGAAAACAAAACAGGAGATGCTAGGAGCAATTAACGTCCAGGATGGCTGGCTTCTGA
This sequence comes from Meghimatium bilineatum, assembly GCA_034231615.1. Classification (NCBI taxonomy): domain Eukaryota; kingdom Metazoa; phylum Mollusca; class Gastropoda; order Stylommatophora; family Philomycidae; genus Meghimatium; species Meghimatium bilineatum. The sequence goes on along the minus strand of CM067320.1, from coordinate 3,151,719 downwards.
ACACCATACTAAGGAAAAAGCTAGTTTTTTTCGTTCTATTTAAGAGATAGGACGGCATGGAGAGCGTGTTACTGGAGGGGATGATAGAAGGCAACAGAAAAAAGGCCGCCCAATACGTCGTTGGACAAAAGGCATTCAAGAATGGCTGAGTATGTCACTGGTAGAGACAGGACAACTTGCTCAAGACCGCGGAGAATTCAAGAGATCCATAGGAAAGACAACGTTCTGGAAAGAATGTGTCACCTGATCCTAACATTTTATTAGTTGTGGTCAGTTATTTGTGTAATTGAGAATGATGGACATTTAGTTATCAAATGTTGAAACGAAATAGAAGCGACGCAAATGTGTGTTTTCTTTCCTTCAGCTTACGTGCTCAAACTCCTACAGATTAGCAGGATGTAGCCCAAAACCACATGAAACCTCCCTGCAACATCATAACGGTAAAATTCCGGTATCGAGATTAGTAGCATTTATTATATATAGTCCAGCGAATGAGATGTATAGTGTTATGTTTTACACCTTAGCTGCGTTAATTGATCCTTTTATAGAAAGTTTCTAAGAATATCATGGATAGAAAGACGATCCACCACAGACGTCTGTCAAGACTTGAGCTGAGAAGGAGACTTTGTTCTCAAAACTATCAAAGAAACACAGGCTAGCATATTTTGTACATATAAAAAGACACAATAGTTTAAACAGAAAATTGAGCAGTTCAGGGTAGGAGAACATGGGGCAAGCCTAGACTACAGCGGACATAGAATATCAAAGACCGTGTGAATGTGACACTGGACTAGGTTAAGAAACGCACACAGAGCCCAGAGACTTAATGAGTCGCAGTGAGGACATCGTTTTGTAAAGGACTCGTCACATATAATGTTTGCTTGTCCACCTGTTTGGTTTCCATGGAAACTTTAGTTAAAAAGTACGGTGTTTCACATTAATCACTGTTTTATAATACAAAATCCAACCATATTGTTTTTCTTTACATAAAATAAGAGGGGAAAAAATTTTCAAGAAGACAAAAGAAATTTAATTGCTGTCATTTTTTGACAATGATTTAAAAAGAAAATGACTACTAAACAGGAATCTTATCCATGCTTGCATGTAGAGCGCAGTCAAATCAACAGATGCAACTTCACAAACGTATCTCGGTATCAATGATTCGGGAAAATGAATCTCGTTTCGGCTGACTTGACACCAGGTTGTTGTATTGTTTGCAACGAAGTGAATCAGCGCATGAGATGGAAGAAAAGATGGCTGACTGTTGAAGGATAACCAGTATGCAAATAAGGCAGGGATAAATGACAGTTACTGCTTGTATAACCGACCAATCAACAAACCGTACAGTTGTTACCAGGGACTAGCGATTTCTCTGAGTGATCTCCCCTACACCAGTTTTGTTTATCTTGGAACAGAAATCCTTTCTCTCTTACATCTAGCTTTATTTTCATTCTACTCGAATAATGCACCCCTAATAATACAGTTACAAATAACAGTACTACCACTACTACATATACTACTACTTTTATTTCTGCTACTACTACTACTACTATTACAAGTAACATCACCAATTTCTACTACTACTACTACAATTTTCAGTTTAACTACAAATAATCGTGCACAAAATAGACCTACGTGTCCTTCTATGCTCAAGAATGGCGCAACAAATTGTAAAAAGAGGAGAAATGCAGTATGGTGAATTGAACACAGTGATCTATTATACAAACCAGAGAAAGTGGCTGACACAACACACATCTACATACGTTACTGACTCAACATACATCTACATACGTTACTGACTCAACACACATCCACATAACTATACGACTCCCCATACATCTACATTACTATACGACTATCACAGATCTACATAAGATGCTGAATGACGGCACATCTGCATAACTGGCAGATCCCCCAACCTACATCTGCAAAACTAGAACCCCCCCCCACCCGCATATCTAGATACATAGCTGACTCCCAACACATATTTATAACTAGTTGACACACCACACATCTACACAACTGAATCACCACACATCTACACAACTAGCAGACCACTTCACATATCTGCACATATAGCTGACACCCCACAAATCTTCATTTCCTGACTCCCCACACGTCTACATAACTAACTGACACCCCACACGTCTACATAACTAACTGACACCCCACACTATATAACCATAACCAGCTGAATTCTCTACACATCTGCATAATTAGCTTTACCCCCTCCCCCTCATACATCTACACAAATGGCTGATCCCTTCACACATCTACATATCTAACTGACTCCTCACACATCTACATGCATAGCTTACTCCCCACATATCTACATCAATAATTTCCCACTCCTCCCCCTCCACACACACACACAAAGATGTACATAACTAGTTGACTGTCCACACATCTATCTATCTAATCTATCTATATATTCATTAAACCATTTGTTGCCTTTCAGTATCAGGTGTCGAAGAGTTTTCTAGAGATGGCACTGGTGTGTGTTGAGTATATTGTGAAATTTGTAGCCTCTGTTATTTCGATTGTCCATCGTTTGGTGGTCGGCCTCTAGGTCTGTCTTCGCTGTATCTGTGTAGCATAGCTTGCTGTGGCATGCTGTCTGATGGTAGTCTGTTTATGTGTGCAAACCATATGATCTGTTGTCTCGTAACATATTCCAAGATTGGGGTGTGCTGCCGGTTCTCTCTCTCTAATGTCCTCATTTGTCACTGTCTGCTAGCGATATTCCTAGGATTCTGCGTAAGCATGCCATTTCAGTTGTTACAGGTTAATGCTATCATTGTCCATGTTTGGCTTTCGTAGCACAGCACTGGTATAATAATCGTTTTGAATAGTGTTACTGTGGTGTTTAAATTTACGCTTTTGTTTCTGAAGATTGGTGTCATTTTCCCTAGGTCTTGGCATGCTTTACTACATCCATTGTGTATTTTTTACTGCTCCTGCCGTCTGTTGTTATATTACTTCCTAGGTATGTGAATTCTGTCATTTGTTTAAGTCTGTTGTTTTTAATATATATATATATATATATATATATATTGGTGGTTGTTTCTGTTCTTCCTATCTTCATTACTTCGATCTTTTATATAGTTATCTTCATGTTAACATGTTGGATGTAATCTATCTATTTGTCTTTGTAGTTGCTCTTCTGAAGATGCTACCAGTGCTTGGTCTTCTGCAAATAGCAATTCGTTTACATTATCTTCATGTGGTTTTCTTCCGTTGTCTTGCTACTTAGAAGATGTGATTTATGTATGTTATTAACAATGGGGGGGGGGGGTATAGTACACATCCCTGTCTCACTCCCGAGTGAATTAGGAAATTATATGATGTACCTATGCTCGTTCATACTGCGCAATGACTATTGGCGTATATGCTCTGACATAGGCTTATCGGATATTGGGAAAAGTCATATGTCTGTACTGTTGTCCATAGTTGTGTTCTATCCGCTCTGACAAAAGGTTTCTCTTGGTCCACGAAAGCCAAATATAGGTCTTGTTTATGTTCTGTTTCTCTTTCTGAAAGTTTTATGAGGGCGAAGATTGCATCTGTACAGCTTGTATTTATCCGAGAGCCCAATTGCGTGCTGTTGAGCCATGGTTCTATGTATGTGCGCATCCTTCTCTCTAGTATCTTGCTAAACATTTCTTCTATGTGGCTTAAGATTGATATGCCTCTCTACGTAGTACAGTTCAGATGAGAATAAGCACCGTTATATTTCACTCTTGTGGTGTCTTTTGTGTCTTCCATATCACATTCAACAGTCACATCTGAATAATTAACCCCACAAATCTTCATAGCTAACTGACTGCCCACACATCTACATAACTAACTGACTCTTCACACATCTACATAACTAACTGACTCTTCACACATCTGTGTTGTTTCCTTGTCACCTAATTACTTCTATTTCAGACATTAAAATATATTTGCGGTGTTTCTGGTGCCAGAATAGCCGAGAGGTTAGAGTGTTGGTCTCACACAAATGAGGTCTAGAGTTCTATCCTCGGTATGGACTGTTTTTTTTCTGTCGGAAGGTAAATTAAAAAACTCACCCTGTACCTGACGTGGCGACAGCAAGTGCATGCAGCCTTTGTCACACAGCTATTCAATACCCCCCCCCCCCCCATGCAACTCCTTAACGAGAAAATACAGTATTGACAGTGGCAGAAGGGAGAATATATTTGCACGTGTGTCTGGTGCCTGGAGGGAGAAAAGAAATTCAACAACATTACTTGCCATGCATTTTGTATAAAGCTAATAAGGATATTGGCGGTGAAATTATTTGCATCTTCCCACAGATGGACAAAGTGATCGACGCCATGCTGAAGACAAATGTATCAGGTCACAAGTTATAGATATAGCAGACTAGCTGTAAACCATGACACCAACAGAAACCGTTATCTGAACATCATGCTTTATCGTTTAGGGACGATCGCAGAAGTATGTCTTGAAATGATTATACCTGTGCTTAGGCCTACTGTCACGCCACTACACATGTGCTTAGGCCTACTGTCACGTCACTATACATGTGCTTAGGCCTACTGTCACGCCACTACACATGTGCTTAGGCCTAATGTCACGTCACTACACATGTGCTGAGGCCTAATGTCGCGCCACTATATATGTGCTTAAGCCTACTGTCACGCCACTACACATGTGCTTAGGCCTAATGTCACGTCACTACACATGTGCTGAGGCCTAATGTCGCGCCACTATACATGTGCTTAAGCCTACTGTCAAGTCACTACACATGTGCTTAGGTCTAATGTCTCGTCACTACACATGTGCTGAGGCCTAATGTCGCGCCACTATACATGTGCTTAAGCCTACTGTCAAGTCACTACACATGTGCGTAGGCCTAATGTCACGTCACTGTACTAATCCTGTATTAGTCTGTGAGAAATGTTGTGAACTGCGTTCTAATTGTTCAGATCAGATGACACAATATATATTGATTACACGTTACAACTGCAATCTACTGTTTACACTTTACAGTTACAATCTACTGTTTAAACTTTACAGTTACAATCTACTGTTTACACTTTACAGTTACAATCTACTGTTTACACTTTACAGTTACAATCTACTGTTTACACTTTACAGTTACTATCCACTGTTTACACTTTACAGTTACAATCTACTGTTTACACTTTACAGTTACTATCTACTGTTTACACTTTACAGTTACAATCTACTGTTTACACTTTACAGTTACAATCTACTGTTTACACTTTACAGTTACAATCTACTGTTTACAGATTGCAATAGGAGAATGAGCAACCATACGATTCATGTTAATCTACATTTATATCTTTAGGTATTCGTCAGAATGCCTACTTCAATAATATTTATTAAAATGTTGATGTTTTGCTGTTTTGTGAACGTTTGTAAAAATGGGGCAGTGATGTTTGTGGAGGTTGGAAAAGGAGGTGTTCCAGGATTGTGTAGTCCTTTCAGCGCATATATCAGATTATATAGGTGTTTGAAATGTAGATTTTGTAGCGACGAGAACAAAAATTAGAGAGTAGATATAGTTCTGAAATGTGAGAGCAGTTAAAGAGTGTCGAGGAACAAACAGGCTGGATTCAAGAAACGGCTGTCGTGAGCTTTATGGGATGTTCTCTAACAGAAGATGGATTGTTCTTTCAAAAGACGAGGGACGTTTTCCAGATTTAAGGCAGGGCTTGCGAAAACAGCCGCAGCGAGTTAGCGTTTCAGATCACTAGAAAAAAATCGCAAGCCCCTCCTTCGACACTCCTCCAACAACCGACACGAATACAACATGACTGGTGAATCGGTGGTCGAGCGCTGGCACAGTTACAAGCTAAGTCGCAATCACGAGCCAGATATCTGGTCTCTCCTCTCTCCAAGCCGCAGATTTAGGGACTATCACAAACATTGCCTTCGCTACACTTCGAATCGGCTTCTGTATTCTCTGTAGGATTTAAGTGTTAGTATTGTGTGGCTATAAGGTATACCTAGCGGTTATATCGTCGACTTCCTCCGTCGTAAGTTTGATTTTAGTTATACATTGTGTATTCAAATCAACCAGGCAAATTCTGTAATGCATGTATTCTGTTCACAAGTGATTTGGACGCTTTTTTCTAATGTATCCTTTCCTGATAAATGCCGTTTGGTTGAAACGTCGACTTAATCTGTTATTTATAATTTGTAAAACTGCATTACTTCCTGTTTTCATTGTTCAACCTTTGTTATGCAGTTTTACCGAGCTTAAGTCGGTATACCTATAGACTAGATATCAAAATAGTCTTCTAGGTACATACTATCCAAGAACTGTCAAATTTGTGGTATAACGTATAGCCTAAAACTTTATGACTGTGTATTATTTAGGAATCCGGTATATTTTATCTTCAAAATGCTTAGGGCCGATATGATTATTCGACATATATTTGAACACCCAGATATTCTTCTAATAAATGTAGGCAGATCCAGTATGTGTTCTCTAACAGCTAGGGCCCAAAAATGTAAGAACGTGTTTACACATATATAAACATGAGTGGTCATCTGGAGCGGCCCGCTAGTTACAAACTAGTAACAACTAGATGTAGTTTAATTAACTCTGATTCTCCGTCAACCACAAGAATTACTATTTAGATCTGCCTGCCATATTGATAAGCTGATAAAATGTTAGGTTTATATTAACTTGTGAATTTATGATACGGTATGAAACCAAAATTTCTTTGGAGACCGATAGTTCTTCTAGACGCCTGAAAATTAGTGGCAACAGAAAAGCATGTCTACGACGTAATCCTAAACAATGTCAACGTTATTTTGTAGACATGACCAGAACAAAGAATATAATTTAGTTAATGTCAGTTCATATCCTGCAAATGTGGGTATTTTCCTTAAAACAAATTACTTTTTGTGTATTTTCCCTAAGACAAGTTACTTTGTGTATTTTCCCTAACACAAGTTACTTTGTGTATTTTCCCTAACACAAGTTACTTTGTGTATTTTCCCTAACACAAGTTACTTTGGGTATTTTTTCCAAACATTAGTTACGCAAATCTTTACTTGGATTTGCTGTATAGAATATTGGATTCATAATTAGGCATAAACTAACATCGTATTAATATATATATATATATATAAGACATACTTCAGATGTACCCACATCTTTAGATATGTGGTGGGATGTTCAATTCCCCCCCCCCACAGAAAATAAAAACATGACTTTTAGTAGTACTAGGAATTTAACCTAAAGGTGGTAACCCCCACCCTCTTCTTCCCTATTTTTAAACGCTTCTTTATACACACAATATCTAAAAACTTCTCTTCAGATAGAGAATGGCATATGAGAACTGGCAAAATATCTTCTTTTTTTTAGTTAAACATCCCAAGCGCCCGTTACGGAGAAGCGTATCTCCTGATTGTAACGTAATTACCATTAGTCAATTTGTGATATTCCAGTTATTATTCTTGTATGGGTAAGCTCATCGCAAATTCATTGTATCTGGTGGCAATTGTAGTACCCAAACAGTTGGAAGTTCCCAGCACTTGTTGTATTAGTGGGTGGCTTAGTACTTTGTGTATCAGTAGGTGGTCCAGTATGTCGTGTGTTAGTAGGAGATCAAGTACTGGATGTATCAGTTAGTGGCCCATTACTCGTTGTATCAGTGGGTAGTCCAGTCCTTAGAACATCACTGAGAGCTTCAGAGAAATAATGGGTTCAAAGACCATACCGAAAGTGACCCGTAACGCGCATTATTCACTAATAAAAAAGAGGCCAAGTAATTCTACCTTATATTCAACTGCATATTCAGTATGTACAGTTGAATATATGACAACTGCCTATTCAACTATTACATGTAAAATATGCTGAAAGTTGGTCAGACATGCATTTGTTCATATGACGAAGACGGTACAAAATGTCCTCCAAGATGGTACAACATGTCTTCCAAGACGGTACAACATGTCCTCCAAGACGGTACAACATGTCCTCCAAGACGGTACAACATGTCCTCCAAGACGGTACAACATGTCCTCCAAGACGGTACAACATGTCCTCCAAGACGGTACAACATGTCCTCCAAGACAGTACAACATGTCCTCCAAGACGGTACAACATGTCCTCCAAGACGGTACAACATGTCCTCCAAGACGGTACAACATGTCCTCCAAGACGGTACAACATGTCCTCCAAGACTGCCATGTTTATGAAAAGAGTAGCGCGAAGATGTTTCTCTCTCCGATCTCACTCAATCAAATGACATGACAAGTGGCGTAGACGATCATGTTTCTGCACAACTCCTTGTCTCTTGTGGGTGTTAATAAGTCCCGTTGGTGAGTCTCTCATTCCTCAATAATAACCCATCCAGAAATGTCTACATTTGTCATCCTCTCTTCTCCCATTTATCTTTTCAGTACTTGCTAAATGTTCTCACTTGTACAATTATACATGCCAGCTACCTATCATTTCCAGCTGTCTGCAGTTGTAACAAACACACTGTCACATAAATGAGTCACATTAGTATGTTACATAATTGAGTTACATAATCGAATCACATAATCGAATCACATAATTGAATCACATAATTGAGTCACATAATTGAGTCACATAGTTGAGTCACATAATTGAGTCACATAGTTGAGTCACATAATTGAGTCACATAGTTGAGTCACATAATTGAGTCACATAGTTGTACATTAGTTTAGAGTTTGGCGTAGTGTTGTTAATAAGTTGACTTGGGGGTAGTCTCTCATGCCACGGTGACAACCTATCCAGAATTGTTTATTTTTATCTTTCTCTCTTCTCCCCTTGCTCTTTTCACTGGTTACTATATGTTCAAGTTTTACTTTTCTCATGACATGCCCTAAAAATATTGACTGTCTGCTTCTAATTATTGCTACAATTGTTCTTCTTACCCCCACATCTCTAAGAACTTCTACATTAGGTTTCTTGGCTGTCCGTGGAATTCTCGTCATTCTTCTCAAAAAACCACACCTCAGTTGCCTCCACATCATCTTGAGCTTGTATATTTCCTGTTGCCCCCACATCATCTTGAGCTTGTATATTTCCTGTTGCCTCCACATCATCTTGAGCTTGTATATTTCCTGTTGCCTCCACATCATCTTGAGCTTGTATATCTCCTGTTGCCTCCACATCATCTTGAGCTTGTATATCTCCTGTCCATGCTTCACATTCATAAAGGAGATTTGTTTGCTATAACTGGATCTACGTGGAAAAAAACAAACTGTATCTTGATGTAACAAACATGAGACAGACAATCACTTTTATGAGAGATCGTGGTAGTCATGTACGAAGGAACACAGATGAAGTTGACAAGTGAATAAGGTCACCTGTGTGCAAGTATTGCTGTGTATTCGTCAGTCCTTCTATGAAACAAAGTTCATCGTTCGGTGTAGTGATTGCGGCAGATGTAAATGAGGGAAACTAGCCGCTGTCAAAGTATATCTTTATTTACTGCCGATTCAGTTAAGTCAATATTTGTGCACGGTACAGAAATGACACCAACTACAACTCTCTTTGATGTGAAGTCAACCATGGATAATTTAGACAGCCAATGTGATTAAAAATATGTACTCACCACGCAAAACTGAAATCCAACAGGTGACGCTTGAAACGAGGTAATGAAGTTTTGCTAATAGCACGACACACACACACAAGCACGCACAGAAATCGACGTTTCGACCGAAAAGCCTTTATCAAGGATAACAAACACGTACACATCAAAAACGACAAGTAGGGACGACACAACTTTCGTTCACATGTCTAGTCGGAAGGATAGACATACGGTCAGAGGTCACACAAACCGGAACTGTACAGAAATAGGAAATTAACAAAAACACTCCCAAATACATGTGAAAACGAGACAAAAATAACGGAACAACCCGATATCATACGTATGTAATCAATGTGATTAAGTGGTTAGAGAGTCTTGAGATTTAGTGGTTAGAGAGTCTTGAAATTAAGTGGTTAGAGAGTCGTTGTGTTTAAGTAGTTACAGTCATGTGATTAAGTGGTTAGAGAGTCACTGTGATTAAGTGATTAAAAAGTCACTATAATTAAGTGATTCGAGTCATTGTCATTAATTGGTTGGAGAGTCATGTGAATAAATGGCTAGAGATTCATGTGATTAAAGATATGACTAATTAAGTGCTGAAAGAGAGTGGTGAACTGGTTACATAGTTTGTGTAAGTGGCTGAAGTTACATAGTTTGTGTAAGTGGCTGAAGTTACATAGTTTGTGTAAGTGGCTGAAGTTACATAGTTTGTGTAAGTGGCTGAAGTTACATAGTTTGTGTAAGTGGCGAAGTATCGATGGGATTACTTTACTTGAGAGTCGGTGTAAGTGAATGATGCGTCGATGTTGTTTAGAGTTAGATATTCTGAATAGATGATTACTGTGTAAATATGGTTAATTGGATATTTGTTGTAAATGGTTAGAGTGTGGAAATGGTTAAGTGATTACAGATTGTTTGTAGTTGGTTATAGTGTGGATGTTATAGTGTGGATGTTATAGTGTGGATGTTATAGTGTGGATGTTATAGTGTGGATGTTATAGTGTGGATGTTATAGTATGGATGTTATAGTGTGGATGTGTTTAAACTGTTAAAATATTTATGTGTGATGAAATGATTTACAGAATGAAAATAAAATGTGACATAGCTTGTCATTAGATATTCCAATTGACTAAGTTGTGACTAAATAGTTAGAAGGTCAAAGTCATACGTAGTCAGATAGTCGACGAACAGCAGATGTATATATGTAGTACCCAGGCAAACAATCTGCAAAGTATTTATATAGTCGAAAAGTCTTAATATGTACATTGTCAAAATGACTAAATATTTAGATATGTTATATGACTAAATATCTAGATAGTCTAGTTGACTAAATATATAGAAACTCAATTTAGAATTTGATAGGAGAACTACGTAGCGGCTGAACACAGATGGCCATTATAACTGAACCGGGTGCGGAACAGAGCTTGCACAATTGGGATCACAAGAAGATCCAATTATAAATGCGAATTACCTATCATTTCTAATCCGTCTACAGTTGTAACAAAAAAACTTTTACATAACTTAGTCACATAGTTGTAACATTAGTTTACGGTTTCCTCTGGCGGAATTGTAGTTTGTTAGTTCCTTTTCTGCAAAGAGCCGCAGAAGTTATTTGTCTACATGCCTTGCGGTTCGCTGCAAGCTGTTGTAGTTGTTGGATGGTGTTAATACTTATTCTGGCGGAGTATTATCACATTGAAAGAAAAAAAAAATATTTTATGGATTTTCTGGAATATTTACTCAAGAATAACGTAAATTTAGAAATGTTCAAGAAAAGTTATTGCAAAAAGCTACATTTAGTTTCAGCATATCCATGAAACATTATTGAAAATAATATCATTAATAAAGTAACATATTCATGAAAATAATATCATTAATAAAGTAACATATTCATGAAAATAATATCATTAATAAAGTAACATATTCATGAAAATAATATCATTAATAAAGTAACATATTCATGAAAATAATATCATTAATAAAGTAACATATTCATGAAATATTATTATAATAAGAAGATTGTATTACGTAAAAGTTTTTAGACCACATTCTTGTAAGTTTAACATTTAATTGATGGAACTACCTGTCACATACTTGTAAGTTTAACATTTAATTGATGGAACTACCTGTCACATACTTGTAAGTTTAACATTTAATTGATGGAACTACCTGTCACATACTTGTAAGTTTAACATTTAATTGATGGAACTACCTGTCACATACTTGTAAGTTTAACATTTAATTGATGGAACTACCTGTCACATACTTGTAAGTTTAACATTTAATTGAAGGATCTATCTGTCACATACTTGTAAGTTTAACATTTAATTGAAGGATCTATCTGTCACATACTTGTAAGTTTAACATTTAATTGAAGGATCTCACATACTTGTAAGTTTAACATTTAATTGAAGGATCTATCTGTCACATACTTGTAAGTTTAACATTTAATTGAAGGATCTATCTGTCACATACTTGTAAGTTTAACATTTAATTGAAGGATCTATCTGTCACATACTTGTAAGTTTAACATTTAATTGAAGGATCTATCTGTCACATACTTGTAAGTTTAACATTTAATTGAAGGATCTATCTGTCACATACTTGTAAGTTTAACATTTAATTGAAGGATCTATCTGTCACATACTTGTAAGTTTAACATTTAATTGAAGGATCTATCTGTCACATACTTGTAAGTTTAACATTTAATTGAAGGATCTATCTGTCACATACTTGTAAGTTTAACATTTAATGGAAGGATCTATCTGTCACATACTTGTAAGTTTAACATTTAATGGAAGGATCTATCTGTCACATACTTGTAAGTTTAACATTTAATTGATGGATCTATCTGTCACATACTTGTAAGTTTAACATTTAATTGATGGATCTTAGTGAGCATTCTAGCAAGTAAAATTGAGCTCATAGAGAGGCTGGTACAACATAATAAATCTAACTCTTAGAGAGGCTGGTACAACATAATAAATCTAACTCTTAGAGCGGCTGTTACAACATAACAAATCTAACTCTTAGAGAGGCTGGTACAACATAACAAATCTAACTCTTAGAGAGGCTGGTACAAGATTACACATCTAAATCGTAGTGGCTGGTACAACGTAACAAATCTAAATAGTAGATAGGATGGTACAACATAATAAATTTAACTCCTGGAAAGGCTGGTTCAACCTTGCAGGAAACTAGAACATGAGTTTTGTACTAGGAAAAAATCAAATAAATATGTTCATGAACACTATCCCCCCTGAGGAATTTTCCCAAATAAAAAGATGTGGGAGCCAGACTTATGAAACCATGGCGATATAGTGATGAGTGATGTGTGATGTTGGATATGATGATGAGTGATGTGTGATATCGTGATGAGTGATGTGTGATATTGTTTGGCCACATTGATGATGTGTGTATGTTCTTACTGTGCAAGAGAAGATAAGCGTGATATTTAATAAATCAATTAAATTTGTTGTCTGTGAGTTGCAATAGTAGCCAAAGTCTCCAGAGTACACAAAATGATATTGTATTGTGAATAGAAACGGACATGGTATTGTGGGAAATCAATGTTACTTCTTTTTCTTATTGTGTTTTCATTTTCTGCGTTCCCCAGTCAAAGTCAGGCACAAATACGGATTTCCCTTAATTTACTGTGATGCGTGCATTTAGGAACACATGAATCGTAGCCAAACTCGCCAGAGTAACCATTTAAAGGTTACCATCCCTGAGTAAGAGCTGTGGAGATGTCGGTCAACAGCCGAAGTCAGACGCTGATACGGATTTCAATAATGTACTGTATATGTAATGTGGTTACTAGCACCGGGGTTAAGGATTGTCCACAGGTTCTAGAGCGTATATCGGTGTCGCCAAGTCAAAACTTCATGTACATGCGTGTATTCTTTGATTATGTTATCACTTGTTCTCTCTTCTTCAGCTTTTGTCAATTTCGAATCGCCTGCAGTGTTCTACTCCGTTCACATTTTTAAAATACCTTCACTGATTTAACTATTCCAATATGGTCTATCACGAGCTGTGCTTTTTCACAGCAATGTATCAATGATTGCTTGAGTCATGGCCATATATAAGTATTCCCTATAATGTGCGCGGCTGAGCATCCGCGCATCAAATTTTAAATGTTAGAAATTATATTTCTCGAACGAAAATCAGCCCAAACAAACATAAATAGCGTAGGAATGGCCTTTATTTCTTTTATGAAATAAAACTCTTCAAATGGGAGTAATGGTCACTGCTCAGACATCTTCATATTTATTCATGTCAAAAAAAAATACATGGAATGTTCCCGGCGTATAAACATTTTCAGTAAAAAAATAAAAGTGGGGGGGGGGGGTATTTGGATGACCTAACATAATGGTTAAAATCTCTCATCATTGCCTGCAATATTCGCCCATCTTCGTGTGCAATTTCATCTATTTTTATTGGAGACATGATGCCCTTTTCTGGACAATCTTTAAAAAGCGGTGGGCGAATTTAGTCAGATTTTGGATCAATACACAGTACGTCTTCTTAAGCGTTGATTCTCAAACTCCCGCTGGATCTCTCTGGTACCGGAACATTGATCCGTGTATATTTCTAGCAGGATGTAGTCCAGATAATGGAAATTCGCTGTGCCACCTTTTCACTTGCACAACTGGTCCGACACATCGGTCTTCAGCAGAAATTCTTAATACTGAATTTCATGTTCTGATACAATTCACTACCCCCCCCCCCCCAACCCCGCATGCGTAATAGACAAGCTTTGATTGAGAAATATCTTTAAGTAACTCTTGAAACTAGTCTAAAGTATTTCATAGACCTAAACATGTAAACACAGAGATATTGCAGAAATGATAAAATAATTTATCAATAGTACTTATCATCATCAAGTGCCGTACCGAATGGCATTGGCGATCATATTTCTCCATGTATATCGATCTCTCATATATGGCATCATCTCGGTTGGTGTCGTTAATCGAAACCATTTAGTCAAACTGTTCAATATTTTTTTCTCTAGGTCTTCCCCTTGATTTTTTCCCACTGTCTCTCCTGTTTTCACTATATTATCAATGACTCCACTTCTCATTATATACCCAATAAATGTAGCCTGCCTTTTTCTTACACTATCTTCTTCTTCTTCTTTCGTTCGCTAATAATGTCTATATCTGCAAGGTTGTTTCTTGTATAAATTGGACAGTGTTTTCCATTTCTAGTTTTGTACAATAAAGTTTAACATTCATTGGTGTATCAGAAGGCCAGTATGAGCATCTTAATGTGTCATAGTTTGCACATTCTTGAAGGATATGTTCTGAAGTCTGGTTGACTTGTCCACAATTACACTTTGCTGTTGCGCCAATTTTAAATGTTGTATACATATGGCTGTTTAGTCTATTGTGTCCAGTTCTCAGTCGAAATATGATGACCTGTTCTTGTCTGCTAAGTAGGTGGTAGTCATCCCGTGGAGGTAAGTTAGGCTTTCGTTGTGCCTTTATCATGGATTTCTTTTGGTGATAGCTGATTGGTACATCCGGTTGCTGCATGTTAGCACCTTCCTTGGCGAGTTGATCAGCTCTCTCATTTCCTGCTATTCCACAGTTCTTACACTATCAATAATGCATCTTTTCACATCAATTATTATAAGACATTCTGCATTAGTAATCTTTGCTGTCCAAGGAATGTGTAAAATTCTTCGAATAAACCACATTTCCGCTGCCTCCAATTATTTTTTATATGAAAGTACTACAACAAGGAAAAGTACATTTGGCGTAAAATGCACAGGACAAAGATGTTGCCTATATATGCACACACAGTACAATAAAATGCACTAAGTAAAGAGGTATATCACTCTTAAGCCATATAGGAAAATCTTTAGCAAGATACAAGAGAGAAGGATGCACGCAGATATGGAACCACTGCTCACCAGCACGAAATTGGGCTTTCAGAAAAAATAAAAGCTGTACAGATGCAATTTTCGGTCTCAGATAACTTTCTGAAAGAGCGACCGAACATAACCATGACTTATAGTTTCTTCCGTGGACCAAGAGAAAGCTTTTGACAGAGTGGATAGAGCACAAGTATGGATAACACTACAGACATATGTAGTTCCCCAACATCTGATAAACTTATGTCAGAGCATATACGCCAATAGTCAATGCGCAGTAAGAACGAGCACAGGTACATCCGATAATTTCCAATGTCACTCGGGAGTGAGACAGGGATGTGTACTGTTCCCCCCCCTTCTATTGTTCATAACATACATAAATCACATCTTCAAAATAGCAAAGACAACAATCTGAAAGATAACTTAAACGAACTACTATTTGCAGACGACCAGGCACTAGTGGCATCATCAGAAGAGCAACTACAAAGACAAATAGACAGATTACATGAAACATGCCAAACCTTTAACATGAAGATAAATATAGAAAAGACCGGAGTAATGAAGATAGGAAGAAGAGAAAGAAACACGAAAATATATATATTGGAAACAACAGACTTAAACAAGTGACAGAATTGACATATCTAGGAAGCAATCTAACAACAGACGGCAGGAGCAGCACAGAAATACACAATGGATGTAGAAAAACATACCAAGCCTTAGGGCACATGTCACCAATTTTCAGAAACAAAAATGTTTATTTAGACATCAAAATAACACTATACAAAACGATTATTATATTAACGTTGTGCTACCAATGCCAAACATGAACACCAACAGCACAAGACAAACATAAACTTGTTGACAGTTGAAATGGCATGATTACGCAGAATCCTAGGAATATCGCTAAGAGACAGTGAGAAATGAGGACATTAGTTAAAGAACCGGTACCATTCCAATCTTGGAATATATTAAGAGACAACATATCAAATGTTTTGCACACATCAGCAGACTACTATCAGACTGCATACCATAGCAAAATATGCTACACAGATACTTTGAACCACCGAAATAAAAGAGGCGACAAATTCCACAATATACTCAGCACAAAAAAGGCCGTCTCCAGAAAACTCTACTACCCCTTACGATGAAATGGAACATATGATTTAGCGAATAGATAGAGTACACATATATAGGCTATATGTGCACACTGTACAAATATGTTGGCTATATATACACAGTATAAGGATGTAAAATGTTGAAGATGGTATGAATGACGGTGGACTTGTATCATCGTTATGTACCATCTCCCTAAAGAATGTTGGCTGCAACAGACCATCATTATCCCGTCTCGCGATGTTTCTCTCGCAGTCGTATCTCTGCCTACCTCTTGTTCGCCTCACCTCGACTTTATCCTTATGCAAAGTCTTCAACAAGGTGCCATGTCTTTAATATGTCTAAAATATTGTATTTCTTTAATAAGCCTAATAAGCCCAGCGGGAGCCAGTCAGACGTTCTTAACTTTTTTGGTAGTCGATGATATTTCATACTAATCACGTGTCCTGCTTCAAAATTACAATTTGATGATGATAATAGTTGAGTTATAACTTGCGCTGAATTGTGTTTAAAGTGTGAATTGTGTTTAAAGTGTGAATTGTGTTTAAACTGTGAAGGCGTTGCTCCATTCGTCGACCACAATCTCTCTTCCTGATCCAACAGTGTTCCAGTGGAAAGATAAATCAATACGACTGGTGCTGCACCCGAATGCAATGGAACTCAGGATATTTTACGTGTTTCATAGAATCCTTTACATTCCATAGCGCTCTGCTGGCAAGTGCCTTCCAGTTCTTTGAACATCATATGTGTTGTCGGCGCTGCCCGCTATATCCAGGCTTCTCATGCTTCAGCAGACATGCCGTGTTTACCTCCGGGCCTAAGTCCCTTAGTTATCCTCACTTGGTTTGGCCTGCTTCTCAAAGCCGTTACTATGGTGTGGCCGCTGCTGCATGCTGGCAACAACTGGGAGCCACAGGTGAGAGCTGAATGTCAGGTGGGGACCAAGAAGGTGAGAACTACTCCAAAGAAGAAATGACAGCCTCAGCATCAGTGGTACTACCCCTCCCTGACACACCATACACCCCAGGAATAGTTTAGTAAGTCATTCTATCTCCGTCTATTCGCTGAAACCCTTTGTTGCCTTTCGGTGTCAGGGGTAAAAGAGTTTTCAGGAGACGGCCCACTTTTGTGCTGAGTATATTTGGAATTGTCACCTCTTTTATATAAGTGGTCCATTGTTTTCGTGGTCAGCTTCTAGATCTGCTTTCACTGTATCTGTGTAGCTTAGCTTGCTGTGGTATGCTGTCTGATGGTAGTCTGCTCATGTGTGCAAACCATTTGATCTGTTGTCTCTTGATGTATTCTAGAATTGCGGTGCTGCCAGTAAGTTATTGAACGCTCGGTATTAGAGAACTATCCCAGGAATAGTTTATGGCGGAGATGACACACAACATATTGATTATTTATGATAAATTGAGGTTAAAACACTCGGACTGAATCCATCGTGAATTCAGTCACATGGACTCATCACCAATCATCCTTGTAAAGTGACGATATTTAACTTTTCCCGTGGTCTTCATTGCATGTCGACACAAAGTGTTCACAAAGAAAATCCCGGTCAAATATGAATAGCTTCACTTTAGAAGGATGATTCGCATGTTTCCGTGGGGCTGTATTCATGAGGGACTCCCTCATGCAGAATCAAAGTGCAGTATGGATGAGTCATTCAGAGAACAACAAACAGTTCAACAACTGCAGTTGTTCTCACTCATACACAGTTAATACAAGTATAGAAAACTTGAATGAAATCAGAGCTACTGATATCATGGGCGTTCACAAGAAGTACAGGACTGACGTTACTGTACATGGTTTCCCCAATTAATACGCCCTGCACAACCAGCCATCACGCTACCAGCCGAGAGTATCGCTCACAGCAAGTAACTCTGAAGCGTAGACCGATTGTCATGGGGTTCTCCGAAATAATCCTTTTTTTTAAACAAGACCAGACGAGCCGGATTTGAGCCATGGAACCTCTTGGGCACAACTGGGACAGCTTTATCACTACACAAGAAAGTTCACTTGTCATAAATTATATTTTATTACTGCCCGAGATAGTAAGGGTATAATTTCCTCAAAGAGAGATGAGAGTTTACCTCAAGGAGAGGTGAGAGTTTACCTCATGGAGACGTGAGAGTTTACCTCAAGGAGAGGTGAGAGTTTACCTCAAGGAGACGTGAGAGTTTACCTCAAGGAGAGGTGAGAGTTTACCTCAAGGAGACGTGAGAGTTTACCTCAAGGAGAGGTGAGAGTTTACCTCAAGGAGACGTGAGAGTTTACCTCAAGGAGAGGTGAGAGTTTACCTCAAGGAGACGTGAGAGTTTACCTCAAGGAGACGTGAGAGTTTACCTCAAGAAGAAGCGGGAGTTTACCTCAAGGAGACGTGAGAGTTTACCTCAAGAAGAAGCGGGAGTTTACCTCAAGGAGAGGTGAGAGTTTACCTCAAGAAGAAGCGGGAGTTTACATCAAGGAGACGTAAGAGTTTACCTCAAGAAGAAGCGGGAGTTTACCTCAAGGAGAGGTGGGAGTTTACCTCAAGGAGACGTGAGAGTTTACCTCAAGGAGACGTGAGAGTTTACCTCAAGGAGACGTGAGAGTTTACCTCAAGGAGACGTGAGAGTTTACCTCAAGGAGAGGTGGGAGTTTAAGTCAAGGAGAGATGAGAGTTTACCTCAAGAAATATCTTGTATGCGTTCTCGTGTGTAAACTTCTCTAATTTATGTAAAATTTGATCCAAGCAAGAATTTGTGTCCAAGTGTTATAAGAAGCAGATGATGGTGTTACATCGACAATGTACTTAGAGTGGATGAAAATACAGACTTGCTAAACAACCATCATGTTGTAGTGAGATGGAAAATACAGACTTGCTAAACAAACCATCATGTTGTAGTGAGATTGAAAATGAAAAGTATATCACCCACAGGAAACTAAACGCACAACAGTAAACATAAATAACGATCAATATTTGACATAAGCACTACACAAGCAGCATATCGTTCTGCAAGGAGGTGCTTAACATGGAAAGAAATGATTACTTCCACATGTACGAACTTTTTGTACAAAAGGAACTAGCTAATTAACAAATATGATTATTCTGTCTATATCTGCTAGAATCGAAAAAAGTGTGTTTTTCCCTCCAGTTTGCAAGGGTGTTGTTTCATTATAGCGTACACGCATCAAATTTAGACAAATATATAAATAATCTGTATACTTTCTAATATCAATTAATTTCCGTGCACAAGAAATATCACATTAAATATTAGAATAACTGAGATTAGGAAGTGATCAAGACTTCACAGTCCATGGCATGGCAGTATTGGTTACAATCAGTTCTCTCTGTCCATGGCATGGCAGCAATGGTTACAATCAGTTCTCTCTGTCCATGACATGGCAGTAATGGTTACAATCAGTTCTCTCTGTCCATGACATGGCAGTAATGGTTACAATCAGTTCTCTCTGTCCATTACATGGCAGCAATGGTTACAATCAGTTCTCTCTGTCCATGACATGGCAGCAATGGTTACAATCAGTTCTCTCTGTCAATGACATGGCAGTAATGGTTACAATCAGTTCTCTCTGTCCATGACATGGCAGTAATGGTTACAATCAGTTCTCTCTGTCCATGACATGGCAGTAATGGTTACAATCAGTTCTCTCTGTCAATGACATGGCAGTAATGGTTACAATCAGTTCTCTCTGTCAATGACATGGCAGTAATGGTTACAATCAGTTCTCTCTGTCAATGACATGGCAGCAATGGTTACAATCAGTTCTCTCTGTCAATGACATGGCAGTAATGGTTACAATCAGTTCTCTCTGTCCATGACATGGCAGTAATGGTTACAATCAGTTCTCTCTGTCAATGACATGGCAGCAATGGTTACAATCAGTTCTCTCTGTCAATAACATGGCAGCAATGGTTACAATCAGTTCTCTCAGTCCATGACATGGCAGCAATGGTTACAATCAGTTCTCTCTGTCCATGACATGGCAGCAATGGTTACAATCAGTTCTCTCTGTCCATGACATGGCAGCAATGGTTACAATCAGTTCTCTCTGTCAATGACATGGCAGTAATGGTTACAATCAGTTCTCTCTGTCAATGACATGGCAGCAATGGTTACAATCAGTTCTCTCTGTCAATGACATGGCAGAAATGGTTACAATCAGTTCTCTCTGTCAATGACATGGCAGTAATGGTTACAATCAGTTCTCTCTGTCCATGACATGGCAGTAATGGTTACAATCAGTTCTCTCTGTCCATTACATGGCAGCAATGGTTACAATCAGTTCTCTCTGTCCATGACATGGCAGTAATGGTTACAATCAGTTCTCTCTGTCAATGACATGGCAGTAATGGTTACAATCAGTTCTCTCTGTCAATGACATGGCAGTAATGGTTACAATCAGTTCTCTCTGTCAATGACATGGCAGCAATGGTTACAATCAGTTCTCTCTGTCAATGACATGGCAGTAATGGTTACAATCAGTTCTCTCTGTCCATGACATGGCAGTAATGGTTACAATCAGTTCTCTCTGTCAATGACATGGCAGCAATGGTTACAATCAGTTCTCTCTGTCAATGACATGGCAGCAATGGTTACAATCAGTTCTCTCTGTCCATGACATGGCAGCAATGGTTACAATCAGTTCTCTCTGTCCATGACATGGCAGCAATGGTTACAATCAGTTCTCTCTGTCCATGACATGGCAGCAATGGTTACAATCAGTTCTCTCTGTCAATGACATGGCAGTAATGGTTACAATCAGTTCTCTCTGTCAATGACATGGCAGCAATGGTTACAATCAGTTCTCTCTGTCAATGACATGGCAGAAATGGTTACAATCAGTTCTCTCTGTCAATGACATGGCAGCAATGGTTACAATCAGTTCTCTCTGTCCATGACATGGCAGCAATGGTTACAATCAGCTCTCTCTTTAGCTTATTATTTGCAGAAATTTCCCGATTAATGAATACAATTTGAAAAACATAGTCCAAGTGTAAGATTGAACACGAACTTGGGAACACATATATAGATTATAAAGCAACATTTTGGGATGTCTATAATTACGTAAACAATATATTAATCATTTTCTACCACCCGACGTCCACCTTTTCAACAATTGTCAAAAATGTATTGGTCTTGCTGTTTAATTATGTCAGCACAGACAGTGGTTTTCTCCCTCGAACTCTACCCAAAAAAATGTGTTCAGGTAAAATGTTTTTTGTTTTTAATTTTCAGGATACGTTGGAAATATGTACATGATATGGTACCCAAATTTGAGTAATAATTCACATTCAAATAATTTAATTGGCGTATTAAACTAAACTGTATGCTTGACGTCAATTTTTGTCCAGCAACCCCTCCCTCTCCCATTTATCAACAACATTCAAACTTTATTCCCATCACTTCCCAATTGTTGTCTTATTTTATGGTCAACTCTATTGACTACCTTCCTGTATTACCGATGCCCTGTAATTGATCTAAATCTACCAAATGTTGTCTAACACATAAATGCCAATTATTCCAATCGAACATTGCAATCCAGAGTTTAAGTCTAATTCACAGGAAATATATCTAAACCACTTCTGTGTCCCAGTAGTGAGACAGTCTCACAATACCAACTCGCACGATGTTTGTAAAGTTGGATCTTATCAGAATCCATACCGTTGCCTGTACACTGACAATGCTAAGAGTGTGCACTTAAAAATGTAACAGTAATCGGAAAGCAGTGCGCCATATTTTAATAATATTTGTTGCTATTGTTATTATTATTATTGTTATTATTATTGTTATTATTGTTGTTGTTGCTATTGTTATTATTATTATTATTATTATTATTGTTGTTGTTGCTGTTGTTATTATTATTGTTGTCAATGTTATTGTAATATTGTTATTATTAATGTTATTATTAATGCTATTATTGCTATTATTCTTATTCTTATTATTGTTGTTATTAGTATTTTTATTGTTATTGTTGTTATTGTTGTTATTATTTTTGTTATTATTAATGTCTTTGTAATTATTATTTTTATTGTGGTATTGTTGTTGCTATTTTTATTGTTATGATTATCGACATTAATATTGTTATTATTGCTAATGTCATTGTTATTATTGTAATTGTTATTATTATTATTATTGTCATTGTTTTTAGTGGTATTGTCATTATTTTATTGTAGTTATTATTATCGGCAATGTTATTGTTACTATTGTTATTATTATCGGCAATGTTATTGTTATTATTGTTTATATTGCTGTTATTATCACTTTTATTTTATAATTATTACTATTATTATTTTAAATATTTAGGTTATCATTATTGTTATTTTATCTATTATTATTGTTGTTATTGTTTTTTTTTTCTTATTATGATGATTCTTACTGTTATTATATACTGTTTCAGTGTTGTTATTTTTATAATTACTGTTATTACTTTTGTTATTGTTGTTAATTATATATTATTGTAGCCCTACTGTATTGATTTCCCCACTTGGTGATGTAGCTGTTATGCAACTAATACAACTAGTAATTACAGGTATATATCAGCATTAGTATTTGTGTATGATTGCAACAAATTTCATTGTGACACGATTAGAACATAGTTAAGTTGGTTAGTTAGTTAGTCGTCGGATCATCATCACTGCAAAGTGGACACTCCATATTTGCTCCGATCTCTCCCTGAGTGTATCCGCCATTACACTTCTACTGACAGTACCAGTCCTATGCTGGTTGACCATCATTCTTCTCGCCCTCCAAAATGTTCACTTCTAGCGACACCGCATTTCAAACCCGATCTTTAATCCTTGACATTGAAAAGGAATTTTCATAATTAAGTATTTCCTGTAATTAAAGATCGAATGTGTATCCAATAATTGAAGTTCTAATGTGTATCAAATAAAGATATAATGTGTATCTAGTAATTGAAGTACTATATCGTATATCTAGTAATCAAAGATATAATGTGTATGCAGTAATTGAAGTTCTATTATTTATCCAGTAATTGTAGTTCTATTGTGTATCCAGTAATTGAAGCTCTATTATGTATCCAGTAATTGAAGTTATATTATGTATCCAGTAATTGAAGCGCTATTATGTATCCAGTAATTGAAGTTCTATTATGTATCCAGTAATTGAAGTTATATTATGTATCCAGTAATTGAAGTTATATTATGTATCCAGGAATTGAAGCTCTATTATGTATCCAGTAATTGAAGGTCCAATACTTATCTGTTAATTGAATATCAGACCTGCAAAGATAGATAAAACGTGAACACACAGCAAGTTTATTTCTGAAAATAACAATTTTAGTCCGTGGGTGGTCAGTTTTTTCCCAAGATTTCGTACAGACGCAGCAACAGAAGATTTTCAACTAGAATTTAAATGTAAATCAAACTAGAGACTCTTGAAACTGGACACCGATGTAATGTATTTTCTGTGTGTCTATATAGATAGATCGATATTTGTTCGAATTATCTCAGTGAGGCAACTGTTTCTATTTGTGCGGTGTTGAAATTGTTATTGTGCTCGGTCGTCGATAGTGATTTAGATTGCGCAATAAATACGCGTACGCACTCAAGTACTTGCATACGTATAGATGAACTCTATGAATGAGCATTTGTACCTAGAGCATCTTGTAGCTGGTAATCATCACAGACTAAACCCTATTCACCATCCAGGAGGTATGACCATGCACCATCATCATCACCATCTCAGTGATTCGAATCCTATACCATCGGGCTCAGAATCAGCCCTATCGTCTCCACCACACGGACATGGTCATCATACAACTACAGTCCACAGAACCTTGACTCCAAGTGACGTCGCTTCTGACAGATCCGGTAAGTGTTGTTTGTCTTTCGAATGTTACATGGATACTTAGCGTAGTATCTACTCAATAAATGTTACATGGATACTTAGCGTAGTATCTACTCAATAAATGTTACATGGATACTTAGCGTAGTATCTACTCAAGAAATGTTACATGGATACTTAGCGTAGTATCTACTCAATAAATGTTACATGGATACTTAGCGTAGTATCTACTCAAGAAATGTTACATGGATACTTAGCGTAGTATCTACTCAAGAAATGTTACATGGATACTTATCAATAAATGTTAGCAGGACACTTAACGCAGTATCTACTCAATAAACATTATAACTTAGTTCTTGGTTGTTAAAATAAAATTAGTAAATGTTAAAAAAAGAGTAATTGAATGTCACAAAAAAGTCATCAGATCTCATTAAAGAATCATTGAATTATCATACAAGTCATTAAATGTCATAAGTTATTTAATGACATAAAATTGTCACTAAATGTCATAGAACGTCATACAATATCGATCGAATGTCAAAGAAAGGTTATTGAACGTCAATAAATATTCATCGAATTTCATCCTAGTCTAAACCTATAATCCCATAACCCGTCAGGATCGTAGGAGTACCACATTGCATGCTTCATCACACAACAAGGTCCTAGCTTCGGCACTCAGATTCCTCCAGCCATTTCTATTTTTCAAGATTAAGACTAGGAGAAATTGTGTCCTATCGTTGATTTTGATTATCCATGCTTTTATTTAGTCCCTTTTGTTTCTTCTACCCTCGACAGTTCCCTGCAGTTTTGTTTCGGTCAAGATATCATATCAGCATATATGCCAAAACTATGCAGTTTCATAGGTCACCGATTGTCATAATACAGTAATGAAATGTCATAATACAGCAATTAAATGTTATAATAGAGTAATTAAATGTCATAATACAGTAATGAAATGTCATAATAAAATAATTTAATGTCATTATACAGTAATTAAATGCCATACTACAGTAATTAAATATAATAAAATAGCAATTAAATGTCACAAAATAGCAATTAATTATCATAAAATATCAATTAATTGTCATAAACTAGCAATAATAAAATAACAATTACATGACATAAACTAGCAATAAATGTTATAAAATAGTAATTGAATGTCATAAGTGTGGTTTATGTTATGTTATTGATAAATATGCTTAATTTCACCTTTCAATAATTCGCTCATACAGTCAAACTGCATTCTCATATATTCTAAAAAAATATATAAACAATTATTGCTTGATTTAGTTGCCAGATTTATCTGCGTTGAACTACATATTATCAAAATAGGCTGCCAAATTAGAATTACAATATGCCAAATAGTAAACGAATTCATATTATTCCTGCTGGCACCACTGTCTTGAAGCGAAAGATGAAGCGTGTGTGATGGCCAATCTGTATCCTTTAAAAAAAAGATAATATCTTAACAATGTCATTTGAATATGTCTTCTCTAACTGCTATGAAATATGGACACAGACGGGCCAAAACATTAGCGCATAAATTACACATGTATTTAAATATCTCCAAAAGCAATTAGACGATACAGTGGAAAAAGTTGAAAAGTCGTATAGAATTGACTTAATTGTATTCGGGCTACCAAAAATGTACTTCGCTCTTCCAAACAACGCGGCACACCGTTTGACGAGAGCACCA